>CM031239.1:890477117-890971179 GCA_018340775.1 Taxus wallichiana var. yunnanensis
GTGTTTATTAATAGATGGAAGATATTAGCTGAATCTAAATGTCATTCTATGTGTAATTGAGTAGTGCATGTTCTTGATTCAATCATGATTATTGTTTAAGCTTGTTCTTTCTGATAGATTTGAATATAGCATGCATTGTAGAATGATGGATTAGTTATGGATCTATATGTTTCTTCCTTCATCACGCTAACATCCTCGCTACAAACAACCCTAAAGGGACTTGACACCTTTGCGTGCTTTGGGTGAGCGCTCGCCTAGGCCGAGTGATGTGCAGTGCATGTCTAGGGTGTTATCGGTAAATTCTAGGCTGCAACATTGGTTTCATTATTGAGACCTCTTTTAGTTGTTTTTAGGATGGTTCGCGATGAAGATGTATCGGTTAACTCTAGCAAGTATTGAGGGTGGATACGATATCTGGAGGAAGAATATGCATGGGCTTGGTTCAACATTGGATCTCGTTTAACGCACACATTTGGGAGATCATAATTTGTATAACTTATATAAGAGCTTTTCCCCATCTTTCCAATAGAATTATACGAGTGGATTGATTGATTATGCATCTAAGTGGAATTGGAGGTATTGCACACTTGTTCTAGACATACGAAGAATTTTAGGCCCTTTATGATGTCTGATCTAAACTGGAATGTGATGTGGATACATGGTTTTGTGGTGTTCTAAACAATTATATTTTGGAAAATTCAATTTTGACGTATTCTTTCCCAGAGGTAGCTGAATTCTAGTTTTTTTGGTATCTAGAGGAGCACATCTCGCAAGGTATTCCACCGCGATCAAAATCTTGATAGTAACTTTAAACCTGGAGAGTAAATTGATGGCTAACTAAACCTCACCATGCGCAAGGGCAGGAACATGTTTGGTGAAAGATGACAGACCTAGCGGCAGAAAGGAAGAGAGAGGAAAGGTGGTTTAAGTATAATGAGGCACGTGAGAGGGAGATAGAGAAGCAACATACCATTGCAGAAAGTATGGCGTTGAGGAGAGAGATGGCTCGTGAAGGATTTGAAGTTCACGTAGAAGACATGGAGTTAGAGCATCAGGAACTCCCCCATCTTAGAAAGCATGACAAAGATCCCTCCTTGGCTTCACACGTAGTGCGTGCAAGAGAGGACTACCGGGCCACGGGCTGCATCTTAATCCACTTGGTGACCTAGCCCTTACGCTTGGTTTTCCAGTATCTAGTATGATAAGTAACCAACAAGATAACTTGGGAAGTAGGAGAACAAGAGTAAGTCGGAGCAAGTACATCAATGGCAAGACAAATGGACTTCAATGTTATTTGGAGGAACATTTTAGGTGCATCATCCGCACAAAATGTAAGCGCATAAAATGTTGGATTCACCTCTAGAAGTGGAACTACCACACAAGCTATAGGGGTTCAATATAGTATGAATGTCGAAGCATGGGGAGTACATCTACAGGTCTTATTCCAGACTACGGTGGAAGGATCGGGAGGTATAGGTGGTTCTAGTTCTCGGTGGATCTAGGGGTTCTAGAGGGTAAAGGAAACACAGAGGATTCTGGATCAAGTGGTCAAGGCCACAACAACCACAAAATATCTATATGGATATGTCTCTTCATCTCTCCAGTCTAGAGGTATAGAGGATGTTTCGAACATGTGCATATGTGTGAAATCTTATGGTGACAAAAGGATCACTGCCACGAGCATAAGGCAAGTCAATTTTCTACTACTTTGTAGGGATGAGCACACAATTGGTATACAGGAAGTTTGACCCTGATCAAACTTGTGTGGATTATGCAGCATTAAAGGATGCTTTCTTAAAAGAGTTCTATATCCTAGAGTTTGAGTAGAAGAGTATTAGCACGCTCAAAGATATCAAAGAAAGGCACTACTAAGAGTGTACGTGAGTATGATGCTCATTTTAAGACACTTCTATCTAAGTTGTCTTATGATATTCATGCCAGCCAACATGCACAATGGTTTATTGGTGGATTGATTACACCATTCAGAAGAGCATTGTCACATAAGACATACATTGATCTGTGCATGAAGCATTGGAAGCAGCCCTACATGTTGAGGCATTTGGGAGCATTGACACTAGTGTTAGTCCATTCTTAGAGGCATAGATTACAGCCATGGCAAAGCAGCTAGAAAATTTATCGTAAATTCAGCTCATGAAACGCGCTTAGGGATTTGGTGTACAGATTGTGAAGTGGAAGGTCACACCAAGGATAGTTTCCCTTGCAAATCTATACATTCATTGTTGTTAGACTCTGAAATATGTCATTTGAATAATGATGCTAGCCACTGTCCTTTGTTACAGCATGTGATAAGGAAGAATGTATCCTAATTTTTGCAAGATTTGCAGGTCCACAACCCATGATATTGAGGATTTTCGATTGATTGGTCGATCCATGATGCTATAGACATTTAGGTACAATAGACAAGTATAACGGATAACTCTAAGAGAAAGAACACGCACCAAGATTGGGATCATAATCAACTATGCTATGATAGGAATGAGGGCCATTTTGAAGGAGGTCATGGAAGAGGACATGGATATCGAGGTGGATATGGAGGATGAGGCCGTGGTGGAGGAAGAAGTGAGTTTCCTCATGGAACATGCTATACATGTGGATCCCCTGATCATTATAGGCACGTGAATGTCCCAAAATTGTATACATGTTACATGTTTTTCTGCAGAAAGAATCATACCTATGAGGAGTTCCCAAACTTATATGAGCATCTCAGTAAAAAGCATAAGTAGGAAAACAAAGGCATAGGGATGGTTAGGATCTGCGTGTGGAGAGAAAATTAGTGGATTCTTAAGAACACAAGAACTAAGGCCTTAAGCCTGTTGTGAAGATTACCACACGTCTTTAGCGGCACATGCAAGAGAGGAATCATACCGAAGCCTACAATCACTAAGGAGGAGGTTTTGCATACAAGGTACCCAGATCCTACCCATCAGAAGGAAGTCTATCAAGAGACCATGGAGGTCCTCATAAATCTTCAAGGTGAAATACAATGTTTAAAAGAGCAATCCAAAAAGATGGAATAGAAGAAAGAAGTAGGGAAGGTCCCCTCTGATATTGATGACATCAGAGAGGTGTGTAAAATGTTGCAGCTAGAGAATATTATTCCATTATTAGGGAATTGGTTAAAGGGAACACTTTTTGCGAAAGCCAATGAGAATGAACAACATATCCTACATGCAAATCTTCCCCCTGATAGCATTAACTATGATAAAGAGATCACTCTGAATGATGTTATAGATGGATGGTTGTTGAGCAATATTTTGATTGATATAGGTGCGGAAGTGAATGTAGCTTACATTATATGCATGGGTACAAATGGGAGGTCTCCACTTGCAACCATCATATAATGTGTTGTTTATGGGAACCTCGGACTAAGGCCACTCCATAGGAGTTTTGAAGGATGCATCTATAACCATACAGGGGCCAAATTCACTGGGAATTTTGAGGTATTAGCACTTGCGAAGCGAGCAGCTTTTCCATCCTTGCTTGGACACCCTTGGTGTTATATGCAAATAATCCGACTTGAGATTCAATAAGGTGTATATCAACTTTGAGAACAAGGAGGAAAGAGTTGTGATACATCTAATGATGGGAAGTCTACACCATATGTTGAGCCTCTAAGTGAGGAGGACTTAACAAAATCTATGTCAAGCTATTCATGGACCCAGAGGTTAATGAGCCATTAAAGGAAGGCATCCTTTGGGAGTATTCTCACTCTATTAGTGATATTACAAGTATTTTTGTGATAATTGGGATCATGGTACATATGAACTAGTAGGGCGTACCCTTAAAAAAATGGTTGTGCTTGTTGAAGAATGGACTTCATTATTTTTATGGATAAGTAGCGTGGTACCTTGGTATACAGGATCGAAGATCTTCCTATATTCTTACAACCATGGAGGGATTGGAAGACCTATTAGTCTAAGAGAAGAGACATGTCAACATATTCTTCAGGTGGGTCGTGACGCTGGTGAGTAGTTCACGTTCTCCTCTTATAAACCATTTAGACCTAAACAAAGTTGTTATAGCCTCATTCTAACTACATTAGCTTCTTATTCCCTTCTAGCTTGCTTCTATTAGCTCCCTAGAATATCAATCCACTTCATTGGATTGATTAAGCCCTTCAAAACCCTTCCAGAACCCTAATTACTCTCTAAGAGAGATTAATTAGTCTAACCTAGGTTAAATACCCTAAACATAGTCAAATCACACTTTGACTTGCTAAAAGTGCTTTTTGGACTTTAGCCTTTGTCCCACATGCACCCAAATCTCCCATTTCCCAAACCAAAAACTATAAATAGGGCTATACCCCCTCCCTCATTTCCTAAGAATTCTCTCTTCTTCCTAGCATAGATTATAACAATTTGTTTAGGCTTTAGATTGTATTTCATCTTCTTCCATTTGAGCTAAAAGCATTTGATTTTGTATTTCATAGCACTAACATGGAGTAAAAGGGAAGATCCATTGGCCTCAAGCCATTAATGGGGAGATCTTTCTCTTAAACACATAACTAAATGCTTAGATCCTCTTAGGTTCATTATTTCAAGCTTTCAAAGAATAGAGGTTAACTTCATTTGTTTAGTTTGCATGTTTATTTCAAATTAATGTATGCAAAGAAGAAAACCTTGCTCATTTCTTATCACATGGTCCATTGATCAGATTGTTAAAAGCCTTTGGGGTTTCTTTAGAGATTCTTACCCCAAATCCATGGCTTTTACAACTTTTCATTGAACACATTTGGCATGCCCGTGGGACACTTATGTCCATCCTCCATTAATGGAGGTCTTTTAGGTTTTTCAAGGTTCATTTTCAAGTTTTTGGGTCAAATCACTTGTTATTTCCTCATTTTGTTTCTAACCTAGATAAATGACCTTCATTTGCATGTATTTTGTGGGTTTGATATAGAAATAGGACACTTTGACTAACAACTAACCTATTTGCTCTTGAAAATTTGAAAATCCATGTGTTTTTTTGTAGGTTTTTCACAGGGTGCACATAGGTGTAAAACAAGGGGCGCGTACACGTTGAAACCCCAGCGTACCCATTGGATCGGGCATACCTATCAGGAGGACTTCATCATTTGCACATTTTCTCTCTACAGAGACACACACGTGTCTCCGTAATCTGGGACGTGTATCCGCCTCTCTGGCCACGCACATGTGTAAATGGTCTGACTGTGTAAAAAAATTTACAATTTCTTGTTTCAGGCTTGGGCACGTACACGTCAAAACCTGAGTGTCCATGTCAATATGGGTGTCTTCTGTCATGTTGTAAGCATATTTGTGTTTTACTGCATTAGGTTTTATTAATTTTTAACTGACAGTGTACTCGTTAAGTAGGGCACGTATCCATCGGTTGGGAAGCATAGTGGTGTCAGTATAGGTGCATAGGTGTCTATATTAAAATTGGAAATTTTTATAGTCTACAAAATATTTTTTTTTGACCCATTACTGTAGGTTTTTAGAACTAACAATTCAAAAAAAATATTTTTTCTTAAACATTTCATTTTGCATAGTTAAAGTGTTTTGTTCTTGGCTTAAAATTAGCTTTGTAGAAGTGTGTATGCTCTCTCCTCGCGTCTTCAAAGGTGATCTTGGAGATCAAAAACACTTATACAAAACTCATATAAATTGTTCAAAAAAACACTTGTTTTATAAAGGATGAAGTAAAACTTTCATGTGATTTAGTAGGATTTTTCACGTTGCGTATGCTCTTCCTTCGTGCCTTTTGGTGATCTTAGGAATCAAAAGCAAAGTGTAAAATTCTCTTTCTTGACATCAACCTATGAATAGGAAAATTACTAAAAACTTGTTGTCTACAGGACCTAATGATTGTCAAAGAAAGGTGTCGAAAAACAAAACACAAAAACTGCTAATACATGTTCTTGCAGGTTGCCAAATGGTGTGCTACTTAAAACCACATTAAGTTAAGTAAGATAAAAAAACACACCATATTCAAAACATTGTAGACAGGTTTTAAAAAAAGGGTACATCCCTATCCGCTCAATTGGAACATAACCCCTTTGGCATAATGCCTTAAGCTATAATAATGGGGGTGGTTCCAGGAACCCTAAAGTAATCCACCGCTGAGTAACCTCGTGGATGAAACAGGAAGCGCTCCACTTACCCACTTGACTAGTACGCCTTGTGAGATAGAGTTACTAGGTTATCCATATGGTGACCCTGGGAGAGCACACGATGGATGCACTAGTTGCCCTTTGTGCTCGAAGGGGGTAAAGTAAAGCCGAGATACTCCCAAACTAGTCATTGTGACTTTTGGGTAAATCACGCTCGCTTAAGACAACTTTGTAGCACCTAGGTGAGAGAACTTATTAAGGAGGCCATTCTATCTTGGAGCCCACTTTACTAGTCCATTGTTGTGTCAAGCCATCACGAAGTGACAACTCATCTGGAATCTAAACCTTGTTTGTCAAACAAGGAAAAGAACCCTTGTGAGTTTTATCTGAGTGTCTTTCATCATGAAACTAAACTACGTCCCACCTTTCTTAGTTTTATTCTTGTCTTTGGATGAGGTGAAGCTCTGCCTAGGTGGCTCTTGGTTTATTTCCATCTTTTGATCAATACCCTTGCATTCTCACCGCCCATTGTTTGGGGTGAGAAAGGTGCATACATTGCACATTTTTATCAGAGATAGTGCTCATCACTTTTTTGTCTGTTTACGCCCATCCATGTTTGCAGTTGGGTTGTTAAACATCTAAAGTGTGTAGGTACACTTTTCATATCTTTGATAAAAGTCCATCCATCTTGATTTCAAGATCATCTTCACCCATTGTGGGTACGGTTCATCTTTTGTCTCTTCTTGAGTTGATAGTTTTGTTTGCATCCTAGACGCACAATCTCAGTACTTACATCATATTCTCATTTTGTGAGAAGATGGTATAAGTCCCCTTATTGTGTGGTTACGCTGCTCACATGATTAAAAACTCCTTGTTATACTTATCACTTAGTTTCAGTTTGACGGCATCATCTGAGTCTTCTTGAAAAGTGTCGATAACACCTTATATATATCATAATAAAGTTTTTCATGGTACTAACACCTTGCTTGCTCGGTTAATGTATCACGGTGACATTATTACACTATATCTATTCGTGACTTCCATTTTTAGAAGGTTTGGCTTTCATCGCATTCAAACTAGTTTTAGGTATACCTTGTCGAGGGACTACGACAACATCACATCAGTGCTTAGGCCTTGTTGGGGTTCTAACTTGACTTACATATTGATACATCATTTTTGCTATCTATTTTTAGGGCATAGACTTGGTAACAAAAAATTGAGTGATCATTACATTTAGGTGTGCATATGAGTGTTCCTTGATAAAGATGATTACATAACACTACATCTAGGATACATTGTAGTATAGTTCCAACATCACCTTAAATGGCTTACAGAAAAACCATACACTTAGGGGTTACGCTAGCTACATACAAATGTCTGCTAGTAATGCCTAAAATCATAAAATGGCAAGCCAAATCAAATGAGCATGATATAGGAGAAAACCCTTTCGACACCTTCCCATTTAGTGGTCACAATTTAGGACCACTTTTCTCAAGTCAAAGATACGGAGACGTTAATTGATCATAGTGGAGAAGAGTCAGACTCTTCCAGGAGAACAACAAAGGTTAGACCTAAATAGATTTGATGAACTCCTATATTATAATAAAGATCAAGTACTCGCAAGAGTCTTAGCATTAGGAGCTAAACTTCTGCATGAGCGTGAAGAAGAAACAAAGGTCATTAACCCTAACCTAGGAGAGTGAAGATTCATCTTAGACACATAGATAACCCTTTTGATGTGGGATACGCTTCCACTTCTGGGCACCATAAGGCCATTGTCGAAGGTGAACCATCATGAAAACCTCACTATAAAGCTTCACGTAAAGTGAAAACTGAGCAAAAAGCTTCCTCCTCCGAAATTTGATGAAGAAGAGGACCCCCTGGTTGAGGAGGAGATCCTCCAAAAATAGATCTTGAAGTTGAGTCAGAAACTAGCAAACCTAGGCTCTTCAAGAAGAAACATATACAAAGACAAAGACAAAAACAAACTAACGAGTTTCAATTTGATCCACATATAGACTATACCTTTAAGGCAACACAGCTCAAAGGCCAATGTCACCTACTAAAGAGCAACTCATTTAGGAGGAATTGAAATCTATGAAAGATACACTTACTACATTACAACAAGGAAATGTAGGCCAAAATAGAAAATATTCATATGAAGAACTATGTCCTTACCCCTTTGATAAGGACATGTTACAACAACCTTTCCCAAAACACTTTACCATTCCCAAGTTTGATAAATATAAGTGCAAAAGTGATCCTCGTGATCATATAAAATACTTTTACATGGCTTGCCAAGAGGTCACGTATAGCGATAATTTCTTAATATGACTCTTTCCTCGCAGCCTTGGAGCAGTAGGATTGGAATGGTTCTATAGCATACCCAAGGGCTCCATTACAACGTGGCCCGCATTAGCAAGAGAAATTTGTAAGGCATTACTCCTATAATATGGAGAGCGACATCACAATGAATGATCTATGTAACACAAAAAAAAACCCAATGAGACATTTGTAGGATTTTTACAATGATGGTGTGGGTTAGCTAGTCACTTTCCTTGTGCCTTACCAAAAAAATAGTTAGTGAGCATATTTGTTCCTAACTTAAACCTAGAAATAGCCTTTCACTTGCAAATGCATTGTGGCTCAAACTTTGAAGAAGTCATAGAGAAAGGCAGTCAAATTGAGAAAGCCCTCATTGCCAAGGGAATGCTTAAACCTATCACTAAAAACAAACATGAACCAAATCCATAGACAAACCTAAATTCTTCAATAAGAATAAACATGTTGTTGGTGATGGCATTATAGACTCCAAGAGAGTCCAAGCCGTATACAGACATGCCCACTCTTAAAGCTTTCTGCAAGGACCTCGTCCTAAAGCACCTACAAAACATATGTTCACATCCTTAACAGAATCCTTATCTACCATCCTAAAACAATTAGATGATGCAAAAATGGTAGAATATCCAACTACAATAGTACCATATCCGGAAGATGCTCCAAAACCGGTTTGGTTCAAAGATCATGAATATTGTGACTTCCACCATGTTAAAGGACACAAAATGGATAGATGTTTACGATTGCACCATTATATCCAAGACCTCATAGAGGAAGGGAAGATTGTTGTGGATTCTCCCCCTGAGACCGGTAAAAGTTCAAATGAAAAAATGGGTATTTACAAAGAACCTTTTCCTAACCATGTGGATAAAAAGAAAAGAAACCAAATCAAGGGCAAACCTCCAATGACTATAGGATTGTTGCCTATGTGTACCCTATAAATGATAGTCCTTATGATTCCCTCATTGGATGTATTAGCTCATCTAATGAACAAGATCAACACCATTCGGATTTTAGAAAAGAGTTATGTAGAGGGACAAGACGTGCCGTGCCCGCTTAGTCATACCAGATCATGTGCCTATCCCTCAGGAAGGTCAGTATAATTTAATAGAGTAGTTAGAGAAAACACCTGCTAGGATATCTATTCTCGATCTCCTCAAGATCTCTAATGCCCATAAGAACATACTGTACAAAAACTTTACAAAATTTAAGGGTTTCACAAAGGTAGTAGACCCCACGAACCTTCAAGCCATGATTGCATGCTTAGACACCAACGATCATATTACTTTTGATCATACTACAATCCCGCATAACAACCCAGAGCATAACTTACCATTGTATCTCGAAGTGGTGGTTACCCATCAGCAAAATCAAAAGAGTACTTGTAGATGGGGGATCTGGTCTAAATATTTGCACTTTAAAGTTGGTTAAGTAGCTAGGCCATTCAGAAACAAAGCTAGGAGCTAAGACTATCACAATCATGGCTTATGACAATGAAGAAAGAGAGTCAGCAGGGACTATAGTGGTTCCCATGGAGGTAGGACCAACGTGTCATGACACAACGTTTCATGTCCTTGACTTGGACCTTCCATACAACATGCTCTTGGGACGCCCATGGATCCATGCCATGCAAGTTATTCCATCAAATTTTCATTAGTGCATCAAGTTATGTCATGAAGGGCAGGTGGTTACCATTTTGGGTGACCTAGAACCATTCACACATTGTAGGGCATTGCACAGTTTTTCTCGTGTAGCTTATGAATGTCCTTCTATGCAGATGTTGTTGTCCCTCTACAAATGGAGGCTATAAAAAAATGATAGATTAGAATCCCTCACGCCTTTCAATCAATATTTTCCCTCATTGGTCAACCCATTTGCTTCATGGGAGGCAACATCAAGCAAAATATGGCCAGATAATCCATTCACTGAGAAAGTAGGCTTATTGATATCGACTTATCGTATCCCCAGACAAGGGGTAAGCCTTATTTTCAGTTCAAGAGCACTCGAGAGCAATGTCCTAAACCGTTGGAAAAATTTATCCATAGTGGTCTCCTGTCTGAGGAGAAAATGTTAGAAGACCCTACCAACAGAGTGCCAGAAGGCACCATGGCTTCATGCAATCAAGCACCTCAGTACATCAAAGGTCCCCGCATGATGTTTGTCATGGGCTATAGTGGGTTTGGATGTGGTGTCAATGCATAAGGCCGGTTGGAGCCTATCCCTATCCCTCATTTTAAAATTGATAAACATGGCCTTGGAATAAGGCCCCATGACACTCTACCTTCTGAGAATGATGCCACCTCTTCTGAACATGAGGATGTTTCATCTCATTCTGATAGTGACGCAAATTCCCAATGTAGCCTTTATGAGGATCTTGCCTCCATGAACCTATTCCCAGATTCATCGGTCCTTACCTTATCCGAATCCATCCCCTAGATAAATATCCAATAGCCCTCAGTATATCTTGAACTTATAGATTGGGATCAACAACTTCACGTGCCCTTGGATTTCTTTAAAAATGATGAGGCATTTGTAGATTTCATGGGACTCAGGACTTTATTCCAGCTGGAGACCACAAGAAAGGATTTAAGATTCAACTAGACACTGTGCCTACTTTGGGGAAGAAGCAGAGATGTGGATGGTTAAATAAGAAGACTGTAAATAAAGGTACACCTACTTTTGAGAAACCAAGCAAGAAGGCTCAATGGAGATCCCATAGTGACAAACTCTTTGATAAACTCATAGAAAAACAAAATGAAGAGTCTAAAGATGAAGTGATTTATCCATTTAAAGATGATCATGAGCTACCACAGGAAGTCGATCTTACTCTTCCCCCTGATCCTATGGATGGAAGATGCTTCTAAAATGCTTATTGAGGAAACAATCAATGTCAACATTAGCTCAGAGGAGCAACCTAGAATAATAAAGTTGGGAGCTTCACTCTCAGCTCAGAACAAAAGACTTTTGAGAGCTCTTAAAAGAATACATGGACATATTCGCATGGACATATGTAGATATGCCTAGTTTAGACCTAGAGCTAGTTGTGCACAACCTTGTTGTGCACCCAGATGCCAAACCAATCAAACAAAAGTTGAGAAAGATGCATCCTAAGGTGGCGCTCTTAGTCAAAGAAGAATTAGAAAATTTATTAGTTGTTGATTTCATTAAACCTATTGATTATTCAGAATGGATCTCTAACATAGTCCCAAGTATAGAAAAATCCTGTGGGCATCAAAATCTACACTGATTTCCGTGACATTAACAAAGCATGTCCAAAGGATGATTTTCCCCTACCTAACATTGACATGATAGTTGATTCAATAGCTGGTTATGAAATGTTGTCCTTGATGGATGGTTTTTAGGTTATAACCAAATACGAATTACGGAAGAAGATCAACATAAGACAACATTCATCACCCCTTGGGGAACATTTTGCTACAAAGTCATGCCCTTCGGGCTCAAGAATGTTGGGGCTACTTATCAGCGGGCCATGATAGTTATTTTCCATGATATGATAAGTGACATCATGGAGGACTATGTTGATGATATCCTAGCAAAATCCAAAAGTAGAAAAGAACACCCTAAAGTATTGAGGCGTATCTTTCAGCGTCTAAGAGACTATAAGGTTCATTTGAACCCTAAGAAATGTGTCTTCGGTGTTTTATCAGGAAAACTCCTAGGGTTCATTGTCTCACAAAGAGGGATTGAAGTGGATCCTGCAAAGTTACAAGCTATCATATAAATGCCACCACCTACCACTCTCAAGCAGCTAAGGAGTCTACAAGGAAAAATTCAGGCAATCCATCGCTTTATTTCACAACTTGTGGATAAGTGCCACCCCTTTACTCATTTTCTCAAGAAAGATGTCACATTCAATTGGGGACCTGATTGTCAAAAAGCCTTTGTGCTACTCAAACAAGTACTTGACCAGCCCACCTGTACTAATGCCACCTACCCCCGGTGAACCTCTCCTCTTATACATTTCCGCTACCCAGTTTTCCATTGGTGCATTACTTTCCCAATATGACTTAGCCCATAAAGAGAGAAATTTATTATCTTATCCACACCTTGATCACATATGAGTTGAATTATCCCCAAATAGAAAAGGCCTCGCTTAATGATTGTCTTCACATTTCAAAATCTTCACCATTATCTCTGAATAATAAAACCAAGATCATATCCAAAGTTGACCCTCTCAAGTACCTTTTATCCAAACCCTCACCTCATGGCTAAGATGAATTCTCCGAGTGAATTTGCTATTGGAACTTTTCCACCTGAATCATTCTTTAAAAAGTGAATTCATAGGAATGATATCTCCTAGAGGCACCCTTTATCGTCATGGCTACGACGGGAATTCGCTTTATTTGGATGTTTTTGATTCTATCCACAATTAAAGAAGTACATGGTGGTATTTGTGGAGCACACACTAGTGGCATGGTCTTAGCTAAAAGCTATTCGAGAGTAGGCTATTATTGGCCTACCATGGAATATGATTGTTGCAACTTTTAAAGAAGTGTGAACTATGCCAAAAATATGGAAATTTAATACATGCCAAAGACAAGCCTTACAACCTATTGCAACACCTTGGCCATTCTCTAAATGGGGCATGGATCTCATAGGGAAGCTCCATCCTTCTTCATCGAATGGTCATACTCACATCATCACTGCCACCGAATACTTTACCAAATGGGTAGAGGTTGTCCTCTTACCTATGTCACCGGTGCGTAGATTTCAAAATTCATCATGAACCATCTCATGCCGTTATGGGATCCCTCGGCCATTATCACGATAATGGTAAATCCTTAAAAATAAAATGGTTAAAACATTGTGTCAACACTTCCATATCCAACTTAAGTGGTCTACCCCTTATTACCCTCAAGGTAATGGATAGGTAGAAGCCACCAATAAGACCCTTGTACGGATTATGGAGAAAATGGTCAAGTAAAACTAGCCGTAATTGGCATCTACAGATACATCCCACCCTTTGGGCCTATCATACCTCCATCCACACTCCTACTGGTGTGACCCCATATTCACTTGTCTATGGCACTGAAGCCATCATACCTTTGGAAGTGGAGCTTCCCTCCCTGAGAATATCTCTCAGAGACTATCTTGATAAAGATGAAGACTACAGGGTTGCTCACCTAACAGAGTTAGAACTATTAGATGAAAGGCATATCAGAGCACTCAATCACCTAAAATTATATCATAACAGAGTGTCCAAAGGATATAACAAATGCATCATTCATCAGAATTTGATGTAGGAGATCTAGTTCTCAAAGAAAATCATAAGAACACCGTCAAAGACAGAGAAAAGAAAGGAAAGTTCGAGGCTAACTAGTTAGGTCCTTATGTTGTAATTATAAAATATGGATCAGGAGCCTACAAACTTGCATATTTAGATGGTGAAGAGCTTTCAGAACCTATGAACTCCATGCACCTAAAGTGGTTCTACGCTTAGGCATGATGAGAATATCAAATAAGAACTAAAAATTAGAAAAATAAAGAAAAAAACAAGCAAAAAAATGGAAAAATGAGAAAATAGTAAAGAAAAAGTAGGTCGCCCACATGTGAAAACCACACAATTGTGGCACAGTGGGCAAGTCTTTGAGTGAAAACCAATTTTTGGCACTCAAGGAAGATTCACTCGGACACAAGTTACTCTTACGGAAGGATGGGTAATCATTACCACTTTTTAGATATGACCTTCTTCTGCTAGGTCTAGGAACCCTACTAGGGCCACCTTTTCCTTGCCATGATCTGGTTTGTTTGCTCTTATATCTACATGGAGGACATTACCTTTGTATACTCCCATCCAATGTTGAGCATACATGCACCATTGACATCTTCTCACACATACACATGTGGCATTCTGCCTTTTGTATATTCCCACATCACGCTGGGGGCATCCACACTTCTTTGTTCTTGTACATTGCTTTCAGAACATGACCTTGGAAAATACAAAAACATTTAGAAAACGATACACAAAAATCTAAACATCTGGAAAATTTCCCTTTTTAAGGATAAAGCTACATTCATCTCACAATGTTATCTTAGGGAAACCTAGACAACAATGAAAAAAATCGTAGCTGTGAAAACTTATCTTTTTAGATAAACCCAAAAACATTAGAAAATATGTCAATGTTGTCCCACAAAAACAAAGTAGTGCTTTAATTACTTTTAGTTGTTGGTTTGTATAGTTTTGATGTACTTAGTCTGTTGAATTGTTTGTTCTTTAAATGGATCATTTGCTTACCTTATATTGACTCTTGTTTGATTTAATTGTGTATGGCATTGCATTCATTTAGGAACTCTCATGCTTGTAAAAAATTGTTGTAGGATTCTTTATTTGTTATGTGCATCTATTAAAGTTCATTTTTACTTGCTTAGATTAGATCTCATTTTAATCTCTTGTTAAAACTTTTGCATGTGTTTGTTTAGTTGTAGTTTGTTGTGTTGTTTGTATGTGTATATTTGTTTAGTTTTGTTAACTTTTGCTTGTGTGTTTTGCATAGTTGTTTGTTATCACATCTATCATCTATCATTTCATCACATTTCTAACATCATTCACTACATCATATATATACAAAAATGCTAAGTATCACATCATGCATGTATGCTAAGCTAATCATCACATATCGTATCATCAATGGGGGCAAGAGGGGTTATGCATAATCACAAATCTATCCCCCCACACCAATATCATCTAGTATCATCCCAAGTGCTAGAATAAAACTCAGAAACAAATCATGAATCCAAAACATGTGGTGTTATCTACAGATACATCATCAATATGAAAGCATGAAATATACACATTTCTAAATCTAAGATATGTCACATACATAAAGGAAAGAGAAATCATACATCATAAATCCATCATAGTATGATACATCAAAATGTCCATATATACATGTATAACTGTCCAGGTTAGTACTCAAAATAATACATCATCGATACAATATGCCATCAAAAAGGGGCATGCATCAAAAGAATCGAGCCTTCATCATGAGGCATCATCAAAATAATGGTATACATAGCTATACATCAAAATTCAGCCTTCATAAGAGGCATGTATACAATAATATGTACAAAAAGAAGTAGTAAAATGAGCTCAACCATAGCTCTCGCCCTCTCGAGGCTCCCGAGTCCACACTAGTCCACGAGAATAATGGTGGCTATGATGGACCTGCACCAGGGGTACCACCAAACTGTCTAGATGGCCCCTATCCAATCCCACGCTTTGCTCTATATAGGCTGCCTAACTGATCTCATTGAATGACCTGATCTCCATGACTGGAGCCTGTCACACTCACATCGGACTTGGAATGATACTACTCGTTGATCTATTGGAACTGCCCTAAAGTAGGCAATCCTATAGTACAAGGCCTCACCACTGGATCTCATCGCATCTCATATCAAATATGCATCTCCAGAAGTGAGAGTTGCTTATAGGGTGGCATCTCACTAGCCTGTCAACCTGCCAATATCGGCCTGAGCCTGTCTCGAGGCAAGACCTCTCGATCCCTATCTATCCGTAATAACTCGCACCTGGGCTCGTGCCTGATCCCTCTATATAATATAGCCTTGTGATTGTGCCGTGCATGGTCCCTCTGGGCAACAACCATCCACACCTGAGTCTGGGACTGGTGTAGGAGGCTCAATATCTGAGCACCCTGTGTGGCCATCTCTCACATCTGACTCTACCATGAAGCACTATCGCTGCCCAGGTGGCCTGTGCTCTAGCTTGATCTCTCTCAGTGGTCAAAATCTACACCTGGGCACGTGCCTAATCTCACTCTGCTATGAGGGCCTGTACTTATGCCCTAGCTTGCGTCTCTCTCCAACCACCTATAACTATACAGCAATAGCTTCCTGTAACTACTGCTGAAGAGTAGCCCGCGCCCCATACCGCTACTACTCTCTATGGAATATCAAGTGGTGGGCCCTGCTCTAGAAGTACCTGTGAAGAGGGGTATATATCCCCACTAGAATGCCCACTGGGGGAAACTCTATGTCCACTACCCTGTATACATGTCTTGCTTTGGGCCTGGGACCCTTGTCCCCGTGGTTGTTGTGGTACAGACCTTGTCTCCTACCTCTGACATACTGGTGTGCATCGGGCCCACCCTCGTCATCATCATCATCATCATCATCACTGCAACACCACCAATGGCTCCACCCTCATCACCACTAGGAGGCCCTACTAGAGGAGGTCTCACACCGGCAATATATGCCACTCTAGATATAGTCAAACGATGGAAGCACACCGTGATACCAGGGCCCGTACTCAGGAGTAGTGTCGGGATCCCTAATCTATCTCAGTGGCACCCAAATAATAGGTGCCACCTATCAAAAACTAGCCAATGCTCTATCGCGAGTAATATGTGGCCCCATGTCAAAATGCTCTCGGGCTCTGCAGAGCATACCATATATCTAGCCCAGGAACATCCTGGGTAATGCCGAACTACCTCTGGCACCGATCAACCCTATATATCTCTCATATAGCTACGGCTGCCTAGAAAATGAAATCTCTCTACGTGGTGGTGGTAACTTGAGCTCTAAGCCATCCTCGGGCCACTGGAAATGTCTATAAGGCCTCTAAACCATGGAAGCCTGCCTCATCTCATCCAACTCACATCGATAATGATATACGACCCCCATGTTGGGTCACACATCATCCCCTGCTGGGACCCAACCCATCGTCGATGGCTCGTCAGGAGCCCGAAACTCAGAACACCTAAGGGGTGACCAATGGCAATATGGTCCCATGCCCAAATCTATAGGAGGCGAGTAGGTCCTACCATCTTTTGATGGTAGTAAGTAATCAAATGAAGGTCCCAGTATAGATGTGCTAATATGCACTGACCCCAATAATAGGTCTCTCCCTCCACCAAACCAAGAATCACTCCCAGGAGTCCAAGCGGAAAAGAAGCACCAGTCTTGTCAGGGAGTAAAACTCCATTGACAAAAGCCATCATGTAGACCACTACTCGGTCTAACTCTGGATCATCTATACATCGGGATAATCTGATGGACATCCCGCACCGTGGTATAGTAGGGATGTTGAATAAATGTATAATATGTCGTTGAATATCGGTCCAGTGGCTCATAGTCTAGATAAGATGGCCCTGAATGGGAACCCGCATGATGTGCCACACGTCCTCTCAGTGTAATGGTAATCTCCCTGGTTGGGAGGTTTAAAACACTGACTCTCGCTATGCCATCTCTCTATTATGGTTGTCAAGAGGCCATGGTCCAATGTAATCTGTGGCATCTCCGCCACATGAGACAATCTGTCACATGCAAAAGGCTCTCCAAAGTCACTCTATCATCATCATCAAACTACGCCTCTATAATAGCTAGCCGACCGTAGCGCTCGCGAGTCTGCAGAATGGGTAGTATACGCTACAAAATCAACACAAGTGTTAGGTACTTACTTATTTCTATTTTTCTAAGGAAAAATGCTTCTTCAAAAAACATCTAATTCACTAATTATTCTTTTCTTCTGAACTAATCTCATCTATATTCTTCTATACTTGGTTATTTTTTAGCCAGTTGTCTTTTCCCCCTTCATTCTAGCACCTACGCACCTCCTTTGCACTACGTGCACCCTTAACGACGCATACGCGCCCTTACGGATGCATACGTGCACACTAACACTTTTTTCTCCTTTTGGCACGTGGGCCACACAGAACGCATACACATGCTCCCAGTGTGATGCCTACATGCCTTACCTCAACAATGCACACATGTGCATGGATGTTCTAGTCTAACCGACGCATACGCACCCTCATCAATGTTTTCTATGGGTACGCGTGCACGTATGCCGCCTCTTCCAAATGGATACACGTGCGCATACCCACTTCTTCCATAAGTAGATGCACGTACGCATCCTTCCTCCCGTGAATGGAGATGTGCATGTGCCATGTCTATTTTGATGCATACGCATACGCATGCACATACCCATCAAGCCACGCATACGCCCACGCGCATGTGTCAAAAAGTCCTACCTACCCTAGAAAAGCCCTAGAAAATGCAATAAATGTGTAATTAATGGGAGGGATAGGCCACTCACGTATGGTCCATCCACTGGGTCCCACATGAACTCTCAGATGTGATCCACACGTCTCATCCTCCTTGGTATTCTCGCCATCTCACTCCAAGGCTATCACTCTCGCTCACGGTAAAAATTTGCAAGAGCTCTGGTAGAAATGAATTGGTCGTGATTGTTTTACCGACCCCGGTGGGTATATTAACCCATCGCAATGCCCCTAGGGCATGTTTTCTCCGCCATGATCATTCTAACCTTCTTCTATCTATCTGTGATAATTATTTTGTATTAAAATAATTATTTTTACTAATTTTCACACGTTGGGGCACTTCGTGCCACCCAACGGTCACTTCTCCATCGCACTAAAATAATTTACGCATCTTTCAGGCACCTTTTCCCACCTTTTCCTCTAATTTTCATCTATTTTCCCCGTCATGATAATTATTTATTCATTTATTTTCAATGAATTCTTCCCGACTTGTCTTTCTTCTTGCGAGCATATATCCTAGCTCTCTGGCAGCTTCACCTTCCCATTACCACCTTCACGCGTACTTTTAGAAGATCTTTGATCTTTTGAAATTCTTTTGACCGATCAAAAACCTAAAAAAAAAAAAAAAAAAATTCAAAAAATATTTAAAAACAACAAAAACATTGCAATTCCTCGAGAATGGCTTTAAAATTGGTAAAACCAATCATCTACTAGCTGAAATTTGTGTCTATTGCATGGCACTCATCCAGATCTTGCTGACATTTTCAAACGTTTGAAACAACGACTCGCGCATCACCAAAATCTTCAATCACCTACACAAGCTATGTTGCTTACTTCATCTGTACTCTGGGGCACTATCAGTTTCCTAGTATTATTTTCATCGTGCACATTACTTTTTCACGGGACCCAAGTGTCCTCCATCTTCCCCTTGCATAATACACCTTGCTTGGGGCATCATTCTTCACCCTTGTCATTTATCAAAACATTTGGGACTTCATCTCGATAACAAAATATTTGTGCAACTATCTTAAACGTTGTTGGTTTAAGTGTGTGTGATTGTACTTATTTCCCTGTTAGGTGATTTTGTTTATTTCTCATATTGCATTGCATTCATGTATGTTGCATGGAGTTGGTCATTTTTAGCACAAGATGGTTTTTTGTATCTTGGATTTTCATGTCATTTTACGCTTCCATCACATGCTCACATTTTAATAAGGACCCATGAGGAGGATTCTAAGCATTATGATGATTAAGTATTGTTAGCAATTGATTTGTGGATAGCTCAATATCCCTTTTTTTCTAAGTTTCTCATCTTCTCTATGACACTTTTCTTTCTATTGTTTCTTTTTGATCATCGATCGAGTTTCTTCATCACCCCATCGACACTCGAGGGGGCATTCATCATCCTTCATCCTATTAATTTTTCTTCTACCCCTTCAAAAAATTTTCTACTTGTTTACGTTTGTCTACTTTCTTTGAAGTGACGTAGCTTACGTCACCTCAAAGAGGGGAAAATGTAGACACCTGTAGTTTGATCAATACACTATTATTTCTAATGGTGCACTAACGCTTCTTCCTTTGCAAATTGATGACACACCACCAATTAGACCTATCTAACTCCCTTCTCACGACACCTTTTTGGTCATTTTTCCTCTTATAAACCACTTAAATAGGTTGTTATAGCCTCGTTCTAACTACATTAGCTTCTTATTCCCTTCTATCTTCTCTTATAGCTCCTGGAATATCAATCCACTTTGTTGGATTGATTAAGCCCTTTAAACCCTTCCAGAACCCTAATTACTCTCTAAGAGAGATTAATTAGTCTAACCTAGGTTAAATACCCTAAACATAGTCAAATCACACTTTGACTTGCTAAAAGTTCTTTTTGGACTTTAGCATTTGTCCCACATGCACCCAAATCTCCCATTTTCCCAAACCAAAAACTATAAATAGGGCTATACCCCCTCCCTCATTTCCTAAGAATTCTCTCTTCTTCCTAGCATAGATTATAGCAATTTGTTTAGGCTTTAGATTGTATTTCATCTTCTTCCATTGAGCTAAAAGCATTTGATTTTGTATTTCATAGCACTAACATGGAGTAAAAGGGAAGATCCATTGGCCTTGAAGCCATTAATGGGGAGATCTCTTTCTCTTAAACACATAACTGAATGCTTAGATCCTCTTAGGTTCATTATTTCAAGCTTTCAAAGAATAGAGGTTAACTTCATTTGTTTAGTTTGCATGTTTATTTCAAATTAATGTATGCAAAGAAGAAAACCTTGCTCATTTCTTATCACATGGTCCATTGATCAGATTGTTAAAAGCCTTTGGGGTTTCTTTAGAGATTCTTACCCCAAATCCATGGCTTTGAAACAATAGGCGGGAAGCATTACACCCTTCACTATGGGTGCATAAATTGTATTCCACTCTACAAAGGTGCGCACTCACTTGGTATGTATACGCAAAACTACATCGAGAGACCGGAAAATGGAAAAATTTGATTGCAGAATGATCCATCACCTTTGACTATTTTTCTACCCAACCTCCAAAGAGAAGAGGCATTAAAATTTTTCAAGTAGTTAACCATGGGAGATATTACAAAGGCAGAGAGGAACTCATATAGGGATTATTTGGTGAGATAGAATTAGCGCGCGTTTTGAAGAAGAAGAAGACTCCATATTGCTTGAACATGCTTGTCTTGAGAAATAAAAAGGAAAGATGGTGTACATCGTGGATGATGAGGAAGTTGAAAACTTGGATATTGACCATTCATAGGGGGCGCGTAAGGTCTTGGATAGTGCAGATAAGGATACGTGTGCATACCATGAACCAATGAAGACAAAGAAGGTCAATATAGGATCAGAGGTGAGCCTAAGGAGGCCATAATTGGAGACTACTGGTTAGACTTGACAGTGGCAAAGATTATTGAGTTACTATGGGATTACTAGGACTTATTCCCTCGAGGGTATCATGAACTTAAAGGCGTGCATGAATCACTTGGGGAAATGAAGATAAAACTTAAGGAAGGTACGCCCAGTGAGAAAGAGACCTTATAGAATGAATCCTAATTTGCACGAAAAGGTAAAAGAAGAAATTGATAAAATATTGAAGTCTGGAATCATTCGACCTTTGGATGAGTCAGAATGGGTTAGTCCTATGGTGATCAATATCAAAAAGGATGGTAGAATTTGAATTTGTGTTGATTACAGGGAGCTAAATGCAACATGTGTCACAGATCCCTTTCCTACACCATTCACTAAGGAAATACTAGAAGGAGTAGCAGGTGGTGGAAAATCTATTCCTTTACGTGATGGGTTTTTCGTGTATCATCGGAGTTCAAATTACCCAAGAGGATCAAGAAAATATAACTTTTTACTATTGAATGGAGCAACTTTGCTTATAATGTGATGCATTTGGATTGAAAAATGCGCATGTTGTATTCTCGCACATAGTTGTTCAAGTGCTTTCAAATATTTTATTCACAACTTCTTACATGTCTACCTCGATGATTAGACAAAGATATGGGCTTGTTAATGATCATCTTTGTGACAATGCACTTAATGTTTGAATGATGCAAGCAGTGTTGAGTATCTCTCTTAAACATTAAGAAGTGCATATTTTACGGTTTTTTGGAATACTATTAGGACATATAATCTGCAAGGAAGGTTTTCGGGTTGATCCAGCTTAAGGTTGCGATCATTTTAGGGTTGGAAGTGCCACTAGCCGAGCAAGGTGCAAGATTTTTAGGTCACACGTAGAGATATTATCAAAATTTCATCAAAGGGTATGCCAAAGTTGTTGCACTTGGAAGAATTACTAAAAGGAAAGGTACATTTTATTCAAAAATGGGAGAACCGCAGAGTGCACATTTGAGATATTAATATGTGTGGGATGCGAGACAAGCTAATTGGGCAATTTGATGTCTTTTCGAAACACTTGCACTAGTGGAAATTGTGAATCTAAGGCAAAGAAGGCCCTCCTAACCTGGATGCAGAAGCTGGTGTGATAGATCGATCAGCAAGGATGCTGCAAGGATGACTGCTCGAAGGCTCAATCAATATCGAGCTCTACGGCGTGATTCGGTCTATAGGTTGTGGAATACGTGGAAAATGACTGGGATAGTTTCGTGTATATCTCAGATAAGGTCATAGGGCGGATGGTAAATATAATTGACTCTATGGGTGATTCTCGGCCTAGTCAGAACTCCTTAGCTTTGTTAGCTGCTTTGTGTCTAGCGAGGATAGCTGTTCGATGATGATAGGTGGAAGTGGAGTAGATCGAATACTAGTGTACGTAGGCCGGCATCTATGTCGATTCACCTATGGACTCGTTGGGTGTGGGATTTGTGGGTCACAACCGTAGATTCGTGTATTTGTTGTGGTCTCTTATGGTCATGTGTGGAATCGATCCTAATCCCTAGTATCAATAGTCATATGCTTTTCAGCCTCTATTTAGAATTAATAATTGTGTGATCTTTCGGAATATCTTACGAGGCGTTTGTGCGACTTGAATTCTCAAGTGGTATCTATATCGTGAGAGTGTCTCTCCTGTCGTCAGGTGTGGGACAAAGGATCACAACCAAATGTCTGCTCTCTTTCAAACCCTTCCATGAGTCATGTGGATATGAATCTAGGGTAATCTATAGTTTGGTTGATTTGACCAAAATGTGTGTGCTTGGTCGTCTTCTATGTTTAACCCGTGCAGTTGGAAACTGATTTGTTGTAAGTTTACCGTTGTTTGGAAGACTTGGATCTAAGATTCTGATCTATATCAGTTATGGCTGTGATGAGATTGGGTTGGGGCACGATTGGCTCGAATACGTATTCCCTGGGCTCTCTAGGTCCCGTGATTGTCATACAAAAGCAATAATGTAAACTAAATGCAGCAAAATAAAATTAACTATGTGAAGTATATCTATAACATATATAACTTCTATATTTTTGTTATTTTCTGATGAATTTTATAAATGAATTTGAAAGAGCAGCTATTTTAATATATCTAGAAATTGACAATTAACCTAGTGTCGAATTTTAAAACAAACAAAGTAACCGAGTATAGCTACTTGCCTGTGTAGTTGTAAATCTATTCTAAACAATGAAATAACTGATCTAATCTATTTGAAAGACTCTCGATCCTACCTCAGAAGTGAGGAAAGAATCATAGTCTCTCAGAAACTATCAATCCCCATAACTTCCCTGGCAATATCGAAAGTAAAATTGACTGAAATAAAGTGATTGGCTACTCTATTTGATATGATTCTAATTAGAACTTTGAAAGCTAGAACCTGGATTTCTACAGAACAGTGGTGAATCTGATGGTGTGTGTGATCTTGTCCCCTCAGTGTGATCTCCTCGTTCCTTCGTGTTAACGTGGATATAGAAAAGCGTGTAATCTAGCTTGCATCATCAGAAGTAGATATTGGGACAAAGGCGGCTTAGGATACGGGTGAATACAATGCGAGTAGGAGAGAGATAGCGCAAGAGTACGAGCTTGGCTTATGCAATTCCTAGCGGGATTTATTGCGAGTCATGCAACATAAAACGTCAGAACTGAAACTATCTGTTTGAAGAACAAAACCTATAACTTTAATGGCTTCTATTGAAAACAAACTATTCTACTCGATGGATTGGATGAAATATCAACAACACTTGCACAAGATGGATATGTGGCTTCTAACAACAAAACAACACTAACTAAGCATGATGAAAGAAACTAAGAATTCTAAAGTAAAATGAAAGACTAATCTATTGCAATGAGAAATTCAGAGGAAAATTTGAGGGGCCATTTGCTTGAGCACAAGCCAACTATTTATAGCATTTGCATTTACCCAAGGTAAAAACCAAATTGATCTCTTAAACTATAAACAATGGCAAAACACTATTCCAGGGAACCAGAATCATTAATGCAAGCTCATGGCGGTGAAAAAAGCTGGTAAACGTTGAAATTTACGTGAGTCGTGTTAAAAGAGCATTTTGGAAAATGCGTAAAGGACCGCCGCCACCACAGGGGTGGCGGTTCTGAGGACCGCCCCCCTGATTAGGGCGGCGGTCAGAGAGACCGCCGCCCGAGGCGGGGCGGCGGTTTCATAATTGAAGAAAAAGGCAAGAAAAGGGGAAAAAGAAAAAGCAAAGCATGCGGGGGCTAAGCGGGGCATGCGGGATGATAACGCATACTTGGGGAGCTTTTCCGGATCCCGAACACCTTGCGAGGAGACTTGTATCATCATTGGGGTACGTGTTACGTTGTTCGATGGTGCAGTACCCTATAATTTTGGGTACGTACATATTGCCCCCTCGGAGAAGCGTTTTAGCCATGAAGAGGCGTAAAACGGTGGGTCAGTATGGCGGTCCCGAAATGGGAAGTTGGAAGTCATATAATACGTCAGTGTGTGTGAAATGACGCCATCAAAATTCCGCTCCTGCCAAAATGAAAAGAGAACTCAAGTGCGAGATAGACAAGATAGATCGGAAAATAAATGCTAAAATAATGGGAAATGAGGACGTACCATTTGTGCGGGGTAAGAACTTACCTACCTCCGTCGGCGCTCCAAACTGGAAAAAAAAAACATTCAAAACAAGTCAGGTTCTCTTATATATATGAAAGTGGGCCCATTTTCCTATTCATTTGCGCGTGTTGATTTGATTGATTTTGAGCTCTGGGACCCACGGTGATGGTTTCTTACGAGAGTAAGTCAAAGCGTTCGTGGCGAGATAGCGATCATGCCTCGCGTGCGAGATCATCGACCGCGAGATCACGAGTTAGTTTTCCTCAATTTATTGTTTTTACCTCAAAATTTTAAAATGCTAAAATCTTTGTCGTGGGGGTTATTTTTGAAAATGTTAGGTTGAAAAGGTCCATCTAGGGGGGCCTACTGGGTAGGCTTTGTTTTTAGTTAAAATGGTCCTTTTTGGTGTTTTTAGGCTTTTTAAGTTATAAAACCCGCGTGGGTTTTCGGGACACGACCGCTGCCCTACCCAGGGCGGCGGTTACATGACCGCCGCCGCCTTGTTAGGGGGCGGTTACAAGACCGCCGCCCTTAAGGTGGTGGTTCTGGCGCCCTCCTGCTGCTCAGGGTGGCGGTTCTTCACAGAATGTCAAAAGAACACTTGTTTGAGATTGTTTTTGCATTTTTAGCATTTCTATGTGTTTTCATGATTTTTCTAATGTCACTTGGATGCTAACTTGCTTTGTTTTGTGTGTTTTTGGGTGTATGCAGGTGAGAGAGGAGTACATTCGGTGGAGCGAGAGAGAGAGTGTGACTGGCTCCCAGCAGTGTTAGATGCCCTTTCACAGGATGAGGAGGATACTCTTCAGAGGGCTGGTATACTACGTATATATCGCGTTCCACATGTTGCACCATCCAGTCACATACTTTGTGACTTATTTTCCTATTGGGATCTTTGATCGGAACACCTTCCGATTACCGGGAGTCGAGGTGAGTGGACCATCACACTAGAGGATGTTTACCGTATCACAGGGGTCCCGATCATGGGAGATGACTCACCCTCGAGACAGCGGGTTCACGGGCCCAGATAGCACAGTGGGCTTCTACATGGGAGATGCAGTCATCTCCACGGGTTCAAAGAAGGGGGTCAGAGTTTGATCTATTCCTAGTTTTCCCATCCCCTTGCTTCGCCAGGGTATTATGGGGATCCTTGCCTCGAGATTGATCGGGGACAAGGAGGAGACACATTACTATATATTGTTGGTCCCCCATCATTGCACGAGATCGAGGGCCATGGCGGATTACGCACTGAGGGAGCGAGACATACTTGGGACTACCTACCATGACTTATACGGGGTAGTCCATTTTGAGGGTAGATCTTTGAGCCACCCGACCACAGTCATGAGTTGGGTTTATGAGCACTTCATTCCTTATGGTAGAGGTGTAGAGGTGACGAGATCCGGAGGCTGTGAGGGCAGCGAGATGGACAGAGATATGTCGGTGCTCGAGAGCACCTCATCATCCCGATTTGCTTCTCGACCATTGATGACATGGAGGCCACACCATATCGAGACCATGGCAGGTATATGGGGCGAGGAGGCTCTTACTTTGATCTCTGCTCTCCACGGGGCAGCTTATTGTGAGTGGGGCGAGTGGAGATACACCCCTTTGGCCGAGTTCCTCGCGTAGTTTGGCCTACCCTACATGGGCATGCTTCCCCGTAGTAGCCGGTATACGGAGTCGGTTCGAGAGGCGAGAGAGGGTCTAGAGGCGGGGTTGGACAGTTGTTACTCTGGCATTCTATTTGCGGCCGGGAGGGTAGTACGTGTGCCGAGGAGAGCCGGTGCTCCTCGGGCACCCTTGCTTGGATTGCACGGGTCTGCCCATAGCAGCGATGACCCCATCGACATAGACTCGAGTCGAGGAGTTTACGGGGGAGAGAGAGAGGAGGAGGCGGGGAGGACGGTGATCTGAGTGGCATGACACTCGGGATATCATGTAGGAGAGAGGGCGAGCGAGTGCGAGAGAGAGTGACTGCGGTTTCGGAGGAGCCACTCTCTCCCGGGGCCATGGTGGGGAGGATGAGTCCGTTGTAGGATGCTACGTTGCTCCAGCCATGGGAGCACCTCGGTCGGTGGCGGCATCGTGGCGGTCTTGACCCTAGAGATCCATCTGGAGGCACTGGTGATCTGAGTAAGTTACCACCCTTCCTTTTAATGTTTGTTTTTAGTTAGGATTTCCTTAGTTGCTATCTCTCCTTTTGTTTACACTTGTGTTTTATCTCTTGTTTCATTTCTAATTTGTTTTCTCCTTTGTTTGTAGAGACCGCCGATGAGTGGCGGGACCTGATTCGTAGGGTATGCACCGATACCCTGATGATTCCCATGGAGAGGACCCATGCGGAGAGTTATCTGTGGATGTTGGGGAGCCCTCGGCGGTGGTAGACACACACTTGGCATCTTTTCCCCTATCTGGCATGTGGCCAGGATGGTATCGACTCTCCGTACGGAGTTAGCGGGGTATAGGACAGCCGAGCGCTGATGAGGAGTCATTCTCGTGGCGAGACTGGCTGCCCCTCGGGATCCTGAGCCCTCCGTGCACTCAGAGTGCCGGCGTAGCCGGAGTCCTAGGCGTGGGCGTGCGCTTGAGAGGGTCTCATAGGGGTTGAGAAGCCACTTGGCTCTCCTAGATTTTGTATGATATTTTTTGTATATCTCGGGCTCTTTGAGCGTTTTGACCATGCTTAGCGCATGATGGCATTGTCTAAGGAATTTTTTATATATATATATATATATATATATATTCTTTTTGGATCAGACTTTTGGCATTTATGGCTTACTTGCATTTCCGTTTCCTCATGTGAACTATGATATTATGCTTATATGCTCTTTAGAATGTATGCAATGGAGAACAAATGATCTGAAGTGTTTACTTTCTTTTTGTATTTCATGATCTTTGATATATGATAATGTAGATCTGATGTGATTTTGAATCTTAGTTTTGTAAGCAATTTTGGATACTTCATATTTGCTTTGGAAAAGTGGTGAAGATAAGCTGGTATGATGAGCGAGATAAACTTGCCCCTCTCCTAACCCACACTGTGACTAGTAAGATGCGAGGGCTCATCACGAGAGCTGAAAAGGGCACAAGTTATGAAATGTGTTGAAATGATATTGATGAAAGATAGACAAAGCTTTGGTGGAATCAAATTAGGATGCTCAAGCCTTACTCCACTCGAGTGACTTCATAGTTTTGGGATGTAACTTGCTTTGCGGTTTATCTAGACTTAGATCCGTAGATGGCCACATGGTAGACAAAATCTGGGTTTTAGGATTTTAATTCTCTTGGATTTTGGACATCGATTCATTTTTTTTGACTCAAGACTTCAAGATTTGAATTGTTTGTTTATGACCTTTTGCATTTTCTTGTCAAGAGGACCCCCACACCTTGCCCCATGCTACTAGTAAGAAGCGTGGGTTTATCACCATAGGCAAGGCATAGGTGAGTAAGGGAATTTCCATCCTTTCCCAACCCTACGTCACTAGTAAGAGAGCTGAAGCTCATCACCGAAGGTTGGTGGGGCAAGGAAATGTGTAAATTTAAAATTTTTGTTTGATCTATATTTGACTTGTTTACTTGAGCAAAATGTCGGTGTGTTCTTATTTCCAAAAAGAGATATACATACGGGATAGATGTGACACCATGAAGCTTCTAGAGAACAGACCATAGGCAAGACACCTATCTAAGAAGAAACCAAAAGTGAGAATAAACCCATGAGATCTTGGTATGGTTACCGTTAAGACCTTGTCATATCTAGCTTTATTTGATGAAATGATTCTGAAATAGTTTGATGATATCATGGAAATAGAGAAGTATGATTAGAGTGTTTATGCCAACAACATCATGAGTTTGTAATGAATTGCTTTGAGAATAAATTCCTTGATCACAATTTTTGTATGAAACAAGCGGACAAAATGATCCTAACTATATGAAGATGTAATGTAGATATAATTATACAAGTAGTACTAATTGCTTACGCGTAGAATCGTTTGAGGTGTAGGGAATTGATTGTTTCACCAAATTCCTCACCTTCAGCGTACATAGGAGATATGCACCATTTCCATAGTCCTTCATGACTCGGTATGGGCCCGACCATTTGGGCGGAACTTCCTTCCTTCGCCGGTCTTTTTGTCGATCATTTATCCAGCCTTAGAACTAGATCACCTTCATATATATCGCGTTCATAGACCTTCTTGTTATCTGCCGGCACATCGGTCAGCATAGACTTCTGTGCCCTTTTTCAGACATCTAACCTAGCTTCATCTAGGCTTTCTAGTTGGGAGAGGCGTGCTTCTCTATAAGCGTCTTCATCAGATCCCTTGTAATGAAATACGGAGGTAGGTATTTGACCTCAAGTGGGAGAAGCTGCTTGCCCCGAATACTAGCGAAAGGAGTCGCTCCTGTTGGTGTTCTTATTGAGGTTCGGTGGGCCCATAAGGCCGGATATAACTTCAAATGCCAATCTCGTTTGTTTTCTTTCACCGTTTTAAGGAGAATGGATTTTAATGTTTTGTTTGTCGCCTCAGCCTATCCATTGGCTTGAGGGTAATACAAGGAGGCTGTATGATGGCTTATTTTAAATTTATTGCATAATTCGTGAACTTCGTCATTCTTAAAAGAAGTCCCATTATCTGAGATAATGACTTGCGGGATACCATACCTGTAAATGATTTGGTTCAAAATGAACTTGGCGATTACAGAACCCGGCACAGTAGTAAGAGGCATAGCCTCTACCCACTTGGTAAAATATTCGGTGGCCGTGATTATGAAATTATGGCCATCTGTAGATGAGGGAGAGAATTTCCCTATTAAATCTAGGCCCCACGTAGAAAAGGGCCATGGAGTAGCGATTGGTTGTAGAGCTTGTGCCGGCATGTGAATCTCATGAGAGAATTCTTGGCATTTATGACACCTTCGTACAAACTCTACTGCGTCGTGTTCTAGAGTAGGCCAGAAATAGCCCATTCGATGTATTTTACGAGTGGTGGCATGGCCACCGAAGTGGCCTCCACACATTCCACTGTGAGATTCGTGGAGAATCTTCTTGGATTCTTCTGTGTCGACACATCTTAGAAGCATTCCATCGAATGCTTTTCGATAGAGCACTTGCTCTATGATGACGTATTTAGCTACGATAATGCGTAACCACCTTCTTTCGTTGTGGTGTAGCACCTTCTGGATATGTATGGTCCATGATATAATTAATAATATCAGTGTACCAAGGACACTCAGAGATAGAAGGTCGGGTTTCGATGTAGTATATGCACTCATCGGAAAGTCCAGATCTACTAGATCACCTCCATCTAATGGATTATCAGCTAACCAATCCATGATGATTTGTCCTTTAACTGACTTTGATTTACGAATGTTAATTCAAATTCACCCATTAAGGTTATAAAGCGTCCAGCCTTTTTAGACAAGGACCCTTGCGTGAGGAAAGTTCGTAAATGTTCTGTCTTTACAATGACCTTTGTTTCTTGATTTAACATGTAATGTCTTAAGCGTTTGGTTGCAAAGACTATGGTGAGGCATTCTCGTTCTACTTGTGTGTAGCGTGTTTCATAGTCGAGCAATGTCTGGCTAATGAAATAGATCACACGTTCTCTCTTGTCATCATCTTCTTGAGCCAGCATACAGGCTAGCGAGACATTGGTGGCTCGCGAATATAAAATTAATGGGTGATCGGCTTAGGTGGCATTAGCGTAGGTGGTGATAACAAGAAATGCTTAACTGCGTTGAAAGCTTCATTGCAGTCTTCGGTCAATCAATCTTTATAATCTTTCTTGAGTAGATTGTTGATTGGATGAATGGTGAAACTTAAGTCTGGGATGAATCTCGGATTGCACCAAGTTTTCGAGAAATGATCTGATTCAGATTCATCCGAAGGTGGGACCATTTCGAGAACAACCTTAATTTTGGTTGGGTCAACATCGATCCCGCGTGATGATATAATGTAACCTAGGAGCTTCCCTCCTGTCACACCAAAGACACATTTTTCTGGATTTAGCGTGACTCTGTATTCTATCAGACGTGAAAGAATGATGCGAAGCACTTCGGATGGTCCTGACACTTCTTGGCCTTGGCAACAAGTCATCTACGTAGGATTCCACAATTTTATGAATAAGATCATGAAATATATACGTCATAGCCCGTTGGTATGTAGCGCCAGCGTTCTTGAGACCGAATGGCATAACAACATAGCAATAGGTTCCCCAAGGAGTTATAAATGTGGTTTTAGCTTGATCTTGTTCGGATATTCTGATTTGATTGTATCGAGAATCCATCCATGAGAGATAAAAGCTCAAATCCAGTTGTTGCATCAACGATGACATCTATAGATGGTAATGGGAAGTCGTCTTTAGGACATGCCTTGTTAATGTCTCGGAAGTCTATGCAGATGCGTATCTTTCCATTCTTTTTGAGAACCGGAACGATATTAGATACCCATTGAGAGTAATCAACTGGTTTGATGAATCCTACTTGGAGGAGTTTCATTACCTCCTCTTTCACCATGAGAGCTACCTTGGGTTTCATTGGTCTTGATTTTTGTTTAATCGGTTTTGCATCAGATTTAGTGAGCGAGGTTGTGCACCATGCAATGTGTGGTGCTGACCCTGTCATTTCTTTATAATTAAATGCAAAAAGCCTTGATGTTCCTTGAGGATCAGTGTGTATTTCTACTTCTAATGGAGTTAACGAGGATCCTAACTTCAATATCCTTGGTTCATCTTCCGTTCCGATGTTAATATCAATTGTTTCTTTGATTAAAGAAGCGTTACCTTCTTCAAACTCAGGCGGGGCTGGAGGTAGTTCTAGATCATCTCCATTCTCAACTGTGTATATGTTGAGTTCCTTTTGTGGGGGAAGCTCTGTCATGGGATTCCCGAAGTAGGAGAAGATGAATGTGGGATTAGGGATAAATCTACCACGTGATGGGTGAGATGTAATGCCGCATAGGTGTTTAAGAAATCAAGAGTGGTTGTATCACTATCGATGTGGTCTAGGATAGTAGATTTGTTTTCATTTCTATTTAAAAGAGGATTTGACATTGTTTTTATCAATGGTTCATCACGAAGGGATACCATGAAATGGGTATCCTCTAACTTACTATTTGGAGTAAAGCGTGATCTTTGAGGTTCTTTATTGAATCGGTGAGAAGATTTTGTTCTCGTGGGATTGCTTGATTGATATGAAGTCAAACTCTTTGCTTAAATTTAATCTGACTATTTTGTAGAGTTGTAAGTGCTCGGCTTTGGTTTCATACATCTCAAGAGACTTGATTTGCTACCAATTGTGAGTCTCTAACACTCGATGTTATCAACACCGATTCTCTTAGCTATGATGAGGCCAAGGAGGAGGGCTTCGTACTCAGTGTTGTTGTTTGTGCATTTGAAATTTAGTTTAAAGGAAAATGGTAGGACTTTTCCTTCGGGAGAAGTAAGGATTACTCCTGCCCTAGCTCCGTAACGACATTTAGCTCCATCGAAATGGAGAGTCAATACTTAGCTAGGAATATGGGCTTTGGGATATTTGTTGTGTTAACATCTTCTACCTCTACCATGCTGAGAGATCTCTCTTGGGAGAGAACCGACACCTAGGGTGCACCCCATGCCTCTGAGAATCAAATGGTAGGAACATTGGTAGATCTGTTCTAGTAATTCAACAATTTTTGTAGTAGTTCCTAATGATACTGTTTCTACAGTGTTAGCCTCATCTTTGGGGGCTGGGGTTGCCTTGGCTAGGCTCATAGTTTCAAGATCTGTCGTAGGTACCAACTTTTCTTCTGGTTTCACGTCGGTAGGTTTATTAAGTTGGTTCGTTGGGAGTCAAACTCGAGTGCATGCAGTCTTTTCTTTAGGTCAGCCGGTGTACATCGAATGGTTTTGGATCACCTTTGGCTATGAACACCTTTCCTAAATGCAAGAATCTTACTTCTTGAAATAGCGTAGAAGGGATTGCCTTCATACGGTGTATCCATGGTCGGCCGAGGATCATATTATAGTTAGTTTCCCGATCTATAATATAAAACTCAGTCAGGATTGTTTTGGGTCCTAAGGTGACCGGTAGTATTATTATAGTTCAATTGAAGTGGCTTTAAGGTTGTCATAGCCTCTTAGTGTATTTCGAGTTGTGGAACAATTCGTTTCTCCATACCCTAGCTTTTGAAGGAAAGAAAAAGGGACTATGTTAACTGCTGCCCCATCGTCAACCATCGCGTTTCACATAATTGTTATAAACCCACACTTGCAAGTGTAAGGCCGGATCACCTCGGCGTGCAATCTCAGCGTCTGTTGGCATTTTGTTTATTTCGAATATGAATTCGGTGTCCCTATCCGGCTGCCCGGAGGATGGATATCAAAGTCTATATGGTTTACCTGTGTTTGGGAGGTGGAGTGATGCTAATTAGATGACCTAAACCCAATGCTTCTAAAAAGAGCAGCCCTGTGAGCGGGGAGTTCTTCAATAAATCCAAAAAGGAGATGTGTGAGAAGGTTTTGTTAGATCATTAATTAAGTCATAAGCACCCACGGGTTTTATTAATACTTGTTGGATATTATCATTTCTAGGGGTAGCTTGGACTTATTTGAGAGGAATACTCTCGTGTCCTTATTACTGACTTCTATGGGTAGTTCGGCATCTAACTCCACTAAACCGACTATCTTAGGTCGTGGTGACTTCCTAGTTGTGGCGCTGACTAATGGATTCGATGAAGTTGAGGCTTCATGATCATTGTTTCCTGTAATTACACCCTTGTTTGTCCCATTTGGATTTATCTTGTTATTGTTGTGATTTGGGAGCGGATCATTGAAGATCGGAGGGTGCATTTTGAGGAAGCTACCCCTGTAAAAGTATTTGGTGCTGGTGACGTAGGATCTGCCAAGAACATATCTATAAAAAGTTGTCTTTGTTCCTCTGGAAAACGTTGCATAAATTTATTGTAGTCACGACACGTTCTAGTGTCATGGCCTCGGATTTTGTGAAAACCACAATAGGAGTTAGGATTGTAATTCCTAGTTTGTTGGCTTCGGTGTATATTGTGGCCTAAAACTTTGATCAAACCGTTGCCTATTAAAGTTTTGCGTTTGTTGTTTTTGGTTTGAATTCTGGTTTTGATACCTAGTTGAATTTTGATTTGGATCCTGTGTAGGGCTTTCACCATTGTATTGTTGTTGTTGTTGTTGTTGTGGATGATTAAAATCCACTGTATTGATTGTTGGAGTAAAGTTATTGTTTCGTTGATTGTTTATTTGTGGTGGAGTATTCACAACATTTACCTTTCTAGCCTGATCAGTTACTCCATCCGTTGTCACTCCGTGATTTTTATTAAGGATTTTAGGTCCTTGATTGACATTCGTGATAGTAGGATAAGTTGTAGTGTTTTGGTTGGAGGTGATTAACCTCCCATTTGCTCCATATGTTTTGCGACCACTATCGATTTGCTTGATCTATTCGGAGAGCACTCTCAAGTACTTCATCGTAAGTTCTTAGTGGGAACTTCTGGACTTCTTCCTTCACTCTCTCTTTGAGAGAATGAAGGAATAAATCACATAGTTCCATTTGGTCCATATTTGGAGCACTTTTAGAAGAATAAAGAAGCGTGTCGCCACCTCTGGATGAAATGGGTGGTGTGATTCATTGTGTTCTTGCTTGATGTGCAAGAATTCCCTGATTCTGTTCTTAATAGTTTGTTCATGTCAAAGGCCTTGATGAACTATGAAACGAGTTGCTTGAATGAATGGATGGAAGCCTCAGGTATTCTATAATACCAATCGAGAGCGATACCTTCCAAGGTTTTGGGAAATATTTTAGCAACAACCCCATCCCATGGGAGTAGTTCTCGGATGGCTGTGGCGTAAGCTTTGATATGTGCATTCGGATCTCCCTCACCTTTGTATTTGGGAAAATCGGGAAGAGGTCTTGGAAGCATGATGCTTCGTATGGTGAAATCTAAGGGCTCTTTCAAGTATTCTGAATATGTCCCTATCGCATAGGTTTCGACCATTGATGGTGCCTGTTGAGGGAGTGGAGGTGGAATGGGTTGTTGATATGGCGTTGCATATGCATTGGTAGGAGCATAAGGGAACCCCTGTGGTTGAGTAAAAATACCGGGAGAGGAGAACATATCCCCTTGTGGTGATTTGGAGTACATGTTTAAGTATGAAGGGGTATTGTCCAAGAATGGATTATTTTGTACTAGACTGGGAGGTGTGGAACGGTGTTAGAAATGGTGGTTCTAATCGGTGTTTGTTGTGAATACTGAGGGTCATGCCTAACGTACCTATTCCTGTGAGGAGGTCTATTTGGCTAGGTTTGGAATTTCCTGCCTGCATGAGTTGAGAATGGTGATTTTCTGAGCAAGTTCTAACCCCCTCACTTTTTCTACTAACGTTGAAATGACTTCATTTGGTGAAGTCACGGTGTTTTGCCTTAGCGGCGTTTGTTGTATATCATGGTGTTGTATAGGCATGTGATATCCTGCTATGAATTGATCATTTGCCCTGCCAAGTTTCCCCGAGGGCATTTCCTATATGTAGTGGCATGGAGGTATTTCCTTGAAAAGAGACCTCGGGTTGTGTTTGTAAATTCCCTATAGGTGGGTACATACTTTGAGAGCGTTGTTCATTCCTGACATAACGTACTGAATGTTCATCATCTAAACCTAGGTATGGGTCTGATTGTCTACTAATTTGTGGTCTAAGTAGTATCTGAGGAGATGAACTAGACTCTCCTGTGAGCGTCATATTGTTCGAGCTGAAGGCTCTGTTTGTTGTGTTTGAGTGAGCTGATCCAACTCCTCTGTTTGGAAAGATGAGCTATATCTGACCCTTGGAGTTTGTGTTGATAACTGGTTAGTTGAGTAGTTGTCACCCCATACTGAGAGCGAGGGTGATGATTGTCCATTCAGTTGAGCGTAGTATGCCTCAAGACCTAAGAGAGGCCTACCATATGCATCGAATCCCGACATATTCGGGGGTATATGAATACCCATAGAATAATGGGAAGGAGCGAAGGTGATGGTGAAAGCTAATGAGGTAGTAAAGATGAAAGAGTCGTTTTAATTTGAAAGAACCAGTAGAAATCTGACTCAAGACCAGAAAGTAGAAAGTTCACGTCGGGTTCACCAATTTTGTACGATGGAAAAGTGACAAGCGAGCATAGGAATCTACAAGTAACTTTTCCTCACCCGACCTCAGAGGTCGTGCGAGACAGCCGGTGGGGATTAAATATGTGTGGGATGCGAGACAAGCTAATTGGGGAAATCGATGTCTTCGACGCGCACTAGTGGAAATTGTGAATCTAAGGCAAAGAAGGCCCTCTAACCTGAGGCTGGTGTGATAGATCGATCAGCGAGGATGATTGCTCGAAGGCTCAATCAATATCGAGCTCGGCGTGATTCGGTCTATAGGTTGTGGAATACGTGGAAAATGACACAGGATAGTTTCGTGTATATCTCGAGATAAGGTCATAGGGCGGATGGTAAATATAATTGACTCTATGGGTGATTCTACTGGCCTAGTCAGAACTCCTTAGCTTTGTTAGCTGTTGTGTCTAGCAAGGATAGCTGTTCGATGATGATAGGTGGAAGTGGAGTAGATCGAATACTAGTGTACGTAGGCCAGCATCTATGTCGATTCACCTATGGGCTCGTTGGGTGTGTGGGATTTGTGGGTCCTGACCGTAGATTCATATTTGTTGTGGTCTGCTTATGGTCATGTGTGGAATCAATCCTAATCCCTAGTATCAATAGTCATATGCCTTTTTCACCTTCTATATTGAGAATTAATAATTGTGCGATCTTCTCGAGAATATCTTACGGGCGTTTATGCGGCTTTGAATTCTCAGGTGGTATCTATATACGTGAGAGTGTCTCCTGTCTCATTTGTGGGACCAAAGGATCACAACAAAGTCTCTCTCTTTCAAACCCTTCCACGAGTCATGTGGATATGAATCTAGGGTAATCTGTAGTTTGGTTGATTTGACCAAAATGTGTGTGCTTGGTGTCTTCTATGTTTAACCATGCGAGTTGGAAACTGATTTGTTGTAAGTTTACCATTGTTGGAAGACTTGGATCTAAGATTTGATCTATATCGTTATGGCTGTGACGAGATTGGGTTGGGGCACGATTGGCTCGAATACGTATTCCTGGGCTCTCTAGGTCCCGTGATTGTCATACAAAAGCAATAATGTAAACTAAATGCAGCAAAATAAAATTAACTATGCGAAGTATGTCTATAACATATATAACTTCTATATTTTTGTTATTTTTTGATGAATTTTATAAATGAATTTGAAAGAGCAGCTATTTTAATATATCTAGAAATTGACAATTAACCTAGTGTCGAATTTTAAAACAAACAAAGTAACCGAGTATAGCTACTTGCCTGTGCAGTTGTAAATCTATTCTAAACAATGAAATAACTGATCTAATCTATTTGAAAGACTCTCGATCCTACCTCAGAAGTGAGGAAAGAATCATAGTCTCTCAGAAACTATCAATCCCCATGACTTCACTGGCATGATATCGAAAGTAAGATTGGTGAAATAAAGTAATTAACTACTCTATTTGATATGATTCTAATTAGAACTTTGAAAGCTAGAACTGGATTTACGAGACAGTGGTGAATCCGATGGTGTGTGTGATCTTGTCCCCTCGAGTGTGATCTCCTCGTTCCTTCGTGTTCACGTGGATCAGAAAAGCGTGTAATCTTAGCATCAGCGAAGTAGATATTGGGACAAAGGAAGCTTAGGATACGGGATTGAATACAATGCGAGTAGGAGAGAGATAGCGCAAGAGTACGAGAGCTTGGCTTATGCAATTCCTAGCGGGATTTATTGCGAGTCATGCAACATAAAAGCATCCAAGAACACTGAAACTATCTGTTTGAAGAATAAAACCTATAACTTTAATGGCTTCCTATTGAAAACAAACTACTCTACTCAATGGATTGGATGAAATATCAACAACACTTGCCTGAAGATGGATATGTGGCTTCCTAACAACAAAACAACACTAACTATGAGAAATTCAGAGGCAAATTTGATGGGCCATTTGCTTGAGCACAAGCCATCTATTTATAGCATTTGTATTTACCTAAGGTAAAAACGCTTGAAATTTACGTGAGTCATGTTAAAAGAGCATTTCGGAAAACGCCAGAAGGACCGCCGCGAGCAGAGCAGCGGTTTCAGAATCAAGAGCAAAAGGCCAAGAAAAGAGGGAAAAGAGAAAAACAAAGCACGTGGGGCTAAGCGGGGCATGCGGGATGTTAACGCACACTTGGGGAGCTTTTCCGGATCCCGAACACCTTGCGCAAGGATACTTTTATCATCATTTTGGTACGTGTTACGTTGTTAAACAGTGCAATACCCTACAATTTTGGGTACATACAAGTGAGCTATACAAGTTAGCAGAGATGAAGTATCATGTCATTGTGTAATAGAGCATGAGCGTAAGCATATAATGGAAAAGGATCACGGTGGTATTGCGGTGGCCACTATGTAGGTGATCTTTATAGCACACAAAATTATACTTGTTGGATTATGGTGGGAGACATTGTATAAAGACCGTAAAGACTATTGTAAGGCGTGTGATCATTGTCAGTGGCTAGGAAAACCAGAAAAAGAGATGAAATGCCACTGAGACCTATTATCAGTGCAGAACCATTTGAGAAATGGGCCATTGATTTTGTAGGACCTATTTCACCAGCCACGCGTAGGACTAGATTGCGGTATATCATTACTTACATAGATTATCTCACATGGTGGGAAAAATCAACACCTACGAAGGACTGTACAACAACTACAGTAGCTAGGTTTCTATGGGAGAATTTTCTTACAAGATATGGATGTCCTTTAAGTTTGACAAGTGATAGGGGTACACACTTTTTAAATGAAACCATAAGGATCCTATTAGATGAGTTTATGGTTTCCCACCATAAGACTACACCTTACCACCCTCAGGAAAATGGAACTGCTAAGGCTTTCAACAAGATTTTGAGCCAGAAATTGACAAAAATTTGTGATGTTGGAAGAAAGGATTGGGATGATAAAGTGTCAGCTGTTCTTTGGGCATATAGAACCACTTATAAGATATTGAACAAGGCCACACCATTTTAGTTGGTGTTTGGCATCAAATTGTTCTTCCTATAGAATTCATGTTACCTTCTTTGTGCATTGTGATCACTAGAGGTCTAGCTGATGAGCATGCTTTAGAAGAGCGGATTGAAACGATGATTCAATAGGATGAGTGATGAGCCATAGCACGTTGGAGTTAGAAGCAAGAAAAGGCTAGGCAGAAAGCATGGCATGACAAAAATATAAAGGATAAGAAGTTGGTGGTTGGACAAATGGTACTTCTTTATGACTCTAAGTTCTTGCGCCATCCAAGAAAGCTCAAAGTACATTGGTTAGGTCATATGTCATCACTTACATACTTGAATCAGGTGCTTGCCAATTAGAAGCACTTGATGGAACATGGCTACCTAGTTACTTTAACGGGAGTAGGCTGAAGCCCTACTATAAATAAGTCTTCTTGGTGTTTGTAATAAGACAATATTGCCATTTAGATTAGATTTTCACTTTTGTATTTCCTTAATGTATTTCCTTCATTTTCGTTATGCTTTTTCAATTTAGTTGTTGTTCTTGTGTAATAAGCATGCTTGTGCACATGAAGCTAATTACTATGTGAAGAATGTTTATGTGCAGAGGACTGCACATAATTTTAGTGTGGGGTGGTTGTATTTATCCAAGTAAAATACTGTGGTAATTGAAAGGTAAAAGGAATAAGCTACTATGGGTGTGCTTTAAAAGAAGATTGTTTCTCAAAAGTGATCAAGGATGAAGAAGTATGAAAGGACATTATAACGCGAGGTAAGAAGAAGTGTGATAACTACCATGAGAAGGTACCGAGATGAGGTACTGGGTGCAAGGGCATGTGCTAAAGAGAAGTCTGTGACCAGAGGGTAGGAAGGCACGCTAGAAGGTTATAGCTGGGGCGCGAAGATGTACCACGTGGAACGAACAAATTTGGTCAATGAATGAGAGGATATTTGGTAGGTGAAGGAGCAATAAATGTATAAAATTTTGAAAAATATATAAGGATGGGATACAAATTCATTTTTACCGTTGACTAAGAATATTTGAGGAAAGAGCTAAGTGCGAAGAGGTCTGAAAGTGATCCAAGGTTAAGGTGCAAAGGGTGTGAAAAGAAGCTTTGTCTCAAGTGGTGAAGGTTTGAGTGAAGCAAGGCGATAGAGAGGATTTAGTGCACAAAGTTTCCACCTAGGGCACGATTGAATTGAGCTAGGGTTTGATTTGCAAATTACAGAGTTAAAGAGGAGACGATTGCAAGGTAAAAATGACACCCAAGAAGGTAGTTGTAGCAGGAGAAAAAGGAAAGAAGAAGGTGGTCATCGAGGAGGAAGAGATGGCACCTAAAAGCAATTTTTAGAAATGCAATATCTAGAAGGAGTCATCGTTAGCTAGGAATGGGATTCACACATCAGAAAGAGAAAAGTAAGTGAATACAATCACATGACCTTAGAGAACAAGAAGGAGCTCGATTCCTTTCTCACTACGAGGATGAACAAACGTATGATAGATGACATGCCGGTTTATGATGATGTAGGTGAGAAGATTCTAAAGAAAATTGGGGTCTACCAATTATATGAGCTTCCATATTTTGGGAAGTATGAGCCCTTGTACCAGTGGCTCATGAGCAAAGTGCATGAGGAATTCTTCTACTTTGCAGGACGTAGAGTTAGAATCTCATCCACGCTTATCTCAATGGTGACAGGTTTGAAGGCCACAGGAGAGGATATAAAGAATGATCTCACAAATAAAGCTATGATCTTAAAGACCAGACATGAGTTGGGGTACAGAAGGGTCCATGCGGTATGGATATAGACAAATTGAAGAAGCTGTCCGGTTGTGCGGCGCAGGAGCACACCTTGTTACAAATTTGAATGATGGGAGCAGTGGTCACAAGTAAATACTATGTGGTTACACGCTGCGTGTAAGATGTCAGAAGGAGTATTCGACAATACTACAGGCTACATTGCAGAGAAAATAGTAGAGGAAGCATGCATGGAGGGGCGATCATCTTTGGGGCTATTCTATTATCACTGGTATTCATGGAAATTGGAGTACCAAATGGGCTAAAGGAAAAGGTATGGGAATATCCCATGGAGAATAAGTCATTTAGCTAAAAGGTTCAACAAGTACCTATGTAAAGGGTCCATGAAATATGACGTAAGTAAAGGGAGGAGAAATAGTATGAAAGGCTCCATGTGCATTTGGAGAAGAGTGGCGCATCTCGAAGGACCTACCATCGGTAGTGAGGAAATAAGTCCAGTTTTCTATACATCAACATTTTTGCATCATGTGATTCCCAATGAGAGATGGAGTTTGGAGCCCTTGGTGTAAATTGCCTTACGCATTCACTACAAGGTATTTCAAGCATCTGTTCATAGATTCTGCACACACGTCAATTGGTATTCAATACGAGATAAGGTAGTGTGTGACTACCACACGTTGAGGAAGAGGTACATGTATCCAGGAAGAAGTGCCTATGTCGAGAGGCTCATTTTAGAGGTGTTGAATATTAAGCCAATAAGTCTAGCTATAGCAGATATAGGGGAAGCATTAGTGTATCTTCAACTAAAGCCCAAGATGGAGAACAATAAGTATGTGGAGAATGAATTTGTGCTCCCAAGGCCACCGAAGGGTAAGCACACAATGGAAAACATATCGACACAAAGGCCCATAGAAACTGTTGAAGTAGAGGATGAAGAAGAGGAGCGTGAAGATAGTGGAGGCTTGGAGCGTAGAAGAAAGCAACCATATGATGAGAAGAGTCACAACGTGTGACCAATCCACCTCAAGGACATGACAAAGAGGAAGATACAGAGGTTGAGTAGGGGAGCACAGATTTAAGAAAGTATTCATACACACGGACTCAAGTTGGAACCCCACAAATGGTAAGGAAATCACCTCGTCTCTCTCCACACAAGGAGACCGTTGAGCCAAAGAGAAGAATAAAGTTGAATTTGGATGAAGAAGCGGAGGAATCAGGGGAGAGTGAGCGTGCATATCCTACCCCACTCGAGGAAGAAGATGAGCCATAGAATGAGGAAGAGCAAAAAGATGAAGAGATGAAGGATGAAGAAGAAGGAGAGAAGGAAACCTCCGGATCCGCGCATGCGACTTCTCAAGGTGTAACAGGATAGACTCCTAACCTTGAAGCTATAATTCCCAAGGGTCCTAGATCGAAGAGGATGAGTGGGGAACATAGTGCACCACTCATGGGCTATATGCAAAGGACATCGGAAAAATCATCGTGCCCATTTCCAAAGCACTATAGAACAAAATGATTTATTTGGCTGGGAATTAATGGATGGGGATATGGCAACCATTCGCACTAGAAAGAAACTCTCATGGTCAATGCACACCCACATGGATGAGCCTAATTTTGATGTATGTGAGGAGTCATGTGTGTCAAGATGAATGAAGAAGACACCTCAAGCCAGGCACATAATAGTTAAACCTATTGTTATGTCAGATGAACAGGTTAGCAATGCACTGGTAAAGGTTTCTACTGAGGTTGCAAGAAGAAACATGGACAAGGCCGCAACAATCAGAGCGTTACGAGGAGTTGAAGACAAAGGATGCAGTGATAGTGCGCTTGACCCAAGAGAAGGACTTGGAGTAGAAAAAGAATAGTGTGTTAATTGGCATGGCAGAGGCCGTTGGAGATCATGTGATGAAAGCGTGCCGCATCTGAAATCTAAGGTACCAGAACAATTCCCCTCGGTAATGCATTATGTTAGAGCTTTGGTGGACTTGGTATTGGAAGAGGACATAATCAGAATGCCAAAACCAAAGAATCCTGAAGAAGAGGCAGAAAGGGCTAAGGTTGTAGTAGTCAGAAAGATTGCATCATATGAAGGCCTACTACAAGCGCTCAAGAAGAATTGAAAAAGGTGGATCATGCCTTAAATATATGCACAGCTCCAGAGGCGTTGATCAAGGTAAAGACTCTGGAAGAAGATAATGCAGTCTAGAAGGCTATGAAGGATGATACCTTGGGCCATGTAGAATGGTTAACACTCGTAAAGAAAAAGCATGAGGCCCTAGCAGCAACACAAGAGCCACACAAGGAAAGATTAGATGAGCTTGGGAAACTCATCACACAAAATATGGATGCGCTGGAAGGAAAACATACTGCAATGTCCAACATTATGTTGGTATTGTAGAATGAAAAAGGTGAAGTTACCCAAGATGAACTGGAGTCTATTATTATGGACATACCAGCGGAAAAAAAGCATTCACCGAGTGGTAGGCCTTGGAGGCTGAAATAAAGGAGGAGTATCTAGAGTTGATCCTTTAAACTGATATAGGGGAGGCTGCCTCATAAAAATTCTTTATTCATCTACATTATTTCTTATTATTTCCATTCAACATTCTTTACTTTAGTTTTGGAGATAACCATTGTCGGGATGACAATGAGATTAGTGTGGGGTAATGATGATCAAAGAATACTTGTTAGAGATCACACAAGAAGTCCATGCGGGAGAGAAGGTTAGGATCAAGGGCGCAGAGAGACAAAATAACCCACGCATGGAGGGCAAGTTCAGCTTTCAGGACTTAGCCAATTTTGAGCATGAAGACCTATTTTTAGAAGATGGCATGCAGAGCACATAAACGAGGCAGAGAAATGTGTGCCACACATTGTCTATCTTTAGAGGATCAAATCAAAGAATTTTTCATGGAGACGAGTTGAGAATAGGATTGTCACTTGATTAACTATAAGAGGTCTATAGATAGCACACTTACATGTGTGGATATGCTGTAAACAACACGTGGCTTTTAGTAGAGTACGCGGCCTATTTTTGGAATAGATAAGCGGTGAAGGGCAAGTCCCCACCCTATATATACATATTAGTGGATATATATATCTAGGGATATGCAGAATGTAAGAGGTAAATGTAAAGATATATGTGTATATGAATGGATTATCAGATCGATCCATGTGCTCATCGGTATATATATTACCGTTATTGTAAGGAGATTTTGTGTTTTTAATAGACGAAGATATTAGCTGAATCTAAGTGTCATTCCTATGTGTAATTGAGTAGTGCATGTTCTTGATTCAATCATGATTATTGTTTAAGCTTGTTCTTTCCTAGATCTGAATATGGCATGCATTGTAGAATGATGGATTAGTTATGGATCTATATGTTTCTTCCTTCATCATGCTAACATCCTGCTACAACAACCCTAAAGAGGGACCTGGTACCTTTACGCGCTTCGGGTGAGCATTTAGTCTAGGCTAAGTGATGTGCTAGCATGTCTAGGGTGTTATCTAGTAAATTCTAGGCTACAACATTCTTACCTCCATAATATCTAATTTATTTTACGACACATTCCAGATCAGCCTTCGAATCAGCTAAGTCTTTTCCTTGCTCTTCTTACACATTAGGGTTTCTATATTCATTAGCTTAGTGCTTAGGTCACTTTTTATATTTATTTTGTATTATTTATTATTGTTCCTAGTTAGATTAACTTAATAAAATCCACATTTTAGTTAATCATTTTGGTGAACCCGACTTTCGAATTTTCTTTCCTTCTTCCATTTTTGTCTTCTTATGTTCGTTACCCGTAGTGGTTATTTTGGGTCTTTTCAATATTGTGAGATTCCTCCATTTACCCATCACATCTATGTCAATGGTTGACACCACTACATCTATGGCTATAACTGATAACCCTTTAGAGCATTCCCACTGTGTTCCTCTTCATTAAATAGAAGCATCTAATAGTGAGAAGTCCTATGATGAAGACACCAATGTTGACCAAGATCAACTCAACACCATTGACTTTTGACAAGCTTTTTGTGAAAATCCTACTCATCTTCCTCATGTCTTGCATGCTTTAATCGCTGCTAAGAAAAACTCGTGAAGCTTCAACCTCTATGTTTTCTCAATCTTCACTCCCATGGTCTCCACTCCACCCACATATGTTTTGGCTCCTATTATTACAACTACCACTCCCATCACTCACCCTAGCACCCCTAATATGCAGCTTGGCTCTTCCTCGAACACTCTTGATTTAACCTCTTTATATCAAGATTTACAAAATCAAATTCGCTAGCTCCAATTTGCTACTTCTTCGAGGGTCACCATCTTTAGATTCTACTTCATTGTTACATACCCCTTTCACACCAACTATATCTGCTTATCCATTGCCACCTAACTTTATCTCTCCCAAATTACCCATTTTTAAAGGCCATGGTGACCCACAAGAGCATCTGAGATTTCCATGTAGCATGTCTCGACTATGCGTAGATGAGCATCCCATACTCACTAATTTTTTTCCTCGTAGTTTGTAAGATTATGTGATGTGTTGGTTTTAAGACCTACATGTTCACTCGGTAACTTCATTCACGCATCTAGAAGATGTTTTTCTTACTCATTTTTCTATCAACATCAGCTCCAAGATCTCTTATGCTCAACTGACACAACTTAAACAAGGGTTTAATGAACACTTATCAGATTATGTTTTTGATATTAAAATAACTTATCTTAGATGTCTAACATACTTGTGGATGCTTGAACTCCAAGATCTATTCATTCAAATTCTCTTGCCACCTCTCAGAGAGTTTTATTTTTAGACTTCTCCTTCATTTGATCAACTTTGTCATACTCTTAAGCTTCGTGAAACCAAGCTCTTAGCTATAGGAAAGCTTAAGTATCAGGAGAAAACATCATCCTCTACACAATTTCAGGGAAATTCAACATTCAAGCCATCTACGACAAAATCCTCGATACAAAGGTCACCGTCAACGTAATATCTACTACTAAGGAGCTTCAATCACAACCATTTAGGCCTAGCTTTTCTAGGTTCAACATCCCTCCACAAATTTTGTTACCACAACTACTCGATAGTAACCTTATTACATTTCCTTCTCCTCTACAAGTTGATCCATCTCAACCAAAAGGGCATAATTTTGATGAAAATTCCCATTGCGATTATCATCAATGTGTAGGACACTCTACCGATCATTGTTTTTGACTATGACTTCTCATTCAGGGTTTGATTGATGATGGTCAAATTGAGATTTTGGAATCTACCACATCTCCACCTATCAATGAAAATCATAAGCTCAAAATATTTAATAACCCTCTACCCAAACATGATACAAAAGCAACTGACTCATTGGCTAATCATGTATATCACGTAGCACCTTCTCTTACATTCGGGGTTTTGGAATTCTTAGTTGCATGTACTAACACTTCACCGTCAATCATCTCGTTTTCTAATCATGATTATCATGTGAATTTCACATCTAATCACTTACACATTCATGCATCTGTTGGCTCGATCTCCATCAATAATACTAAGGTTGACCCTTTATGGCCCATTAGTGCATGTGCTTTATTCCACTTGTTAAGGCTATTAGATACACTCAATTGTAAATTGAGTACCCTTTTAACAAGCCCTTTAGCGTTGTCAAATTGCATATTACATTTGGTCCTCTTACTATGCTTGTGCCTTTCCTTATTGGAAACACAGTTGATGGATGTGACATGTTTCTTTGTCTCAATTGGATTCATCACTCTCAATATATCATATCTATGAATCAATTGTGGTTTAAATTCATTCATAACAACCAGGTTATTTCTATTGAAACTTTCCCTTCATCTACTCCATGGTTGCCATCTCCTCACATAGTCGTTAGTACATCACCTACTTCATCTAACACATTACCTTATATGTTACTCAAACCGCAATCTACTCCTAGTTCACTTGCTCACACATTATCTACACAACCTCACCATTCCTCTAGTCCGACACACCAGTATAGGATCATTCCTAGGATAGTTACTACATCTTGACATAGGTCATTGTATGAATGAAAATCAACACGTGACCTTCAGTCGCACTCGACCTCCCAAGGTTGTGCTGGGACAACTTATGTATAATGAGTGGATGGATATGGGTAGCAAAATACGAATATGTGATATGTGAAAATATGTGGAAATGGGATGATCAAGCTATCAAGGCAAAACAATGTCCTCGATGTGTAATATCGGGATCTGCTCATCAAGGGCAAGAAATGCCCTTCTAACCTGAATGGGTCTAATGGATGGGTCGAAAGAATAGCCACACAAAGACTCCAATCAATGTCGAGCTCTGCGGAAATCCTTTCTAATGGTTGTGGGATGCATAGAAAACCAACAAGCACCTTGTAATGATGTCTAGAAAAGGTCATGGAGTAAATGAGAGAGGCATGGTTCCACTTGCTCTATGGGTGGCTAGTTAGTTTAGTCCAGAACGTGAGGGCTCGATGAGATTCTTCGTTTAGACATGTTAACTGATCTAATAATGTCTAGTGGAAGCGGGGATGGCCTAAAGACTAATGTACGTAATCCAGTGTCCAAGTATAAATGGTTTTCAAGCCCGCTTGGTTGGGGGACTATTGAATCAAAACCATAAACTCTCTCTAGTCATGGTCCTTGTATGGTTATATGTGAATTCTAGACTCTATTACTAGGGGTAGTCCAATATTTGTAAGCCTTGTTGACCTCAAAATTTAAAATGCTTAGTTGTGTAATGTGATCAGAGTATAATGATGGTGTTATGAGGAAAATCATATGAAGTTCAATATATATGTCTATGAAAAGTTCGGGCCCGTTCGGTTGGGAGACCCATGGATCACTATCGTATGTTTTTCTTATTATGGTCTAGGAATTTTCATGTATGCATTTAATCATGGAAATAAATAACAAGATAATCTAAGTAAATAAAATCTACACTATGTTTTTAGTATTTTTCCAATATAAAATAAATAAAGCAATACAAAGCAATTAATCCAATTAAAAGAAATCTTTTTGTATTTTCTAGAATAACAGTGCATATAAAAGAAATAAATTGCTTCTAATCCTAATTAAAAAATCCTATACAAATAAATAGCCGGATGTAGCTATTTATCTATGCAACAATATACTAAATCTATTCTAATTTAAATGAAGATTTTTCCAATTAATAATTGTGGATTAAATCCTCAAACACACCTCAGAGTCACGAGAAGAATTAGAAGCTTCTCATAATATTTTCTTCCCCTGAAACTTCCGGATGGAATTTAAGAGGGATTTAACAGAAACTAATTTGAATCTAATTTTGAATGCTTAAAACTATGCAAAAGCTTCTTCAGAATCACTTCCTTTGCAAATCTACAAAGATAGGCAAGGAAGCTATCTATCCTAAGAAATCTTTGCAGAAGAAAATGGTCTAACTATTTGCAATAAATAAAATGATTTCTTCTACTCTAGTTGATAATTATGTGTACATTCAGAAATAAATGAAGAAAATCAATAACAACCCCCAACTTGGAATTACAATGCAGAGGAAATGCTAGTTGTGGTATCAATTTTTCCCTCAGTTGTCTTTACCAATCTTTTGTGTCCACGTGAGTCCAGGGAACTAGGAATGCAGAGGAAGTAACAAGAAGAAAGCATTGGAGCAATGACAACTTGATGGTAGTCTGGTTGCAATTTAGGAAGAAGAAAGACATCGCAAGAGAACAGAGCTTGGCTGTGTAATTTCTAGAAAGATTGTGGCAACTCAACTAAGCAAGATACATAAATAATCTCCGGCCCTTTGCTTTAGAAGAAGCAATGGTTTTATAGAAGGTTGGCTAGGTAGTGCACTATCACACTTGGCAGCAATGGGGTGCCACATCAACACATGAAGGGGCAGTTAAATAGTCAATTAGAAATCACAAGTGAAAGAGGAGGTTGCCATAAGTCAATCAAGCTTAAAATAAACTAAAATGATTGAGAAACATGTTCTAGATGTGAACTAAAGTGAAACAACATGTGTTTAATTCACGCATGAAGAGTTCTAGAAAATTCACATAGGACCGCCGCCCGGGGTCGCAAAACTACCACCTAGGTGGCGGCATTTATAAAACTACCACCTGGCAGGTAGGGCTAAGAACAAATTTGCGGGAATCCGCGAGAAAAGTGGGAAATGGATAAGTAAGGTAAACTAGGCTACAAATATAAGTTATAAAGAGGTTAAAGAGCTCGAACACCTTTGGAAAATACATGAATCATCATTGGGTGTTTTTGAACCATTTCGACAATGTAGTACATGCAAATTTGGGTGCGTATAGTTACCACCTCGTTCATTCCACGTAGGTGTCCATCACCTTCGCAATCAACATAACATAGGTGTTTCGATCCTTTTTACGTACAATTAGAGACTAAAATAGATAAGGGTGATGGGCATAGGAGGAATACCTATTATTTGGTGATGGGTAGAAGGTAGAATGCGCGTGTGTAGACTTCTGATCTTAGTCGATCATGTGAACTCCTTTTTGGCTGGGAAGGACTACCTATAATAGAAAACAAGACCACAAGAGAGAGTTAAACAATATATGGCAGTGGATTGCCTAGCGTATGCTAGATCCGGGAAGTGTGATACTTCCTAGAAGGTTGTCAATCCACTATTTTATAAATTAATATTAAATAACTGAAACATGTAAATAAAGGAATCTAGTGCTAGTGTTTTGATTTGGGTGCCTCAGATTACTATCAACGTTCGATCCAATTAAATACTAAAACTATGCAGGTAAAAGGTCTTGAGTCAAGTCACAGTAGTTCGGGTGGTCTGCATTGGTCATGAACAAGGTTTGGGTAAGGTATTTTGGGTTGTTTGGGCAAGTAGGTAGGTTGTTGGTCTGCATTGTGTTAATAAACACAGAGACCGATGTTGGTCTTTTTGATCGATGCCGGTTTAGGTGAGACTGATGATGGGTAAGGGTGACCGGTATCGGTCACTATAGAAGTGACAAAGGTTTAGATAGAGGGTATTTGGGTTCTAATTTGTTTCGCAATAGAGATTTGAAAGGGTATTGGTTAGGTGCGGATGAGGGGTAGCTTTTAGGATAGGAGTTTTGGTTTTTTGGGGAGGTTTTGGGTATGTTTGGGTAGGAGGTGGGGAGCTGAGAGACAGTAGGGTAACCGAAGGCGGCGCAGGTTCAACAACCATGGTTATAGTTAACTGTTGATGGTCATTGTGATCTGGCTAGAGTTTGAAAGTGGATTTTGGGGTGATCTCCGTGTTTGGACAAAGAGTTATCAAGGAGTGGAATGGGATGAAAAGGTCTTGTAGAGGGATGTGGGTTGAGTAGGTAGGGTTTTGGGAGGATAGGTGATGATTTGAGGAGTAGGAGAGAGGTTGGCTCTTGGGAGAGAAAATGAAGAAACAAGCACAAAGACACCAGTGAGGGGTGAAGTGATCTACTTACCCAGAGTCCAACGCATGTAGAATACTTGAGCAACTGATGAAGAGAAGTGATGAGTGTTGGTGAAGGCTGGGAGGTGGTTGGAGAGCTCCTACTTGAGCTCTCTTGTATGTATTTAGGTCCCTTCAGTGGTTGATCTCATAAATGTTCTTATGAATGCTTCCACCTCTGGTCTCAACTTGGAGTTTAGATGGCTCTACCATGTTCCAATGAATTGCCAACAAGAATGCTAATGGAGAATGAAAATCAACCAAATGCCCACCACCCAAATGCCAACCAACCCCTTGGAAAGAGCTCAAACTGAGCATTTATAGGTGACCCGGTGCGGTCCCACCTCACCGACATTGGTTAGACTCTGATTGACACCGGTTATGTCGGGGGTTTATTTTTTCAAAAGTGGGGAATATGTCTTCCCCACTTGATTTTGAGTGGTGGAGCACATGCGACCTCCGCCCTTAGGATGGGGAATAGGAAAAAGGGGTCCTCTAAGTGGGGTGGCCACTATTAGGGCTTCTAGAAGGGTATGGGCTAGGTATGGGCAAGGTGAGGAAGTGGAATGGTGAGGTGGAGGGGAAAGTGGGGTAGTGGAAGGGTGATGTGGAGGGGCAAGTGGGGTAAGGGAATGGTGAGGTGGTTGGGTGAGGTGGCTGGTCCAGTGGCAAGGTGAGGTGGCTGGTGAGTGGGTAAAGGGGCTAATTTAATTAATTGATTTTAATTAAATCCTGTGTGTGTGATTGAGGGTCATTATGGTGTGTGAAAGGGGTGTGGGTGATTAAATTAGGGTTAAATCAATCACCTGTGTAGAATGTGGTTATTAGGTCATTTTGGAGGAGAATGATGAAATGTGACATGTTTTTGGTGTCTCTACGGTAGGTCTCATCACCGACACATTTTGCTACCACACGACATTCATCATATATTCATCCATCACATGCACATAGGATTCATTCACCAGCACATTATTTACCTACTATACCACCACTATTAGAGCATAGTGATACGCTTTCATCACCACATACATCGTATGGAGGACCTTCGTCCTTCACTTTCATTGATAACTCATTCATATACACTAAGTGGGGCATATCATCCAACACATCCCCCTCATATTTCAACACATCACCATACATTAATCTTCTCACATAGGCATACTCATCACACCTTTAGCGTTGACCATTTCCCGATGACACACTCTTGGGCTTCGGTTCACACTTGACTATTGAGGGCTTACTACACATGAACCCCACACATGACACTATGGTCATTACACATTGCATTTCACCACACATATATCTTACATTTTATATTTAGTATACAAAATTTCCACACTTGCGCACTCCTACATCATACATCATATTAGTTTGCATCATACATATGTCATACTTCTATTACCTACGAATCTAGCATTGCATCATACTCATCCTACATCCTATATAGCACACATTTTTACATTACATTCTATACATCACATATTTACACATATTACACATCATACATCATACTACTCTTCATGATACATATATAACACCCTCATGGTCTACGAGTCTAGCATTTTACATACTACATCATGAAATCTACATCACACATTACATCTTATACATCATACATTACATCTTATACATCACACATTACATCTCGTATTGCATCTTATACATCGTACATTACACATCTTACACACCACATGGTCGTCTACTCATTATACATACTACACATTCTTCTACACGATGCACTCACTACCCTATGATGCACTTTAGTTCCTTGGTCCATACTTGATTGCCGAGGGTTTACAAATCAAATGGACCTTCTCATAGGTACACGTTCATCATTTGACATCTCTTCATGTGACACTCTTAGGTTAATGACATATGTTATAGATAAATGGTCACCTACACTATCATCTTGTAGTGGTATATGCTTTAGGCTACATGACCACTCCCTCTATTCATTTGGTAGTGATACATGATTTAGGCTAAATCATCACTCTTACGATCGTCTTGTCATGATATACACTTCAGCTATAAGGTTTGTGCACATCATTTCTAGGTCGCATCTCATCACTACACATATACAATCATCACAATGCATTAGACACAACTCACACTTCGACCATTTCCGATGATGCACTCTCGTTTACGGTTCATTCTTGACTATTGAGGGGGAAAACCAAATGAACCTCATTGCATAAATTTCCATTCACTCGGGGAAACGTGGCTCCTACCATTCCATTTTGCATTCTATTCCATCCATCCACAACATACTGCATATCATGGTGGATTTTTCTCTTGCTTTCATTTGCTTGTTCATGGTCACTTTATTACACATGCTAGATAGATCTCTTGTATGTCATTTATCTTTACCATCCACACATGGGTGTTCATATCTTTTTGTAGCTATGATCGTAGATACATGTCTATTACACGCAACATGGATGCTCGCCTTCTACCCTTCCTACATTGGTCACTAGGGGCATCCACATTTGTCTCTCACAGGTGCTATTGTTTCATTTTGTACTTAGCACTTTTCATTACTTGGTTATACACACTTTTGACATACTGGTTATCTTTCTAACATGCTAATGGGTGCTTCATGTGTAACATTTGTTATGCAGAGATATTTTCTTCCATACTTATTTGTTACATTTTCTGTTATTTCTTGTTCTTATATGCGGGCCTTTCCTTATGTTTGGTGTGCACACTTGTTTGTTTGTATGCAGCCATGATGGCCTTGTGTGTCTTGTGACATCGTGAGTGATGTCCATATTTTCAGCCCGCTTAGTGCAACTTTCTTTGTCTTCTTGCATGTTTACATTACTATGTTGCTTTCTAGCTTACACATTGTTTAGTAGCTTATACATTGTCATCTTCGCCTAGCATACATTTCCTTTATACATGCATGCTTGTTCATATTAACACTTGTTTTGGCTAGCCTTTGTGTTTGTGTGCACCTTGTTTTCTACCAAGCACATTCCCTTCCTCCTGCAGGGAAGAGTTATAGAGTACATGTGGTTGGTCCTCTTTTGGGGCTGCATTCTCTTATCAGTGACATCACATGTGCCCCCAAAGAGGGGGAATCGTTTGGGGTTTTATGTTCTATACAACGCTTCTACACTGGTTCATTTCGGTGTAATTTCCACCCTTGGAATTGTGGGTTACATACAGTGAGTGGGTTTAGACTAGTCTACAAACCCCATACATAGCGGATTTTATAGGACATGGTAGTCCTTAGCATTCTGGGAAGCAATTAAAGGTTGGAGGATACAACAAAATTCCTCCCTATACTTCTTGGTCAATGACGCCGGATCACCCAAAAAACCAGGCAGTACAAAGATCTCTTCACACATATCCACGGAAGAAGTTAAAGGTTGGAGGATACAATGAAATTCCTCATCATACTTCTTGACCTATGGCATCGGATCACCCAAAACCCAAGACAGAATATCCTCTTTCTACACCCTTTTCTCTCATCACGGATCAGGTGCACATGTTCCTTTTACACTTTTCATACTTTCATTTCAATATTTTACATACATATACATGAGTCTTATACATGCGTTTTACATATATACTACGTATTTGTCTTCTTGATCGTCTTCTCCTTACAGGTTTGATCATATGAGAGGCAAGCAATCAACAACAACAACAACAAAAATGGAATCAAAAACACTTTGTTTACACACACCATACTAACCATGTAGGTACATCACACATCGGTAGAAACACACACGTTTCCACCCTAGGTTCACTCTCATCACTTTTTGTGCATTTTCATCTTTAGTTTCCACGCTCCATCATCTTTTTGTCACTCCACGCTTTGTCTAGTCCTTTGGCGCATTTTCTACATCACTCTACATGAACATCATGTACGCATCTCTATCTACTTTATGTTACCAAGAGTTTCACTCACCAACATAAAGTGGGGGCAAATGTAGACACTAAATCATGCACTTTGGGTATTATTTAGTCCCGATCTCATACTACTATTCATATGATTTTTGAGTGAAGAAAGTACTAATTAACCCCTTATCTTTTGGCCATTTTTATTTGATTTATGACATCATTCCCGACCTTCACCACATACATGCCCATTCTATTTTCATCATTTTTCATCATTTTAGCCTTGATTGGGGCATCATGGGTGCCTGGTCCCACTCGGGTGCCATGATCCTTTTTACACTTTACCACCACTTTTGGGCACTTTCTAGCCGTTTGACCTTCGTGTCTTTTTGGTGGTTGGCCTTTTCGGGGTTAATTACGAAATTTGAACAAGATAACCATATAAATATAAAGTTATGAGACCATAATGACGGGCCAAGTACTAGTCACTACTATCATCCACCTAGAGTTTCATCCATCAAAGGCATCTAGATCTCATTTGCATCCATCTAGCTCCATCACAAGGGACAAGGATGGTTCATCTGCATCACACAAGTATAGGAGGGAAGTTTATTCTATTCTGGATCCACCATTCTATTACATTTTCTACACATAATTATAGCTCTCTAATTCACAAAGTGTGACTGACACAAGAGCACCTAGGGCATGATTCACACACACAAAAAGAACTACATTTGGGTCTGAAATGTAGTGCAAAGCTCAATTAATAAGTCCACCATTGTGGTCGTTGAGGAAAGTCGATCCCATAATTTGCATTTTTTTTTTAGGGTTTGATGCTTATCTTGGGGTTTATGAGTCTATCTTTCATCATTGATCATTGGAGACATTCGACATAGAGCATTGAGTTATATGCAATGATACAACGAGGGCTTCACATCATCATCCAACCCTAAGTTTGGTTTCTAGACCTCCTACATAGACTAGGGCACCCAGAACTCAGACTAGGGCACCCATAGAATCCCTGATCCTCTCCTAGGCACCCTAGTCCAACCAAACAACTCAGATCTATCATTTTCTGGACCCCTGCATGTTCATTCCTACCTCTAGAAGATTCAGTTGATTTTACGACATAGTCCATATCAACCTCCAAATCAACTAAGTCTTTTTCTCACTCTTCTTGCACATTAGGGTTTCTATTTTCATTACTTAGTTGCTTGGGTCACTTTCTATATTTATTTATTACATTTATTTACTATTATTTAATGTTGTTCCTAGTTATATTAACTTAATAAAATCCACATTTTAGTTAATCAAGTGCCCACCCATGTGGGATCCAAACACAAGACCAAATATACCAAGGTATTATTTTTTTACTTTCATTTACTGAAACAACTAAGTGACATCACAACATAATCCATAAATAACATTCATGATTATATACATAGTGACGATACATCTATTTCATATTACATGTATATTTCAAAGTGGTAATCAATTTACAAAAACACCAACAATGTTACCATTTTCTTTTTATCTCGCGTACTTACAACCACCGCATAGTCAACACAATTGCTTGACATGGAATCTAACTATAATCTAAACAACTCAAGATTACTAATTTTCCATTTACCATGAAATAAAACACTTTACATAACAAGGGAGGTAAGAGATGCATTTTCATTTTTCGTTCAATAGAAAACTAGAGTCCGATTTCTCGAAAATGTCTGAAAACTCCATACCACTGACTCCGAGCCTGCATTGAAGGAGTAGAGAGAGGAGAGAGAAACAACATCATGTTTTCCCAAAATCATATTTATTGAAACAAACAACCAAATTGAGATTCATGACAACATACGTTAATACCTACAAGTTTTCTTTCCAATAATTTAACTCAATATGGGTCCACAACAATGTTTTCTGATTTTGCTACTAGTTTACAAAAAAGTCTGATTTAGCCCAAGTGGCTACAAAAGCGCAGAGAGAGAACAATTTTGGTGGTCAAATACACCATGAGAAAAACCCTATACATTTTACTGTATATAGGGAATACATTGGAGTTGTGGAACTCGAACTAGTGAACTGGGTACGAATGGTCCCACGACTATTTTTCTAGAGCCACCGGTCATAGTTGGACTAGTTTGACCTAGTCATTTAGTGTCTAGAGGCCTACAAAACCCAATTGTAAAACTAAATTGTGAGATGTTCTTCTCAAAGCACAAAATGTTGCAAGAAATTCTCATATGTAAATACTAGAGGTATACAAAGTCGAAATCCATATCTTCACTCAAGGTGTGAACGACAAGCCAACACCAAACTCAACTTTTGAGTTTCGGTAGCTTCCCAAGTCTACAAAAATGTTAACATGGCTCCTATAATGGTTAGAAAAAGTGCACAAAGAACCCGTGAGGTCATCCTAGGGTTCACTACAGTACTCCACATGACAAGGTACTCATTCAAATCTTAACTTTCCCATTTCGGGTTTCAGAAAGATGTTTTAGACGTTGTTGGTAATTCTATGCTATGTGGACTACTTGTTATCTTTCCATGGAGGAGTTAGTGGTCTTGTGATATGATTCAGTCATGAAAATGTGATAAAGATGTGTTCCGTGAGTTGTTCATATTGTCCTTCTTACCTTGGGTGCCATTGTGAGGTCAACTGCTTGGGTGACCTTTTGGAACTTGGAATTTTAAAATCATTAACAAGTGATAACATTTTGAACGTTGAACAAGTAAACTGGACAATTGGGAATTGTAATGGACCAACTCTGCTAGGACATTATCTATAAGCGATAGGAGGATCCTTTTTAGTAAGTCTGGAGTTATGTTTAGATTTAAAGTTTCTTTTGTAGTCCTAAAGTCTTAGGGAAATGTAAGAGTTTGTGTGTTCTTCCCTATGAACCTAGTAGGGAGTTTTCTTGTGGGTATGTTGTGTATAGGATGCTTGATGCAAGGCATAATGTCACTTGGTGACATTTAGGATGATATTTATAGTATGTAATCAATATGGTTTTTTTAGAACTAAACAATTTTAGAAGGGAAGATATTGTAAGTGCTTGGGATCGCAAGGATGATTAGGCTATGCATGGATACCCCTCTAGAATCTATTTGTACAGAAGTTTGTAACTTTCTCCTTGTTATTGTGAATATACCCTTGTGATGTCGGACTATAAATTATAAGTTCCATGGAGCTTATTTGCAACTTAATAGATCTTTCTTGCGATGTGAAAGTAGTTGTGTTTTGATTTTTCGTGAAAGCAAACAATTGGAGAAAGAAAGACAAAGTTTTCTATTTTGGAAATCTAATCCTATGATGTGTAAATGTCGAGATTTCTATAATGGTCAATCGAGTTTTATAATTTATGTACAATAAGCTAAACAAATTAATTTTGGACAACCATTACAGGTTAAGTGTTAAACGAACTTACAAAAACGTGGCTAGAAAAGAAAGGAAAACATATGTGTTCATGTTAAGCGTTCTTCAAACCCTTGAGGTTGAATAATGAAACATGATTATAAATAAGTAATAACCATGAAAAGGTGGTATTGTGGAAGGGTACATTTGTGATGTTCATACTAGGTTGGGTCTTGGTTTTGTAATTGTTCATCCATAATAGTGTGGCTTTGATGTGCATCTGGTGTCATTATATTGTTTGCATGTTCTTCACGTGGGTGTAAATGTTGCACGTGGTGTTGAGAAATCTCTTGTGACCATATATGGTGTCGCATAGTTGTATCAAGTAAATGAAAATTAAAAAAATCTATCCTAGTATTTTAGTCACGTGTTTGGGTCCCACATGGGTGGGCACTACATAAGTGCATGATTTCATGTCTATAGTATACAACTGTGGGTACACATTATGGAATGTGAGTAAACATGGTAGAAGAGAAAAGTGGTACTCCCATATTTATGAGAATGATATATTCAACAAGACATGCAAAGAGAAACTATTGATTAGAAGTGGATAAAAGTGGACTTTGTAGACACTTAATTTCGATCTTTGACACTTGACACCATGTGTTTTGGCACTCTTTGACACATTTGGACTATTGATATGTACTGACTCTTTATCACACTATCCTCCTTCCCAACTACCCATACATCATCTTGGCCACCTTTATTTTGCAAGCTACACGTTTCGGGATCATCTCATTCTTTATAGGAATATCTTCTAAATCCTACACAAATATTGTCTATTTCTCATAATCATGTTTATTTCCTCAAGTGATTACTATCCACCAATATTTTCCTCCTCTATCAATATTTTCCTTGTATGGAAAACAAACTGGTTTTCAAATATCGTACTTTTATTAGGTTGACCTTGGCTTGACTCACCAGTCAAATTTGGAAACGAAGAGTCACTTATATGTAAAAATCATCCCTTATGTCATTATCAATTGACACACTTAATAGAAACCTTGGAGACCACTTTACAAAAGGATTATACACATCTTAAATTGTCTAAGAGAATCCCTAAAGTAGTCTAAAAATATAAATATGAAGTACAGGGTTCAAATTTGCATGGTGCCAAGTGTCAAGGATCACTACATTACACATTGATTTTCATGTTACACATTCACATCTAAGAATTGAGAGAATTATGTGTTGCTTGATATCTCTACAAAGTATTGGTACGTTATGCAACAATGATATGCATTGAGGCAAGGTGAGTTTAGTCCAGTCTAATAGTTCTAGGGCTTTTCATTTTGTGTTGTTATTTGAGTGCATTGTCAAAATTTGGAAAAAGGAGAGATCATGAACTTCATCGTATGCATCATATTGCTCAAATACCCTAAACCTAAAGTGTAGACAAAGACAAATATATCTAAAACATTTTAGACACTGTCAAACGCTCCCAAACACTACTAATTGCCATGATCCACGACCATTTGATGGTACCATATACCTCCATTAAATGTATCCAATGTTGTTTCGATTTTTACTTTCACAAAAGAGCTTGGAAACATCTTTATGAGCTAGATCCAAGTCTATGTGTTCACTACCATCATTCAAACAAAACCAAGTTGGCTCTTCCATTATATATTTCCTAGCCTAATCTATATCTACTTTCTCTCTCTAGAATTATCACATGTACCACTAATTTAGGTTAATATTATTTTATTTAATTGTATTTATTCATATAATTTGAGTTAGATCTATTTTCTAATTGTTTTATCTCTTTAGGTGTAAAATAATCAAAACATTTTTTGTGAACCCCATAGTTGACCAAACACAAAATCCAAGAGTTTCCTTATCCATAAGTGTTTCAAATTTTTCCCATTTTTAGGGTATGATTCTAGACGGATCTCACATTGTTGAAGTTTCATATGTATTCCCCTTTTTGGCTTTATTGTTGAATCCTTGTCCCCCTTAAAGTTTTGATTCTTGATTTTTGTATACATCCTCAAAACCTAGTATTCCTATAAAGGAAAATGCTAATGATGTTCATTCCTTTTCATCTATTAATGAGAATAATGTTCCTTCTAATACAATATTTTCAAAAATGGTGATATTTGTAATGTAATTGAATGTCTAGTTTTTAAAATTTTCACAAAGGGCTAACCCTTGGCCAACTTCCATGAATGATATATTAGAACATATTAAGGCACACATTATTGAAACCGATGCACTATTGATAGCTAGATAAGAAAATGATAAGTTATAAATCCCATATATTGAGGTTTTACTGAACCTATAGGTAATTCTTATCCACCTTATAGAGCCTCACATTCCATATTAAGTGTTTAAACTATTGCTACTGTAGCTTAAACTAATGTCTATACACCAATGGCTTACCAAGTGATACATGTACCTAGTATTACAATATGGCAACACTGCAATCTCTTCCTCAGATCTCTATGGGTATTCCTATTCAATGCATAACTTCATTTGTTCCTACTAGGCCCACATATCATGTGCACCTTCTTTTCCTAATTTATCTTCACACACTAACTCTTAATCAATATTTATACACACAATAACTTCTAGCTATACAAGTACAAATTGCTCAATTAGAACAAAGATCTAATAGAGAGCACATGAGGAGTAATCTCGATATATTACATAATCCATTGATCACACAATATCTTAGTTATCCCCTACCTATAAGGTTTGTTACACCCATGATCACACCATTTGATGGTAAGGGCGAGCTTGAACAATCTCTTAAGACTTTTTATTAACAATAAAAACTGTATTGAAAACTAATCAACCCTTTTGCCAATCACAAAAGTTAAGATGGAATCATACCGGTTGAATTGTGAATTACATTAAGCATGTACTCAATCATGTAAGGATAGTTTAAGGTTGGTTCACCCAAAAATATCTTAAACTAAGAAGAAACCTAACAAATTCTAGGAACAATGTCATCACCAAAGAAATAAGAATGAACCAAAAAAGCAAAAAACTGGAGGAGATCGTAATGTTGATTTCGATCTCCTCCATTTTTGGAATTTCACAGCTTCCACTCTATTTTCCTTCGATTTCCTCCATTTGAGGACATTACCACTTTGAGGACAAAGATTGTCAGTGTTTCATTGTGTGTGTGGTACAATTATATTCAATAACAATGCACATTTCCAACGCTGCAATTGAACAATGCGAGTGCCATCCACAGCTCATCTCAATCTCACAGCATTGTGGGGACATTCTACGTATCTTTGATTTTTGCACACTTGCATCGCCAAGAATGCGTTTTCTCAAGATAATCAGATCCACTCTCCCATCACTGGCAGGGGATTTGCATTTGCTACTCGTACAACTAGTCAAAATAACCTTATCGACATGTATGTCAAGTGCGGGAGTTTTGCGGCTACCCTTAAAATTTTTGATGACATGACAGAACGAGACGGCTTCTCGTGGAATGTGATCATTGCAGCTTACAGAAGACATGGGTTTCCTCACCAGGCATTGGCACTGTTTCACCAAATGCAACGAACAGGTGTCCAACCTGATCAGTTCACCTTTGCCACCATACTCCCAGCCTGTGCCAAAATAAGAGCTTTGGAACAGGGTATGAACATCCATCAAAGCATAATGGAAAGGGGATATTTGTCAGATGTTGTAGTTGCAAATGCCCTGGTGGATATGTATGCAAAATGTGGAAGTATGCACAAAGCACGTCAACTGTTTGACAAAATGCTGCAAAAAAATGTGGTTTCATGGAATGCCATGATTGCAGGAAATGCCTCAACCGGATATGCCATGGTTGCAGGATATGCACATAATGGGTTCTTTGAAAAGGCCTTGGAGACATTTAATCAAATGCAACTTGGTGGTTTAAAGCCGACCTCCACAACCATTGTCAGCATCCTCCCAGCCTGTGCGAAAATGGGATCTTTAGAACAGGGTATACAAATCCACCAGAGCATAATTGAAAGTGGACTTTTGTCTGATGTCATAGTTGTGAATGCCCTGATAGACATGTATGCAAAATGTGGAAGCATATACAAGGCACACGAACTGTTTGACAAAATGCCTCAAAGAGATGTAGTCTCGTGGACTGCAATGATTACAGGTTGTGCACAAAATGGTCTTCTTTGCAAGGCTTTAAGGCTTTTCAATGAAATGCCTCAACAAGATGTCGTCTCATGGAATGCCATGGTTGCAGGATATGCACAAAATGGTTTTGTTGTAAAGGCCTTGGAGGCATTTAAACAAATGCAATTGGTAGGTTTAAAGCCGAACTCCACAACCTTTGCCAGCATCCTCCCAGCTTGTGCCAAAATAGGAGGTTTAGAACAGGGTATACACATCCATCAAAGCATCATTGAAAGTGGATCTATATCAGATGTTATAGTTGTGAATGCCCTGATAGACTTTTATGCAAAATGTGGAAGCATACATAAGGCAAGTGAACTGTTTGACAAAATGCCTCAAAGAGATGATGTCTCATGGACTGCAATGGTTGCAGGATATGCACAAAATGGTTATGCTGAAAAGGCTTTGGAAACTTTTAAGCAGATGCAATTGGCAGATATAAAGCCCGACTCCTCAACATTTGCCAGTATCCTCCCAGCATGTGCCAAATTGGGAGCTTTAGAACATGGTATGGAAATCCATCAAAGCATAATTGAAAGCAGATTTTTATCAGATGTTGTAGTTAAGAATGCCCTGATAGACATGTATGCAAAATGTGGGAATATAAACATGGGATATGAACTATTTGACAAAATGCCTCAAAAAGATGTGGTCTCATGGAATGCAATGATTGCAGGATATGCACAAAATGGGTTTGTTGAAAAGGCCTGGAAACTTTTAAGCAAATGCAATTGGCAGGTGTAAAGCCAGACTCCACAACCTTTGCTAGCATCCTCCCAGCCTGTGCCAAAATGGGAGCTTTAGAACAGGGTATGGACATCCATCAAAGCATAATCGAAAGCGGATTTTTGTCAGATGTTGTAGTTGCAAGTGCCCTGGTAGACATGTATGCAAAATGTGGAAGCATACACAAGGCACATGAACTGTTTGACAAAATGTCTCAAAGAGATGTGGTTTCATGGAATGCAATGATTGCAGGATATGCACAAAATGGGTTTGTTGAAAAGGCCTTGGAATTTTTCAAACAAATGCAATTGGCAGATGTAAAGCCAAACACCACAACCTTTTCCAGCATTCTCCCAGCTGTGCTAAAATGGGAGCTTTAGAACAGGGTATGGACATCCACCAAAGCATAATCGAAAGCAGTTTTTGTCAGATGTCATAGTTGTGAATGCCCTGATAGACATGTATACAAAATGTGGAAGCATACATAAGGCACGTGAACTATTTGACAAAATGCCTCAAAGAGATGTGATCTCATGGAATGCCATGATTGCAGGATATGCACAAAATGGCTTTTGCAAGGATGCTCTTAAACTTTTTGAACTAATGGAGCACGCTAGAGCATACCCTAACCATGTAAGCTTTGCTTGTGTTTTATTTGCATGTAGCCATGCAGGTTTAGTGGACAAGGGCTGTAAATACTTCAATGGCATCAGTTGCTCTTACCACATTACACCTACAACAGATCATTATGTGTGTGTGGTTGACTTGCTTGGCCGAGCTGGCTATCTTGAGGAAACACTAAACTTTATTATCAAAATGCCTATCAAACCTGTGGTGGTTGTGTGGATGTGTTTGCTTGGTGCCTGTAGATCACATAAGAATATAAGGTTAGGAGTATTTATAGCAACTCTTCTTTTTGAGCTGGATCCTAAAAATGCTGCGACTTATGTTCTTCTGTCAAACATCTATGCAGAAGTTGGCATGTGGGGTGAGGTTCAAATGGTAAGGAGATTGATGAAAGATAGAGGAATTAAAAGATACCTGGATGTAGTTGGATTGAAGGCCATAAAATGGTACATGTTTTTTGTGTAGGAGACAGATCACATCCACAGACACAAGAGATCTATGCAAAGTTGGAGAAATTGTCTTGGGAGATGAAGGCAGCAGGGTATTTTCCAGATTCAAGACATGTACTGAATGATGTGGAAGAGGAGGAAAAAGAATTATTCCTCTGCCACCATAGTGAGAAGTTGGCAATTGCATTTGGATTGTTAAACACACCCCCTGGAACAACTATTAGAGTTGTCAAGAACCTTCGAGTATGTGTTGACTGCCACACTGCAACCAAGTTTATCTCCAAGATTGTTGCAAGACAAATTGTTGTGAGAGATGCGAACCGGTTCCATCATTTCAAACAAGGACAATGTTCTTGCAGAGATTATTGGTGATGTTAAGTGAAGCAATCTGTAAACATAGGCTTGCACTATATGATGGTGCACCATGTCAGACAAGCAGTGATAAAGAAGGTACCTAGTTTTATTTTCAGTTTCTAATAAGGAATTTTTAAAAGCTTTTTGAGATCTAGACCATGCTGTTGACTTCATTAAATTCAGATGCTTGTGCACAATGTGCATCATTATCTACATATAATATTTATTGTTGGGGTATTTTTAAACCCCTGATTTATGATACAATGGAGGTGTCATGACATTGTACTGTTTTCAGGAAATCTGCGCTTGTTTGGAATGAAAAGCTGGAGATTGTGAAAAAGCAAAAGGAGAGAGATGCTGGAAGGAAATGGAAAGATGCTTAGTCAACAGGAGATGTGAGAGAAGGGCTTATAATCAATCCAATACTCAGAAATGATGGGGAGTCCATCTCTTGATAGTTTTTATTCCAACCTTTATCATTTTATGGATGCTTTTGTCTGGATTAATTCGCCAATAGGCTTTAAATGTTGGAATTCATTTCCAACAAATGCCTGTTAACCTTGTCTCATGCCGGGTCATGTCTGTCGGTAAACAATTCTTATGTACTGATAAACCGCTGTTGGAAAAGATTGTGACAATCACAAACACAAAAGGCCTGCAAAAATCCCAGGCAGTAAACCTTGTCTCACGCCAGTAAACTGGTCATGTCTGTCAGTAAACAATTCTTAACTTTTATTGGTTTCAGACAGGGCAGTGTTTTATTGCTGTGCAACTGAAGTTACCAGGAAATCTTGTTCCTCCACTCCATCCACCAGTTCTTCTGCGACTGTCATCTTTACAGAAGCATAGATTTTACCTTCTGGGCTTGAATTCTCAACAGCCACCTTCATATTTTTTGGACACTCCATCACAGTTGAACAAGCCTTACCATATGCTTCACCTCTTCTTTGCTTCATGAGATTGGCTCACTTTTGCTCTGACGGCAAGTTTGTATCTTTTTGTTACCATTTGAATTGCTTCAGCTGTGCTTCATGCCAGAACTGTCTCATAAATGCTTTGGCCTTCTTTTTGGGCACGTTGGAGGCAAGAACTATAACAATGTGTCATGTGTATCCCATGTGCAAACATGTATCTATGATCCCATATGTTCCGAGAGGCTGAATTGGTCTGTGAAGTCAGACTTTTCAAAGGGATCAGGACTTGTTGGATCAAGTCACCATTATTTGAAACTCATGTCCATATCTAATATAAAATGGAATCGGACCATCTTATAGCATCTTATCGCTGTTTCATTTATAGATCATAATTCTATTGCATCTTGAATGAATGGGCATCCAATATCTTGTTCTCCTGATTCAGCGGAATCAGCAAATTTTTTAAACAAGCTTGGGCATTCTGCTCTAGTAAATGTATTTTCTTAAATTCCATTTCCACAAAGGTACCGAAATCTAGATGGCCTGATGGATTTTGACTTTAACATGATTTCAGACAAATATTTTAGCCATCCAAAGTTTATTTGTTGAGTACAGTCTTGTGATCTGTAGCGTAGAAATTCAGGACCGAAATTGAGCATAGAGTTGGCAAGAAAGACTAATCTTTCAAAAAAATAACATTGCTTCCTTTTTACCTCTCTAGTTGTGTTATAACAGAGGATTGAAGCATGCCTTACTAGCCAAGACGGATATACCTCTTCAGTGTATTTTGAAATTATTTCTATGATTAAAATTCTCGCTCAATAAAGAATTAATCCCACATAGGTTGGCTGGCTTGGTCCGTGGTAACATATACACCCCAATATATCATGAGCCTTATGCCAATAGAGCTAACACCATAATGAAGGTGGTCCTCTTAGTAACATAAGAGTTGATTTGTTGTGGGACGAGTATGTTTGCTTGCTCAGCCTTCCCCTCTCCTCCTTTGCACCTAAAAAAGCACCTTCCCCTAAAAAGTATGAAAAATAACATTCTCCTCTGTTGAGTAGAACAAAATCAATTTAGTTAACATTCTCCTCTTTTGAGTGGACACATGGAGAGTTAATAGTGCTTTGTGGCTTCTCTTGCTTTGCTGATTGCTATTGTTGCCCTAATCTGCACTAATCTTGTATCAATCCAAATTCAAGAAATTGTTCCGTTTATATCCATTACAAATGAGATCATTTTCCTCTTTTGAGTGGACACATGGAGAGTTAATAGTGCTTTGTGGCTTCTCTTGCTTTGCTGATGACTATTGTTGCCCTAATCTGCACTAATCTTTGTATCAATCCAAATTCAAGAAATCGTTCCATTTATATCCATTACAAATGAGATCATTATATATTTTTAATTATCGTTGGGCACCCTATTCTATCACCCAAAAATATAAGCATTGTAAATAAATGAACAGGAAAGGTAGCAAATCTGATTAAGATGTAGTGGCAAACTAAATCATCTTATATGCCATTTGGCTTCCCTTTCACATCCTCTAAACAATTACATGTAACCATTGTTTACCACCATACAATCCAATTCAATTTATCCTCTTTTTTCCTACATACAATCACAACTAATTCCTTTCTTATCATAATTCCTTCTTCCGGTCTGTTATCCCTACTTAGTTCTTTATTTTGAGTATTTTCTTGCGTGGAAGTGCAACTTTCATTGACATTTTGTTAGTAATACCACTACCCCAGCTGTTGGGAATTTTTCAAGTACAAATTACATGCCGATCAGATTTATGTTGGCATTTCTATCCATGTTGGCAACTCCATGTAAAAGCTATGTATTATTAAGCATTTTGTTCATGTCGGCTTAAGATTGTTACACAATGTTTTTTTGTTGACTTTTAAACTTTGATTTTGGTGCCAATGCCCCCATATTTTTCTTGTTTGTTTACAAATGAGAATTTCCTATCGGGAAATCCCTTGCACCCCCTAAAGGTGTGGCTGCTAGTTGTATTATTTTGTGCCTATGTTAGGTCTTCTATCTAGGATTAAATTACACATACATGATTATATAAGAATAATAATACATGTTCATATGAAATTTGAGTCATTCATGGTTAGAGATTTCTAATTTTGCTTCACATTGGTTTTATGATTTTTAAAAATTATTATTTATTTATTTATTTATAGCTGAATAGATTGTTAGGATTTATATGTATTACAAATTCAATTAAATTGTAATTGACATGTTTGTATGGTGTTTAAAAAGCTTTCCTAAGGACATTTATAAATTGATATTAAAAACGAAGAAATAAAATCTATGTATGTAGAATGAAAATCACAGTTTATATTACATTGTAATTGCATCTATATGTTACTATAAAATTGTGTATAATGATGTTTATAAATTGATCTAGTGACAAGTGCTAGGTGGCCCAAAAGAGCTAAATCAGCTCGACCCTCTTTTCTAAGCCTCATCGGCCTATGGACAACAAAGGGAAACACATGAATTACGGTTATGGTTGATTGGTCGGTGTAAAGAATGTATTTCAGTCACTCTAGGTTTGAAATATGAAGGCTTCGGAAGGATGAGAACCACACGAACTTACTAAGAAACACGATGAATGACATCCATAAGATTAAAAACATTATTGCAATTGTACATCATAACATTATCAAACTGAATACATTTTTCATGTGTTGCAAACCCAACAAACACAAGTAAATATTAAATTCCATATGACAAGATATGAATTGGAAAAACTTTTCATCAATTCTATACTTAACAAATGCTAGTGAAAAATGAATAACATGGGTTCAATTGAAGTTTGTTTACAAATCTCAACCTCAACCATATTAAGCTTCTTGAATTCTTTTGCATGTTTCAAGTTAAAATTTTATAATATGGCTAATAATTAATGTTTTGCCAATTCGTAAAATAATATACAAGAATCAAGATTTCATAAAATATTGAAGACAAAATTTAATGTTTTTATTTGATAAGTTAATGTTTAAAAGGAAACATGAAATTCTAAGATAAATATGTAATGAATTAAGTCTTCATAATTTTAAAAGGAAATTAGTTTATGAAGTACTTTTATAGCAGTAAATCAATTTTTTACACACATAAACAATATCACACATATGCCTAGAAAACTTATAAATAAATGTATTTATGTAATAATAGTATGCATTATGAAGGAAATAAAATTCATTACCCTTAATAATATAAACACTTATAAGATAATTTCAATCCATATACATTAACATATAGCCAATAAGGGACTATGGATCTTTATGTTATAAGGCGTATTGAATAATTTCTACTTTTAACATTAGGTTATAAAATATGACAATATTTAGGCCATAAAAAGTGTGAATGTCTTGACTATCAAGAAACGAAACACTCTTAAATATCAATATGGCACACAAACATCATTGTAAAGTTGTTTGAAACTCAAAATTTGGTGTGTTCTATGACCTTTGGTCAAACATTCTATACTCAAAGTCAAATATATTCCCTTGTGTTTTGATTACACCCAAAGGCATATATAGATGTAGAACTAACAACTCATAAATAATTAAGTGGGAGTCCTAATCAAATATGATATTTTTGATAAGCGAGAACCGTTTACTCATTTTTAAAATAACAAGAGGTAAAAGTATGAGAATTAGAAAAAATTGATGCGTAGAAAATAAAATAGTTTGTTCATATGTTTGCAAGCTCTATGTGTTCGTTTAGGGCTACCTAGATTTTATGCACAACGTAAAACCTAGGCAGTCATGAGATAAATCTCCTTCATTTAACGGTGAAGCTCCCATGTAAGATGTTTATCTATTTTGTAGGGGTGAATCCTAATAACTACTTTAAGGGGTTTTACTTTAATTCCTCAGCTTGTGAACCATAATTGGGTAATTTGGCAACAAGTAAGTAAACTGTGATGGGATATTTGCAGAAAGGGGGAAAATAGAAGTAGGGAAAGAAGAAAGGAAGATGTGCTGACTCAACCAATAGTTATCAGAGTTGGTCTCATCCACACAAATTAAATAAACAGATAAATCACAACATTCAACAAAGAGGGAAAGAAATAACTTCTAACCTAGATCTAAGATAACACAAAGTTTATCTAAAACCTTGAATAGAAGTAATCAACAAAGCACTGTAGACACAAAGTTCTCCAGAAATCCACCTTTTATTCAATCCCCACTTTCACAGAAATCACATCAAGGGTTCCAACACAAAGTCTAAAAACTCAAGAATGCTCTAGTTACAAAAGCCTCTGCTAAACAAGTTCTCGATGAAAAATTATGATTTTAACCCGTAGGCTCTTCCTCTATTTATAGTGCATATAGGGCAAATACAAATAGGAAAATTTCAATGAACTCACGCATGTGAAAGCTATAAAAAAAAATAGTTAGCAATATTTCTCCTAGAATTCCTCTTTGCATGACATGCATGATTTATAAATGAAGACTAAATCAATGCCTTGCATGTCTGCCACCTATTCTTAATTAAAGGACCTTTTCAAACAACTAGAAGTAATGCTTTTAACCAATTACTTTAGTTTTACAATTTTTGTCCGAGAAAATAAGAAAAAGGAGAAGAAGAAAGAGGAGAAGAAAGAAGTCATTCCAAGCAGCGACACTTCATACTTGCCCTTTGTTCTGATACTGAATGTATTTGTCAAGCATGTAGTTCATTGTTTTCCCATCTGCCTTAGCAATAGCTCCGCTTTCAGTCTTGAACCTTAGTAGTTCCCTGGATAGAATATCAATGCTTGTCTTTACCCTCTTTAAACTAGGTCCAAATTCCTTGACATCTGCATGAAGCCTTACTAATTTCTCAATTGAATCAAAAGTGAAAGGTATGATGGCTTCATCAATCTTCTTTTGGAGAATGGAAGAAATTCTTCAAGGGAAGCTGGTGGTTTGTCGGGAATGAACCTTGTATAATAATGGACACCATCAATTACTTCCTCCGTAGAGAAAGAGATTACACTTCTTCGACACTTCTTCCATTTTGTCTTCCAGCAATTGCATTTCTCTCAGCATATGTTTGAGAACTTTCATGCGGAAAGACACTGTCATTTCCAGCTTGCTTACCCTTTTCTATTGATCCATCTGGTGCTATTTTCTCTTCAATCAATACACTCTCAGGTAGTGAATTGATTTTAGCCAAAATCTCCAAGTGGCTTTCAACAGTTGCATTCTCACCTTCTATACCTATCATCAATTCTTTCAACTGAGCCAATGCTCTGTGCATACTTTCCAAGCTAGCTGGTACTTCTTTGAATTGCTCTGTTGCCATTTGATGGATGATTTGCCTCTCCCATTCATCAAAATATTTGACTTTATTACCCACATCTTCAACCTCTTTGATCAAATGGCAACTTACCTGTTCTGTACTAGCACTAGTTGTGAGGAAGGTTTAACAACCTTGGTGATAATTTCACATAACTGGGAGATCTACTCATGAAGTTTGGCTTTCTTTGCTTTCTCCCTGTCAAGCTTGAGGAACAAAGTATCTATCAATATCTAGGTATCCTGCTTCAATCCCTCAGTGGTGACTTGCCCCAGTGGCACTCTAGTAACTGATATATCTGCAGCCGTTAGTTCTCCCTTTTGCTTCCCTTCAGCCGGAGTTGATAATTCTACAAACTTTTTCCCTGATTCCTCAATGACCAACCTTGAAGTCACTTTGGCAGCTTTAGGCCTTTTAACTTTTCCTCCCAAGCTTATGAGCAATTGCAAGTCTTCCTCTTCCAAGTTAATTACTTCCCTAGCCTCTGGAACTGTTTGCAAAGCCAACCAAGCAGAGAAGTTATTATCTGGAGAATGAGAAGCATCGATGTGTACCACCATTTCTTGCTCGGGCCCTGTTGCATCAGAATTCACCACTGTATTATGACTCTCTCCTTTGTGCCATCTAAGGAAAGTGCCCTTTCGAATTCTACCATCTGTGCCCTCAATTCCTCTATAGGAGGAGGAGGAGGAGGTGGAGAACTAGGTGGCGGAAGAGGAGTGTATATGAATGATGTTGGCTTCAATAGTGGAATAACCATGACTTCCCATGTGATGCCGAAACTATTGAAGTGTTGTGAGTTGATGCAGGGGAAGCTCCGTCAATAAGTGACACTTGTGAAACAGATGGAGACTTTCCTTTACCTGATGCTTGAGACCTCTTGAGCACTTTTAACTTCTCTGGTCTTCTTCTTGCTTTCACCATCATGCTTCCTTTTGCCGGAATTCCCTGTTATCTGACGCATTACTGCTTCATCCAAGCAGTGTCCTCTTTCTATCAACCAGTTTGAGGTATTAACCAGGACTACTGAAGACCTTTCCTCAATTGTTTCAACACCACCTATATTGCTTTGAAGAGCAACTTTATCTCCTCCCATTTGATGGTATGCATCCAGTATCACATGGCCATCGTCGGGAAGGTCTGCAGGTATTCTTGCCAAATCAAAGTCAGAAACCTGTCGAGCTGTTAATCTGCTGAAATCTCTTTTTCTGACTTCATATTCGTTCCTGCACTTCATCCAGAAATCTTCCAATGAAGGAATGTGCGTGTATTCCTGGGAGACTGTCTTCTTTGCTATTCCATAAGGATCAAAATTCATCCGAGGCTAGGAAGATTCGTGCTCGTAGCAAAGAAACATTTTAGCTTGGATATTTCTAGCTCTGTGAATATTCTGACAAGTATAGTTGCCCACTGTGATTGGGAAGCTAACTTTCGATTGTGTTGCTTTGATTGCAAGTCATGCAATTCTACGAGTTGCCTGCATAGCTCCATGATAATCCATTTATCATTGGGATACCTAGGTAGCTTGATTGGTGCACCTGAGAAGCCACTAACCCTGAGATAAGTGAAGTCAACAAACTGAATGAAAACACAACCGTATTGAGAGACAGCTTCCCAAGCTTCCTCGCTGACTCTGTTTGTCCTCATATCACTATTAAGCCTGCAAATGACTTCATAAAAGAAGCCATCATTCACTACCCTGTATTCCTTGTAGTACCTAGGTAATACCACTATGTGGGTAAAACTCATAAATAGGATCCTTTGAAAGTATCCCTCTTCTGTCCAGCTTGGAGAATACCCCTGTCTGAGGCTGCAACATACACAAGATATGAAGTCATTTTAAAATTGAATGTTTGCCTAACCTTTTTAAGTTGCTCCCGATGTTGTTGCTAATGATTTATGCCCAATTGATCATTGAATTAGCTTTGTTGATCTCAATTGTCCTGACGAAGGAATACATCCATGAGTGAAAGTTCTTTGCATTACCTTCCCCATTTATCCGCACAACAACTGAGTGATGTCATCAACTTCCTGCACCAAATTTGACCTTGGAAGAGTCCTTGGAAATTTTGATGGTGGTCTAGACTTCTTCATATATTTCTTGTTCATTATACCTACACAGTCCACCTTTGTTCTTCTCCCACCTATCAAAAGCATCCTGCATTCTGATTTTAATTACTATGGGTCTTGTTGGAATCTTGAGGCAATAATTGATGAATTGTGCATCCAGTCTAATCACTGTCTTTCTTGTTGCATCCCTGATTGTTCTAGATAGAGGATGGTAGAACTTTGCACATTCTAGAACAAATTTAGGTAATTGGGCCGTAGCCGGAAATGTTGCAGCTTGGATAATTCCACTGTCCCTTATAGCCCACATAAGGGATGTCTTGTCGGTTTCCCTAGATCTATCAATCAAATCACTGATAGACTCATGCCCCATGTCTGTATCATTAATCTCAAGCAAGCCTAGACACTATGCATGGTTCTGCTGGATTATCTTTGTCATCACCCTTCATTTTGCTTCTTGAACCAACTTTTGTCTGAGATCTCCTTTTTCACTTTTACTAGAAGCTTTTGCAATTGTGAGAGCTGGATCTATTTGTGCAGAAGCTGCAATGGCTTCCCCTGATTTTGAAGATATATCCAATGTATTTGACATCAACCTCAGCTTAATTTTCACAAGTATGTGCACAAGTGAAATACCCCTGTAAACAATTCAGACAAACATTCAACTCATCATTTTTTTATTTTAAAAACATGTGGGCAACTTTGAATTCTAGGAATTACTCCGGTGCAAGAAAATATAAGTAGGCTCAATGTGGGCTTAACTGGGAGATTGGGAATAACATGCATGGAATTTGAGAGGGATTTTGCATGCAATTTATGAATATTTTCCACATGGGCTGTTTGGGATATAGAAGACATGCTGCTAAATATTCACAAAAAACTTAAGTGGATTTTAACTCATATTAAATGGGAGTGCATGGATTTTTGCGGAAGGGAAGATTTTCAAGGAAGAAAATGACTTTAAAAACTTGACTTTGTTTAGTTATTTTTCTTTTTTAATATTTGCGTGGAAATTGAGAGAGGAAGGGCAACTTGCAAAGAGAAGACAAAGCATGGAAGAATCACGATTTTCCCTAAGTGCTTTTGCTTTTAATCACACAAGGCTGCATTGATTTTCACTTAAGAGACTTGCGTGAATTTTGAGAGAAGGGGAGCTGCTTTTAATTGGAAGACAAGACAATGATTATTCACGACAACTTAAGTGAACTCTCCTTTAAAAAGTTGTGTTAAAATTGAAGGAGGAAGGCAACTTGCAATTAGAAGACAAAGCATTCAAAAACCATGACTTGCTTTTTAGTGAAATTTCTTTAAGAATTGTGTGTGAAATTAAAGAGGGAAGGGCAACTTAAATTCACGACTTTGCTTTGAATTTTCTTCTTTTAAAATATTTTTGCATGGAAATTAATAAGACAAGGAAACCAAAAATCATGATTTGCACTAAAATGTTTTTCCTTGGCTCTTGATGATAATTGTGTGAAATTAAAGGAGGAAGATTTACGTGGAAATTGGAGGAAGAAGGCACCCAAAAACCATGACCTGCACTTAAAACCATGACTTGCACTTAAAAGACTATCATGGATTTTGGAGGGTGACGACGACTTTCAAAATCCATGATTTGCATTAAAGAAAACCTTTGCCTCTTAAAAATTGCGACTTGACTTTGCACATGCCTGAAAAACCATGACTTGGCCTGAATGCTTGCGGGAATACAATTAATTACAGCTGGGACAAGTCGACTTGCAATAAAAACAATGGGGAGCTCATAAAAACCCAAGGTGTAGGAAGAAAGAGAAGGCTATGGTGATTGCCAGGTGAAAATGGAGAAAACCAAAACCAAAACACAAAAGAAATAAATAAAAACAAAATACCTAAAAGAAGCTACGGGCAATTGCTGAAAATAATTCTCCAATTAGCTAGTCTGTAAAAACTCTTCCCGGGTGAATGCTCCACTTTGAGGTGAAAGTAATACTGGTGTGGTAATAATGATGGGGTGAAGTGCTTTATATAACCTAAATTCTCTAATTTTAGCTCAATCTATTTTTAAAAGAACTTTATTTATTTAATATAAAAATAAATAAAACACTTTTATATAACCAGACTAAGTCTGGGAAGGGAATTGAGTGAGCTTTTGCATATGGGTATTTGACGAACGTGGCTTTATGACTTCTTGGGGATACCTTTGAGCAACGCAAGCAACCACAGGCAAAACAAAACACAAAAACATGACCGTTACTTAAAAAGAACGAAAAATTTAAAAGGGGTAGTCCCAGATTTCAGGGTGAAATCTTGGGGACACCAATGGCTCATCTATGGACATCTTTATTTCTATCAAAATGAAAGAAGTGAAGATGAGATCCCAACATCTTTGGTTTTGTGTCTTGTCCATTGGGTTTGGGGTTAGGAAACAAAACAAAAAAACAAAAAGAAAAGAAAAGAAAACAAATGAAAGTTTTATTTATGTACACACAAGTTTTACCCTGTCTCTAGTTCTGAAAAGCTTCAAATGCTTCCCATTGAAAGGAAAAATGGTAACTCAGTTCCATCATTGGTAGGAAAGGATAAAACTATCCATTCCAGAAGTTCTCTTGATCATGAAGGGCCCTTCCATAGTGAATCAAATTTTCCATGCATGCCCTTCGGTTCATGTCTCTTGTCCCACAAGAGTACCCAGTCTCCGATCTCAAACTTCCTTTCTCTGGCCTTCTTTTCAAATACCTTTTTGACCTTCAACTGGTGCTCAGCCAACCTATCTGCCACTTGGGTACACATTTCTTGTAACTCGGATAGATACATAATTCTTTTATCCAAGGAATCTTGGTATGTAACATCTTCTATGGCCTTGGATAATTGCAGGGTAGGCAATTCGATAGTAATAGGTATTTCTGCATTTGTCCCATACAGCAGTTGAAAAGGAGACATACCTATTGCTTTCTTTGGTGTAATCATGTCTGCCCAGAGTGCATCAAAAATTTCTTGTGCCAAGTTCTCTGATTTTCTTCCACCAACTTACAGATGATTGCTATCAAATTCTTATTGTTGGATTCCACTTGTCCTTTCCTTGAGGGTAATAGTTGGAAGAATGCACTAACTGGACACCGTGAGTGTAGAAAAAGTTAAGTTAGCTCCTCAGAGGATAGATTTGCAGCATTGTCTGTGACTATTTTGTGAGGTACACCAAATCTCACAATTATGTTTTGTTTGATGAAGTTGCATACCTCCTCGGAAGAATCTTGCTTAATAGGAATGGCTTCACCCACTTATTGAAATAGTTAGTTTCCATCAAAATGTAATGGTGACCAACACTGGAAGGAGGATTTAACATACCAATGAAATCCATGCCCCATTGCTGAAATGGTTCATCAATCATGATTGGCTTCAAAGGTAATGTTGGTAATTTTACATGCCCAACAAACTGTTGGCATGCTTGGCATTTAGATACCCAATCTGCATAGTATCTTGAAAGAGGGTGGGCCAATAATACCTTGCTCGGAGGATCTTATGTGTAGTAACTCTAGGCTGAGAAGTGACCACCACAGGCCATGTCATGAAATTGTTTCAGTAGCTGGTCTGTTGGGCTTTATCCACGCATCGAAGAAATACACCATCAATTCCTTTTTATACAAGCCATTATCCCAAAGGACAAAGTATTTTTCTTTCAATTTGATGGTATGCTTCTCCTTGCGAGTGAGATGATCTGGGCATTCCCCATATGTCATGAAGTAAGCAATTTTTTGTACCATTCATCAATCAGATTTACAAAAAGAACCGTGGGCAAGTCCTCATCAACTTCTTGTGGTGGATCATCTTGTCTTCTCTCTGTCATCAATTGACATAGACCTTTACCTCTTACTAGCTTTGTAGGATTTATGTCTAGGTCATACTCTTGCACCTTGGTTACCCAAGTGCCTCGCAACAGTCCCAATTCTTGCTGAGTCAGGATGGATTTGACTGCAGTATCAGTACATAAATAATTGTATGCATGGATAAAATGTAGTACCTGAATGTTTTACATGCCTTGACAACTACGTAGGCATGTTTCTCCATGGGAGTGTATTTCAACTCGTATGCCTTCAAAGGCATGCTCATAAATGCTATGGGAGCTTAAATTTTCTTCATTCTTTTGCATGAGAATGGCTGACATTGCATGCTCAAAAGAATAATAGTAAAGAATAAATTTTTACTAAAATATTAGTGACACCAAGTACTAGGGATTTTCCTAAGGCTAATTTGATTATTTCAAAAAACTTTGTTTCCTTCCTCATTCCATTTAAAGTCTTGCTTCTTTTTCATCATGTCCGAGATGTGTCGAGTTAACTTAGAAAAAAATCTGGGACAAATCTTCTGAGGAAATTCACTTTTCCAAAGAATGAGTGAACTCCTTTCTTGGAAGTTGGAAGAGGTAAGTTTGAATGGCTTGCACCCTTTCAGGATCAATTCTAGTTCCTCGCTCTGAGATGATGTGTCCTAGAAGCTTTCCTCAATAACCCAACAAATATTGATTTCTTGGGATTCAAAGAAATCTCATGCCTTCGGCACTGAATAAGGACTTCTTCTAGATCAGTAATGTGATTACCTCTCTTTTTAGAAAATCTATCAAGTCATCAAGGTAAACCACTATAATTTTGTCCTTTAAGTGAGCAAACACAGATCCATTGCTCTTTGGAAGGTTGCTCCAACATTGATCAATCCAAAAGGCATTTTGTGATATGCAAACGTACCCCATGGTGTTGTGAATGCAGTTTTGTATTGATCTTCTCTTGCTACTCGGATTTGATTGTATCCAGAAAAACCATCTAGCATAGAGAGCATTTCTAAACCAATTACTACTTGTAGGGTGTGGTCCATGATGGGAAGTGGGTAGTTTTCCTTCAAGGAAGCTTGATTTAAATTGCGGAAGTCCACACACAGGTGGATTTCACCATTTTTCTTTCTTACAGGTACAATATTTGCTAACCATTTAGAGTGATGAATGGGATAGATAATACCTGCATCTAAAAGCTTTTGAACCTCAACAAAAATGGTTCCTGAAATGGTTGGATTATGATGCTTGAGATTTTTCTTGTAAGGTTTTTACTCAGGCTGTAAGGGGATGTAGTGTTGTAGCTCTTTTGGAAGATATGTCTTTAAGTCTTTATAAGACCATGCAAAGATGTCAACATACTTTTTAAGAAGCTTGAATTCTTCTTATTCTTGTTTAGATTAACATTTCCCAAGATTCACAATCTTGGGTTCATCCTCCATACCCAGATTTATCGTTACACTTAGAGGAAGAACTATCACCATATTCTTTATTTTCTTAGGTATTGATCATGCTTGTCAAAAATATCTTCTAAGGAAACTAAACCCTTGGGGATTTTGTTACCTTTAATTGGATTATCCCACTACTATCATCATGATCTGGATCATTTTCACCTGTGGTTGTCTATCGTGGTGGTGAGTTACTCCCTTCAAAATACAACTCATCAAAGTTGTCTTGTTGCTCAGAAATGTAACTATTTGTTTGTCATCATTAAAAATATACCACTATTCAACATTATCAGGGACTTTGGGATGGTAGACCATCTCCACTTTATAGTTTCCTTGTGTGAATATGGATGGTGGTCTATCCAGATTTAATAGTGCAGTTGTGACTACCAAAGAGTCAACCTTTGGAATTTGATCTCTTGGAATGAAATTGATAGAGAACGTTGCAAAATGAGTGTGGCAGAAAGCACTCTATCTCTTGTAGTGTCTCAATTTTTCTCTTTTGACTTGATACCGCCCTCAAACTTATTTTACTATAATTTCATGCATCTCCTTGGGATTTGAGGAGCTTAACTCCTTTCTTTCTAGGTTTCTCCATTCCTACCAGTAATGCTTCATACTCCGCCATGTGTTGTTGGTGTTCTCAAACATTAGCTTGTAAGAGTATAAGTATATCCCATCATCTAGAGATATTAATAGAACAATGACACCTAATCCAAAAGAGCAACAATTACCGTCAAACTCCTGAGTCCAAATGTTTTCATCCTCTTATAGTTTTGGCTCTGGTTAGAGTTCTAGTTCTGGAATGTCTTTAACCATTTCTAAGAAATAAAAATGGTGGTCGATTCTAAAAATAATTTTAGAGATCTAGGATCCTCGGATTTTGTAATAATGTACTTTAGACTTCTTTTTCAGCTCCAGCTTCTGATTTATTCCTTTGATAGGAATATGAGCACATGACCAATCCATCTTTACTTCTCCTCCCAATTCTTTGTAGAAGTTTTTCTCAAGCAACATCCCATAGGAGACAAGAATATCTGCAACTAAGATTGTCATTTTCAATCTTTTGTCAGGGAAAGCTACCAAAACAACTTGTGCATCTTTGATCTGTCTAATTAAAGGGACTTGTCTTTCCATGGAGTAACACCTTCCTATGGTCTTTGTCAAGGTAATCCCAAGAGCATATGTAACTTTAGCTGGCATGACATTGTCAGAAGCACCTGAATCTAAAATGTAGTTTGTTTAACTTGAAACCATTAAGTAATAAGGAAACATAAAAAGGTTCTATTCTTTCAGAAGATGATGGGTTTGAACAACTGCAACATTGTTTTGGGAAGGAGTATCTTTGGGTTTAGGAAAAAGGCCTTTTGATGCATTAGATGGTCCTGGTGATTGCACATATTTGACTAACCTATTTAGCTGGTTAGGAAAAGCTCTCAAGTATTCAACTTCTGACATTTGAATTCTAGTTTTCTTGACATGATCAATAATGTCAAAAGAAGGAATAGATGTGTTAGTTTTAGATACTTGAGCCATTTTTTGTGGTTGAGATGAAGAACTCACATACTTATCTCTGGGAGCTAAGGAAGAAGGTAAAGGGCTGCCCCTTCTGAGAATGGTGACATTAGATCTGGAATCCTTTCTTTGTTCATCAGCCAATGCCTCAGCTTGGTGAGTTTGTGATCTTGTAAATACTGCATAAGTATGACCATGATCATCTTCAAGAAGTTCCTCATAGTCATTTTCAGATTCGTAGTCTAGGTAACCAATATTGGAGTCACCAGTAGGATCTACAAAATCATCATTCTCAAGTTGATTGGTAAACTTTTTCATGATCTTCTTCATTCATCTCAATGTTGTTTTGGGAGCAGCTTCAATTGCTAATCTTTGAGGACCAATTTGGTTTTGGTTGTTAAAATTATTGTTGAAAAATGAGAAGGGGCAATGTGTTTTCCGAGCCATATGTTTTTCATTACAACATATCATTTGCTAATTTTTGCAATAGTGAATCAAAAGTAGTAGAAGAGATGAAATTTTGGCTTTGGAAGTACTGCTCTTTATTTTTCCAGCCATGATAAGGTCATCTTCAATTTCAACCGCCATGTTTTGAGCTGCTAACAAGTCAACAGGATGTGCTCTTCACAGTTGATAACCTACTTCAGGAAGTAATGCATTGATGAAGAATACCTTTTGATTCTCATCATTCAGAGAAGCAGAAGCCAAAATTTTGTAAAGTATTCTTTGGAATTTTGCAATAAAATCCCGCATGTGCTCATGTGGCTCCTTCTTTAGTTGAGTCAATTGAGTTATCAAGGTACTAGAATCTTCAGCTGGCTTGAATATTTTCAGGAATGCATCTCGCATAGTAGCCAATTGGTTATGGTACCAGGAGCTAACCGGTAGAACCATTCTCCAGCCAAGTCATGCAGAGTCTCTATGAAGAGTCTGACAGATACATCTTCATGTTTACTGCAAGCACTCCACAGATATAAAAAATGTAGCCAAGTGGTCATCTAGATTCTGCTTATCGTCTCCAAAGAATTTTGGAAAATTCTTTCTCATCCCTTTAGGTAAATCATGCATAAGAGGAGTCAGGTTTAGAGGTCTAAAAGTTGCACCCCATGGAACAAGTGTTGCAAGGGCAAGTGGTTGATTTTGCATTATGAAAGGAGCATGTATTCTTTGAGAATAGACCTAGTGAATAATTCCATAGCTACTGGATTATGCTGGAAATGATCAAGAGGAGTATGCACTCTTCCATCTAGTGAAATACTTGGATTTATGGCTCCTAGTTTCGAGGAGGATGATTGAAATTAAATTGCTCCTGCAATCTATAAAAATGATCAGTCCTTCCTTGAGCCCCTGCTAGACCGAGTGAATGGATGTTCTGCCAAGTTGAGGTTTTAATATAGATGGGAACTAGCAAGAAAATATCTGGTCTGATAAATTTGTTGTCCCCAACAGAGTTTCCAAAAAGTGTTGGCTAGATTTTATGCACAATGTAAAACCTAGGCAATCATGAGATAAATCTCCTTCATTTAACGGTGAAGCTCCATGTAAGATGTTTATCTATTTTGCAGGGGTGAATCCTAATAACTACTTTCAGGGGTTTTACTTTAATTCCTCACTCGTGAACCACAACTGGGTAATTTGGCAACAAGTAAGTAAGTTGTGATGGGATATTTGCAGAAGGGGGAAAATAGAAGTAGGGAAAGAAGAAAGGAAGATGTGTTGACTCAACCAATAGTTATCAGAGTTGGTCTCATCCACACAAATTAAATAAATAGATAAAATCACAACATTTAACAAAGAGGGAAAGAAATAACTTCTAACCTAGATCTAAGATAACACAAGTTTATCTAAAACTTGAATAGAAGTAATCAACAAAGCACTGTAGACACAAAGTTCTCCAGAAATCCACCTTTTATTCAATCCCCAGCTTTCACAAAAATCACATCAAGGGTTCCACACAAAGTCTGAAAACTCAAGAATGCTCTAGTTACAAAAGCCTCTGCTAAACAAGTTCTGATGAAAAAATTGTGATGATTTAACCCGTAGGCTCTTCCTCTATTTATAGTGCATAGAGGGAAAATACAAATAGGAAACTTTCAATGAACTCCCACATGTGGAAGCTATAAAAAGGGAACAATTGGCAATCTTTCTCCTAGAATTCCTCTTTGCATGACATGCATGATTTACAACTGAAGACTAAATCAATGCCTTGCATGTCTACCACCTATTCTTAATTAAAGGACCTTTTCAAACAACTGAAGTAATGGATTTTAACCAATTACTTTAGTTTTACAATTTTTTTTTGAGAAAATAAGGAGAAGGAGAAGAAGAAAGAGGAGAATAAAGAAGTCATTCAGTAAGCGACACTTCATACTTGCCCTTTGTTCTGATACTGAATGTATTTGTCAAGCATGTAGTTCATTGTTTTCCCATCTGCCTTAGCAATAGCTCCACTTTCAATCTTGAACCTTAGTAGTTCCCTAGATAGAATATTAATGCTTGTCTTTACCCTCTTTAAACTAGGTCCAAATTCCTTGACATCTGCATGAAGCCTTACTAATTTCTCAATTGAATCAAAAGTGAAAGGTATGATGGCTTCATCAATCTTCTTTTGGAGAAATGGAAGAAATTCTTCAAGGGAAGTTGGTGGTTTTTCGGGAATGAACCTTGTATAATAATGGACACCATCAATTACTTCCTCTCGTAGAGAAAGAGATTACACTCCCCGACACTTCTTCCATTTTGTCTTCCAACAACTACATTTCTCTCAACATATGTTTGAGAACTTTCATGTGGAAAGACACTGTCATTTCCAGTTGCTTACCCTTTTCTATTGATCCATCTGGTGTTATTTTCTCTTCAATCAATACACTCTCAGGTAGTGAATTATTTTAGCCAAAATCTCCAAGTGGCTTTCAACAACTTGCATTCTCACCTTCTATACCTGTCATCAATTCTTTCAACTGAGCTAATGCTCTGTGCATACTTTCCAAGCTAGTTGGTACTTCTTTGAATTGCTCTGCCACTTGGTGGATGATTTTCCTCTCCCATTCATCAATAGCTTTGACTTTATTACCTGCATCTTCAACCTCTTTGATCAAATGGAAGCTTACTTGTTCCTGTACTAGCACTGGTTGTGAGGAAGGTTTAGCAACCTTGGTGATAATTTCACATAACTGGGAGATCTACTCATGAAGTTTGGATTTCTCTGCTTTCTCCCTATCAAGCTTGAGGAACAAAGTATCTATCAATGTCTGGGTATCCTGCTTCAATCCCTCAGTGGTGACTTTCCCCAAGTGACACTGGTCATTGATATATATGTTACCGTTAGTTCTCCCTTTTTCTTTCCCTTCAGCTGGAGTTGATAATTCTACAAACTTTTGCCCTGATTCCTCAATGACCAGCTTTGAAGTCACTTTGGCAGCTTTAGGCCTTTTAACTTTTCCTCCCAAGCTTATGAGCAGCTGCAAGTCTTCCTCTTCCAGGTTAATTACTTCCCTAGCCTCTGGAACTGTTTGCAAAGCCAACCAAGTAGAGAAGTTATTATCTGGAGAATGAGAAGCATCAATGTGTACCACCATTTCTTAGGCCTTGTTGCATCAAAATTCACCATTGTATTATGACTCTCTCCTTCTGTGCCATCTAAGGAAAGTGCCCTTTGAATTCTGCCATTTGTGCCCTCAGTTCCTTTGGAGGAGGAGGTGGAGAACTGGGTGGTGGAAGAGGAGTGTATATGAATGATGTTGGCTTCAATAGTGGAATAACCATGACTTCATGTGATGTCGGAACTGCTGAAGTGTTGTGAGTTGATGTAGGGAAGCTCCATCAGTAAGCAACACTTGTGAAATAGCTGGAGACTTTCCTTTACCTAATGCTTGAGACCTCTTGAGCACTTTTAACTTCTCTAGTCTTCTGTTGCTTTCACCATCATGCTTTTTTTGGAATTCCCTGTTATCTGATGCATTACTGCTTCATCCAAGAAGTGTCCTTTTTCTATCAACCAATTTGAGGTATTAACCAAGACTACTTAATACTTTTCCTCAATTGTTTCAACCACCTATATTGCTTTGAAGAGAAACTTTATCTCCTCCCATTTGATGGTATGCATCCAAGTATCACATGGCCATCATCAGGAAGGTCTGTAGGTATTCTTGCCAAATCAAAGTCAGAAACATTTGGTCGAGTTGTTAATCTATTGAAATCTCTTTTTCTGACTTCATATTTTTCCTGCACTTCATCCAAAAATCTTCCAATGAAGGGATGTGCATGTGTATTCCTGGGAGACTGTCTTCTTTGCTATTCCATAAGGATCAAAATTCATCCGGCTAGGAAAGATTTGTGCTCATAGCAAAGAAACATTTCAGCTTGGATATTTCTGGCTATGTGAATATTTTGACAAGTATAGTTGCCCACTGTGATTGGGAAGCTAACTGTCGTCATGTGCTGCTTTGATTGTAAGTCATGCAATTCTATGAGTTATCTACATAGTTCCATGATAACCCATTTATCATTGGGATACCTAGGTAGCTTGATTGGTGCACTTGAGAAGCCACTAACCTTGAGATAAGTGAAATCAGCAAATTGAATGAAAACAAAGATGTATGAGAGAAACTTCCCAAGCTTCCTTGCTAACTTTGTTTGTCCTCATATCACTATTAAGCTTGCAAATGACTTCATAAAAGAATCCATCATTCACTACCCCACATTCCTTCTAGTACCTAGGTAATACTAGCTGAGGGTAAAACTCATAAATATGATCCTTTGAAAGTATCCCTCTTATGTCCAACTTGGAAAATACCCCGTCTGAGGTTGCAACATACACAAGATATGAACTCATTTTAAAACTAAATGTCTAAATAAATTTTTTAAAAGCTGCTCCCGATGTTGTTGCTAATGATTTCTACCCAATTGATCATTGAACCAACTTTGTTGATCTCAATTGTCCTGACGAAATAATACATCCATGAGTGAAAGTTCTTTGCATTACCTTCCCCATTTATCCTGCATAACAACCAGGTGATGTCATCAACTTCCTGCACTAGATTTGACCTTGGAAGAGTCCTTGGAAATTTTGATGGTTTCTAGAATTATTCATTATATTTCTTGTTCATTATACCTACACATTGTCCACCTTGTTCTTCCCCACCTATCAAAAGCATCCCGCATTGATTTTAATTACGATGGGTCTTGCTGGAATCTTGAGGCAATAATTGATGAATTGTGCATCCATCCTAATCAATGTCTTTCTGTTGTATCCCTTGATTGTTCTAGATAGAGGATGGTAGAATTTACACATTCTATAACAAATTCAGGTAATTGGGTCGTAGCATGGAAATGTTACATCTTGGATATTTCCACTTTGTCCCTTATAGCCCTACATAAGGGATGTCCAAGTTTGCCCATGGATATGTTAATCAAATCACCGATATAATCATTCCCCATGTCTCATATCATTAATCTCAACAAGCCTGGACACTATGCATGGTTCTCCTGGATTATCTTTGTCATCACCCTTCATTCTGCCTGAACCAAATTTTGTATGAGATTTCCTTTTCCACTTTTACCAGAAGCTTTTGCAATTGTGAGAGCTGGATCTATTTGTGCAGAAGCTGTAATGGCTTCCCCTGATTCTGAAGATATATCCAATGTATTTGACATCAACCTCAGCTTAATTTTCACAAGTATGTGCACAAGTGAAATATTCCTGTAAACAATTTAGACAAATATGTAACTCATCACTCATCACCCTTTTTTTATAAAAAGTGGGAAAATTTGAATTCGGGAATTATTCCGGGTGCAAGCAAATATAAGTAAGCTCAATGTGGGCTTAATTGGGAGATTGGGAATAACATGCATGGGATTTTAGAGGGATTAACTGGGGGACCTTGCATGCAATTTATGAATATTTTCCACATGGGCTGCGTTTGGGATATAGAAGACATGTTACTAAATATTCATGACAAAAATTAAGTGAATTTTAACTCATATTAAAAGGGGTGCATGGATTTTAAAGCGGAAGGGCAGCTTGCCAAGGAAGACAATGACTTCAAAAACCATGACTTGCTTTAGTTATTTCTCTCTTTTAATATTTGCGTGGAAATTGAAGAGGAAGGGCAACTTGCAAAGAGAAGAAAAAGCATGGAAGAATCATGATTTTCCCTAAGTGATTTTTCTTTTAATCACACAATGAGCCTTTGTTTTGATTTTCACTTAAGAAGTGCGTGAAGCATGAAATTTTGAGAAGGGGCAACTACTTTAAAAAAAATGTGGAAGAAGACAATGATTATTCATGACAACTTAAGTGAACTCTCCTTTAAAAAGCTACGTTAAAATTGAAAGAGGAAGGAAACTTGCAATTAGAAGACAAAACATTTAAAAACCACGACTTGCAGAATTGAAATTTCCTTTTAAGAATTGCATGGAAATTAAAGAGGAAGGGCAGTCAAAATCCACAACTTACCTTACAATTTCCTTCTTTTAATATTTGCATGGAAATTAAAAAAGACAAGACAAGAAGCCTTAAATAATCACGATTTGCACTTAAAACATTTTTCCTTTGCTCTTTATGATAATCTGCGTGGAAATTGAAGGAGGAAGGGAGCATGGAAATTGGAGGAAGAAGTCAACCAAAAACCACAACCTACTTTAAATAATTTTTTTGCCAAAAACCATGACTTACACTTAAAAAAATATCATGGATTACTTTGGAGAGTGGCGATTCTTTCAAAATCCACGACTTTGCATTAAAGCTAAATCTAAAACTCTCCTCTTAAAAAATGTGACTTGGACTTTGCGCATGCCTGAAAAAACCATGACTTGGCTTAAATGTGGGAATATCAATTAATTATAGTTGGGACAAGTCGACTTGCAATAAAAACAATGGGAAGGTCATAAAAACCCAAGGCGTAGGAAGAAAGAGAAGGCTATGGTGATTTCGAGTGAAAATGAAGAAAACCAAAACCGTAACACAAAAGAAATAAATAAAAACAAAATACCTAAAAGAAGTTGCAGGCAATTGCTCGAAAATAATTCTCCAATTAGCTAGTCTGTAAAAACTCTTCCCTAGGTGAATGCTCCACTTTGAGGTGAAAGAAATACTGGTGTGGTAATAATGATGGGGTGAAGTGCTTTACATAACCTCAATTCTCTAATTTTAGCTCAATCTATTTTAAAAGAAATTTATTTATTTAATATAAAATGATAAAACACTTTTATATAAACATACTAAGTCCGGTAAGGCAATTGAGTGAGCTTTTGCATATGGGTATTTTCATTTTTGGACCATGACAACTTAAAGGGGAAAAGCAACTTAAAGTTATTTTTATTTTATTGACCCCTCCGTGGAATGAAACATGTCTAGGTATTTTGGGACTCTTTACCTTGGAAGGTATATAAGGAGCCGGGAGAGAAAGGAGAGAAAATTTGTGTCGCTTACATTTTAGCCTCCTTCACGTGAAGCTACTGTATTGCAAGCATCTACAACTTGTGGAGTCAAATCCACAGGGACCTTAGCTTTGGTGGTGAGAGACCCATTTCTAGCTAGAAGGGCATTCTTTGGTAGTGAGAGATCTACCCTAGTTTGTCATTTTGGAGAAACTTTCGGGGTAATGTGGCGAGAGAAATTATCAGAGGTTTAAGAGGAAGGATTTGAGGGTTTTGGGGAATTTAAGGAAGATAATCGGAGGGGCTCTAGATCAGATTCACGGAAGCCATTTGGGTTGGGCATTGAAGCATGTTAAAGGTGCCTCCATAATTTTCTGAACCCATTCCAAGCAAGGTGACTTGCAGCCTTTATTTGGGGGTTTTCCAGGTTGGCCGTTTTCAGATTTGAAGTGGAACTATTATTGCCTATATCTGTTAATGTTATTTCCAAAGACCCTTATTATTGCTCTTGTATTTAGAGGGTTACGAACCTCTGAAGTTTTCCAGCTGCCTAGGGCATTCTGTAATTTTTCTGGCAGCAATATATTATTCCAAAAATGTTTTCATAGTGTTTATTATTACTGTTGCAAGCTTCCCTCAAAATTTCATGCACTGTGGGCAAATATTTTGTGTGATATCAATTTAATACCATTCGTTGTCCTAGCTGGACATTTTCAATAAAAATCAGAAATTTTACTTTGCTACAATTTTCCCATATTTTGTGCATTTTAAGTAGTATCCCATAAGGGATATTTCAGTGGTATCAGAGCTGTTGTTCCTCCAGCCTATGTGGGTTAAATATGGTAGTTTGGAAATATCTCAAAGGGAGTTTTATGAAGGAAATGTTCGCCAACATGGTGAAACAATAGGAAGCCACTAAAATTTATTTGAGTCAGCTCACTTAGAATTTGAATCAAAGCAAATCTTGGGACAATAAGGAAAAAGGTGAGAACAATAATAAAGGGCACCCAATAGAGGTGATTGATAAGGATTCTTGTTGTAGGAAATACCAATATTTGAGTAAGGGTTTCAGAGATAATATATCATTTCTAGATTATTGCATGATGAAGATTGGTAGCAAGCCCAAATGAGATCATCATATGCTAGTACCTTAAGTACAAAAGAACTCATTTGTAGAAGAAGATTCTAGATAAAAGGGTATGAGTTCTATTGAGCAAAATAATTGCATTAGTGAAAATTTTCTTATTAGAGAAATTATTCCATCTCGGGGAGAAGAAATTTTTTTATGCAAGCAAGGAGGATGCAATGGAAACTCTTTAAAAGTGTGAGGAATGGAATAGCAGAGCTAGAGCTGCTAGGTTGTGACTCAAGCAAGACAACACTTGCAAGATTTCAACGAAACGATGAGGGCAATTGATGCAAGGAAGTATACACCCATAAAAGAAGACTCATGGAGCAGGTGACACATGAGGAGGAGCCTCACATGGAAACTTGTGTAAAATTGCAGCTTGCTGTAATTTCCTAACCAACAAATTTTGATCAGCTTTGAGATACTTTCAACAGCACTCGGGGGCAACAATGTTGGGGGAAACTCAACATATGTCTATCTTGAACACACGAAGGACATTGGTGGCCTTGAAAGGTATGAAGAGCACACCTCGATGTGTCTTATTTAATGTTTCCTATTCTAATTTATTTCCATCATGAGATGCATGGTATGGTAGATAATGAATTCTTCATCATGGATTTTGTTGGACCATTGCTCTAACTATGTGTATATGATCATCTTGTGGATGATATATGGTGGCAAGTTTTAGCTCACTTAATAGATACAATCATGGGCATTATAACGTATGGGATCCACGGTAATATGTGGCAATCATCCAAAACTATCAATTCTAATTTTGAAAACTTTGTGACTGATTTCATAAGCAAAAGAATGAATTCAAATGTGTCTTTTGGGATTACAAGTGTTGGCAAGCATGATCTCTTGGTGAGTTTAGAGTAACTTTACAATGATAGAGCTGAAGTTTAAGTCTGAGGGTAGGAATTTGATTTTGAGGGGAGTATCTACAGGAGCACCAAGGGTGGTTACAGCTGAGGGGATGGAGAGGACGATCTAGCATGGTGAGGATTTTTATTATTGCGGATTGATGTGGAGTATGATGGATGTGGGTGTGGCATAGCAATGTTGCACATGAGGCTATATCGAGATTGAGATTACGAGTTCGAGATCATATGAGCTTATCATTATGTTGGTTATCTGAAGTTTCGGTAGACTGGAGACCTCATTTTCTTGTTGAGTACTCCAAGAACCGACACACTTGTGAGATTCGGATGGTCACATACAAGATGATAGCTACAGATTGGAGGATGAGATGATCTTCTATCAGGGAAGATTGAGCCTTGTGTCAGATTCATGGTTGAGGATGGAGATATTGCGACATGTGCATTGTCCTTCCGTGACTAGGCATTTGAGCTGTGATGAGACCTATAGGTTCATGTCAGAGAGGTTCATATGGCATAGGTTGAGGGAGGATATCCCCAACTTTATACATGCATATATGGTTTGTCATTGTGACAATTCAAAGCCTACAGAGTTCATCATTTTTTGAATCAACATTGGATAACACTCTTATGTATTTTACTACTTCTATGCCCGGTGAGCACTTCACCCATGTGTTAGTTAGTGGAGAGATGAAATTGACTCATGGTTATTCAGTAGGTTCACATTCAACACAGGATGTGGACTATGTGGAGCCAATATTTCTAGTTGACTGTCTCTACTCGGAGTCTTAAGACTTTTCCTCCACGGGACACATTGACATACATTATGAGGATCCTTGCTCTCACACCAATACAGTCATGTGGGAGAGTTAGCACCATTTGTGCGTATACGAAAGTTATTTCAAAGGTGGATTCGGGGATTCTACTGGATCCAAAGTGAAATTTCATACCTGTGGAGTCGATTGGAGAGGCAGTGAGTGATCACATGATGATAGCCTTGCATTGGCAGGGATTAGACAGATTGGAAATTTCGGTGTGGGTACCAGGGGAGAGTCGGTGTGGGAATCATACTACTTTAGGAGCAACATTGTTCTCTACATGGCATGGAGAGCATGATCACTACATGGGGTGTCTTGGTTACTTCACATCACACCGATCATTAGTTGACTGCAGGGTGAGGTGGAGAAACTTACAAAGTGTGGTATTCAACCTCTATAGCATGACAAGATAATGCTTGGGGTCAAGAATTTCTTGGGAAGGGAGGAATGTAATGTCCCCTTTTCTACGCCAAAGGCCTAAGGGTCAAGTCGAGTCCAAGCCGTGGTCAGACCCAAGGGGCTGTGGACACTGGGAGCTAATGGGAAGGGGCCACGTGGTTCCAATATTCTAATTTTGCGTTGAGGGTCATTTTTGGACCATGGCGACTTAAAGGGGAAAAGAAACTTAAAGTTATTTTTATTTTATTGACCCCTCCGTGGAATGAAACGTGTCTAGGTATTTTGGGGCTCTTTTTCCTTGGAAGGTATATAAGGAGCTGGGAGAGAAAGCTTTTGTCGCTTAGATTTTAGCCTCCTTCACGTGCAGCTCTGTTGTTGCGCATCTACAACTTGTGGAGTCAAATCCCATAGGGACCCTAGCTTCGGTGGTGAGAGACCCATCCCTAGCTAGCAGGGCATTCTTCGGTAGTGAGATATCTACCCTAGTCTGTCATTTTAGAGCCGCTTACGAGGGGATGTATGGCAGAGACATTATCAGAGGTTTAAGAGGAATGATTTCAAGGGTTTTGGGGGCATTTGAGGAAGACAATCAGAGGGGCTCTAGATCAGATTCATGACAACCATTTGGGCTGGGCATGGCAGCATGTTGAAGGTGCCTCCATCATTTCCCAACCCCATTCCAAGCGAGGTGACTTGTAACCTTTATTTGGGGGTTTTCCAGTCGGTCGTTTTCAGATCGAAGGTGGAACTATTACTACCTATATATGTTAATGTTATTTCCAAAGACCCTTATTATTGCTCTTATATTTAGAGGGTTGTGAACCTCTGAAGTTTTCCACCACCTAGGGCATTTTGTAAATTTTTTCGAAGCAATATATTATTCCAATTTTTTTCATAGTGTTTATTATTACTGTTGTAAGCTTCCCTCAATATTTCATGCACTGTGGGAAAATATTTTGTGTGATATCAATTTAATACCTTTCACTATCCTAGATGGAAATTTTCAAATCATTTCTGTGAAGACAAAGATGAGTTGAGGCAAAAGAAACTATGTTTCGATTTCCACACACCTTGGATTCGAGGATATGATTGTAGAGGTAGAGGAAGACATAATTCATTAACGTCTTCGAGGAGAGCAAGGGTGAAAAAGGTGAGGAGTTAGAGACTTGTGAGATAAGTGACATGTGAGCATGAGAATCTATAAGTAGCTCTTCTTCGTCGTACCTGACCTCCCAAGGTCATGCCCGAGAAACCCGGTGAGAATGGAATATATGTGGTATAGACAAACTAGTTGGGAAATCTTATATCCTCAACACACAATAATAATGGGAACGAATCTAAGGCAAAGAAAGCTCTCCTAACCTGAATTGGTGTAATGGATCGTTCAGATATAATAGCTGCTTGGAGGCTCCAATCAATGTCGAGCTCTACCGAGATCCTATCTATTGGCTATTGGATACGTGGAAAATGACCTATAGGTGCTTCGTGTATATTTCTAGACAAGGTCATGGAAAATGGTAATGAGAGGTGTAGTGGATTTGTAGAAACTATGGGTGGTTTTCTGGTCTAGCCTAGAAAATGTTGGATTGATTGGCTTCTATGTTTAATATGGAAAATTGTGTTATGATATCTGGTGGGAGTGGTGAGGATCTAAATACCAGCATTCATAAACCGGTGTCAATACTTAATTGACTTGCAGGCCCATTGGGTTGTGGGACTTGGGGATCACAACCATGAGTTCGTGGTTGTTGTGGACCTGTTATGGTCATGTGAAGAATCAATCTCTTCTTCCGACTATCCAATGGTCATAAGCCTTTTCAGCTTCTATGTTTAGTACCAAGAGTTGTGTGATCTTCTCATAATACCTTACGGGTGTTTTGGAAACTTGTATATGTAACCCTGTGTCTATGTCGATGAGAAGGTCTCATATTGGCTATGGAACTAATGGATCACAACCAAATATTTGTTCTCTTTCGGGTTCTTGTATGGTCATGTGGATATCCTATCAAGGCAATCTATAGTTGGGTTGATTTGACCAAAATGTGTATGCTTTGTCATCTTCAATATTCAATTGCCTCAATTGTTCACTAATTGCTTGTGGGTTTATTTTCATTTGAAAGACCTGAATCCTAAGCCCTTGATCTATATCCATTAATATTGTGAAGAGATTTGGCTGAGGTACTACCGGTTCAAATACGTATCCCTGGGCTCTCTGGGTCCCGTAATTGTCATGCAAAAGAAGATTAAACTTTAACTGAAACAAGTAAACTAACTATGAAAGATATATCTACACTATGCTTATATTTCTCTTATTTTTGTATTTTCAATGATGCGTATTTGAATGAAATTAAAAGAGAAACTATTCTAATATATTCAGATAATGGACAATTAATCTAATAACATAATTAAAACAAGCAAAGTTAGCTTGATATAGCTATTTGCCTGTGCACTTGTGAATTTATCCTAAATATTTAAATAACTAACTAGTTTAATCGAAAGACTTCCAATCCTACCTCAGAAGTGAGGAATGAATCATAGTTTCTAGAAACTATCATTCCCCACAACTTCCCTGACAATATTGAAAGTGAGCTTTAACTGAAATAAAATGATTTACTACTTTATTTGATATATCAGTAACTACAACTTTGATAGCTCAAACCTGGAGTTTATAGAACAGTGGTAAATCCTAGTTGTGTCGTGACTTGTCCCCTCAAGTGTGATCTCCTCATTCCTTTGTGTTCTTGTGAATCCAGAAAAGTGTGAATGTGATAGTGTCAAGCAGAAGAAGATACTCAAACAATGGCAGCTTTGGATATAAACCGAATACAATGCAAGTAAGAGAGGGATAGTGCAAGTGAACAGAGCTTGACTATGTAATTCCTAGCAGGATTTATCATGGGGATACAACGTAAAATATACCGAGAATTTTGGGATCTATTTCTTGTGACAAAACAAAACCTACAACTCTAAGATTATCAAATGGATTCTAATCTAAAACTGAAACTACCTTATGCTAAGTTGACTATATGGGACAACAATGAAGTAAAATGAAAGCAAGAAGATCAAATGATCTCTAAAGTAGAAAGGAGAGGCTGAGAATTCATGCAAAATCTAAACCTATTGAAACTTATGGAAGAACTTCAAAACACACTGAATAATCAAACATGGAAGGAGAGGGGCCATTTTCTTGTGAACAAGCTGGGTATTTATAGCATTTGGATTTACCAGAGGGTAAGTCTAAATTGAACTCTTCTAATATAAACAAAGGAAATCACTATTTACTAGGTGGCCAAAACATAAATGCAAGCTTTAGTGGTTGAGAAATGTGGGTGAAATTTGAATTTTTACGTTTGATGAAATCATCGGAACGTTCTGGAAAATGCACAAGACCGCCGCCCTGCATGCAGGGAGGAGGTGGTTAGGAGACCACCCCTATCCTGGGTGGTGGTCATGGGACCGCCGCCCAGGCAAGGTGGTGGTTCTGTAACTTAAAGAAAAATGCAAGGAAAAAAGGGGGCAGAGGTTAGAACAAAACATGCAAAAGGTAGACAAGGCTTTTAGGATGTAAATGTACACTTGGTGAGCTTTTCTGGATTTCAAACACCTTGTGAAGAGATCTGAATCATCATTGGGGTTTCGTAACCTCTTTCCAGTAGTACAATACCTACATTTTTGGGTACGTACATATTGCCCCCTCAGAGAAGTGTTTTAGCCATGAAGAGGCATAAAATGGTGGGTCCGAGTATGGCGGTCCCAAAATGGGGAGTTAGAAGTTATACTTGACATGCCGTGTGTTTCAAAATGTCGCCATCCAAATTCCCGCTATCTGCAAAATGAAAAGAGGACTCAAGTGCAGATAGATAAAATAAATCAAAAAATAAATACTAAATTAACATGAAATGAGGACTTACCATTTTGCGTGGGGATGAGAACTTACCTCCGTCGTGCACTCCAACTCTCGTAAAACTCAAAACGTAAGAACACTCAAAAAAAATTAGATATATATATATATATATATATATATATATAATGAGCTCATTTTACTATTCATTTGTGCGTGTCGATTTGGTGGTTTTTGAGCTCTGGGACCCACGGTAACCATTTTTTTGATGAGAGTACAGTCAAAATGTTCATTGTGAGATCGTGATCATGCCTCCGAGAGCAGGACATCGACCCATGAAGTCTCAGGTTAGTTCTTCTCAATTTATCATTTTTAAACCTAAAATGTAAAATGTTGAAAACTTTTGTCTTGGGGGATCATTTTTGAAAATGTTAGTTTTAAATGAGTCTCTAGGGGGGTGCCCATAGGGTAGGTCTTTATTTTAGTTAAAATGGTGCATTTTTTTTTTTAAAAGTGTTTTTAGGGCTTTAGAGGGCATTTCGATTCGGATAAGATTCGACGGACCGCCGCCCTATGATGGTGGTGGTTATAGGACCACCACCTCATAAGGTGGTGGTTACATGACCGCCACCTTAGAAGGTGGTGGTTAGGAAACCGCCACTCTGCACAGGTGGTGGGTTTCAAACAAAATGCAAAAAAAGATGTATTTTTAATTGTTTTTGCATTTTTGACATTTTTATATGTTCTTGATGATTTTTCTAGTTGGATTATGTTACTAACTTACTTTTTTTTCTATTTTGGGTGGATGCAGAAGAAGGAGGAGTATATCAGATGGAGTAGAGAGAGGGAGTGTGATTGGCTCCCAAAGCAGTGTTAGAGGCACTTACCCAGCAGAGCGAGATACTCTACAGAGGGCCGGTATTTGGAGGATTGCACAGGTCCCTCATGTTGCACCTACTAGTCACATATTGTGTGACTTATTTTCATACTTGGGATGTAGATCAGAACACTTTCGATTTCCAGGAGTTAGGGGTGAGTGGACTATCACCCTAGAGGATGTTTATCGCATACTGGGGTCCGATTCTTGGGAGGCGGTTGTCTCTTAAGACAACAAAGTATCCAGATCTCAGATGGTTTAGTGGGCCACCTACATGGGAGATGTTGTTGTCTCCATGGGCTCAAAGAAGGGGGTGAAGGTCCATTCCATTGTTGATTCTCCTATCCCTGTGCTCCGTCAAGGCTATTATGGGTATCTTGGCCTCGTGGTTGATTGGGGACAAGGGAGGGGATACTCTCTTATACTACTGGGCTCCCATTATTACATAGATTGAGGCCCATGGCCATGTTTACGCTTGGGGAGAAGACATTCTTGGGACCACCTATCATGATTTATATAGGGTGGTCAGATTACAGGGTAGTCATTGAGTCACCCTACTCTAGTTATGAGTTGGGTGTATGAGCGCATCATTCCCTATGGGAGAGGTGTACAGCAGAGGATCCCGGAGGTTGTCAGGGTAGTGAGGTGGATAGGGATGACTATACTTAGGATGCCACACCAGCCAGTGGCTTCTCTGACTATTGCAGACATGGAGGCCACTCCTTATTAGGCCATGGCAAGGGTTATGGGGAGAGGAGACACACACACTGATCACCTGCTATACTACCAGTCAGCTGATAGACAGATGGGGAAGTTGGAGATCCACCCCTTTGACAAAGAGTACCACAATAGTTTGGCCTCCCCTATATTGATATGTTTCCTCCAACGGGGCTAGTATACAGGTCTGTTTCGTGAGGCCAGGGGAGGTCCTAGAGGCCGAGGTTGGACCATGGTTACTCCTGGAGTTCCCATCACAGCTAGGTGGGTGGTTCATGCCCGAGGGGTAGCTGGTGCTCCTCGAGCACCTTTACTTCAGATCGGAGCTGGTCCTACTCATAGTGGAGAGGGAGATGAGCCCATTGATGTGGACTCAGACTCTGAGGAGTTCACAGAGAGAGGAGACAGAGGAGGAGAGATGGAGGGAGGTGAGACAGGTGGGATGACCATGACGAGGAGGATGAGAGTGACTCTGAGTGGCATGACACTCAAGATATCTTGAGGGCCGAGAGGGCGGAGGAGAGTGCAGAGAAGGTGACCCTGATCTCAGAGGAGTTGCCTTCTGGGACATTGGGGAGATGATGAGTCCGTAGTAGGACGTCACTTCTTTCTAGATTTGGGGGAGGTCTCCATAGTTCGGTGCAACAAAGTCAGTGGTAGGTGCAAGATCCTAGAGATCCCACCTGGATGCCTGGAGATCCGAGTGAGTTACTACTCTTTTCTCGATTTTGTTTTAGCTAGAAATGTTTAGTTGATATTTCCCTTTTGTTGTTTCATTTTTTTTGACTTTATTTTTGACAATTTTCTAACTTGTTTATTTCTCTTTTTATTTGCAGCAATGATCACTGAGGGATGGTGAGACTTGATTCACCGAGTGTGTGTGGACACCTCTGCTGCTCCCTTCGAGAGTACTGGGCCGAGCTTATCGTGGACGTGGAGAGCCTTCAAGCAGTGGCCAGACATACTGATGTGTTTCCCCTATCTGGAAGGTGGAAAAGTTAGTGACCTCTCTTCATACTGAGTTGGCTGGATATAGGACTTGAGTGCTTGATGAGGAGGAGCCATTCTCACAGTGAGACCACAACTACTGGCCATGATCGTGAGCCCTCAGTTCATTCAGAGTGTCATCGTAGTAGGAGTCCTAGACGCGGTGTGCACCATCTGAGGGATCCCACAGGGATTGAGAGATCATGGTGTCTTTTTTGTAGTGATTTTTGGTCGGATGTTTATACGAGTGTTTTTGTATTTTTGGGCTCATTGAGCATTTTGACCATGCCTAGTGCATGATGGCATTGTATATAAAACATGATTCATATATATATATATATATATATATATATATATATCTTTTTGGATCTAGATCTTCTTGTATCTAGAATTTTGTGATTCGTTTCCCATGTGTATACTAGATGTTTTTAGAATCTTTGTTTTATATGCTTTTTGAATGTATGCAATGGATGACAAGTGATAACAAATGTTGAACATAATGTTTCTCTTTTATTTGTTTTTGTAATGCTGATATGTGATGAAAACATATTGTAGTACTGAACTTTTGGCTTCTTTGGGCAATGTTCGTTGCTTCTTCTTGTTTTGGAAAAATGTGATGAATATATAGTGATAAAGAGATGAACTTGCCCCATTCCTAACTCCACGCAACTAGTAAGATGTGAGGGCTCAACACCAAGAGTTGGGAAGGGCACAAATTGTATGAGTTTGAATGAATGGAAATGATGAGAGAAAGACAAGGTTTTGATAGAAATCAAATTCAGACTTGTGTACTTACTCTTACTCAAAACTACTACATAGTTTAGAATGCAACTTATTTTCCAGTTTATCTAGACTTAGATCCATGGATGGCAACTTGGTTGACAAAATCTGGTTTTAAGGATTTGATCTCTTTGGAATTTGGATATTTAATTTCTCTTAGTATACTTTGCTTTAAAATATTAATATTCACTAATTTGCGTGAATGGACCCCCTACACCCTGTCTCATGCTACTGAGTAGAAGCATGGGCTCATCACCAAAGGTAGGACATAGGTGAGTAAGGGCACTTCTTTCCTTTCTCAACCTCATATCACTAGTAAGAGATGTGGGCTCATCACCGAAGGTTGGTGGGGCAAAGAAGTGTGTAAAAATAAAATATTCTATTTGGTTTAGTATTTTTATTTAACTTGACATTTTTGATTTGTGACTTTGGAGTATCCTTGTTTCAAAGAGATGTAAGAAGGATAGATGTGACACCAAGAAGCTTCTAGAATAGACCGTAGGTAAGAACAACTTAACCAAGTAGAAAAGAATGAGTATGACCAAGTATGTAGGCCTTGGTATGGTTTTTGTCAAGACTTTGTCTGTTGAATTGATGAAATGATTTTGGAACCATTTGATGATATTATGAAAACTGAAGAGATATGATTTTGAATGCTTTTGCCAATATTTTCAGAAGCTTGTAATGAATTGCTTAAGAATAAAGTTCCTTGACCACAATAGTTATGAAACGAGTGAACAAAATGAAACAACTAAGTGACTAAATGCAATGTAGGTAGATATAATATACAAATGGTGATGTTGATGACCTATGCGTAAAACCATTTAAGATGCAAGGAATTGACAGTTTCATTGAATTCCTCACCTTCTAGTGTACACAAGAGATACACACCATTTCCGTAGTCTTTCATGACTGGTATGGGCCCAACCACTTGGGCTGGAATTTCCTTCCTTCACCGGTTTTCTTATCAATCCGGCTGTCTAGTCTTAGAACTAGATCTCCCTATATATTTCTCATTCGTAGAATTTTTTGTTATATTTCCAGCACATCCGGTCAAGCATAGGCTCTATGCCATTGTTTGGCATTTAGCCTGGCCTCATCAAGGCTTTCTAGTTGAGAGAGGTGCCTCTCTATAGGCTTCTTCTCCCAAGATCCCTTGTAATGAGATGCAGAGACTAGGTATTTGACCTCAAGTGGGAGAACTACTTTTACCCCGAATACTAATGAGAAAGGGGTTGCCCCCTATTGGTGTTCTTATTGAGGTTCGATGGGCCCACAAGGCCGGGTATAATTTTAAATGCCAATCCCATTTATTCTCCTTAACTATTTTGAGGAGAATAGATTTTAATGTTTTGTTTGTGGCTTCAGCTTGTCCGTTGGCTTGAGGGTAGTAAAGAGAGGCCGTATGATGGTTTATCTTGAATTTTCTACATAACTCACATGGACCTCATCATTCTTAAAGGATGTGCCATTATCTGAGATAATGACTTGTGGGACACCATACCTACAAATGATTTGATTCAAAATGAACTTAGCGATTACGTAAACCTGGTACGGTGGTGAGAGGCATGGCCTCTACCCATTTGGTAAAATATTTTGTGGCCGTGATTATAAAGTTATGGCCATCTATTGATGAGGGAGAGAATTTCCCTATCAAATCTAGGCCCCACATGGAAAAGGGCCATGGGGTTGTGATTGGTTGCAGAGCTGTGTTGGCATGTGAATCTCGTGGGAGAATTCTTGGCATTTATGGCACTTGTGCACAAACTCTACTACATCATGTTCCAGAGTGGGCCAAAAATAGCCCATCCGATGTATTTTGTGAGCAGTGGTGTGACCACCAAAGTGGCCTCCACATATCCCACTGTGGGATTCGTAAAAAGAATTTTGGATTCTTCAATGTCAACACATCTTAAAAGCATTCCATCGAAGGCTTTACGATAGAGCACTTGTTCTAAAATAACATATTTAGCAATGATAATGTGTAACCACCTTCTTTTTGTGATGTGGCACCTTCTGGGTATGTATGGTCCATGATAAAATTGATGATGTCAGTGTACCAAGGGCATGTAGAGATGGGGGTCTGGTTTTGACAAAGTATATGCATTCATCAGAAAGTCTAGATCTACCAGATCACCTCCATCTAATGGATTTCAGCTAACCAATCTACAATGATTTGTCCTTTAATGGATTTCTAGTTTACAAATGTTAATTCAAATTCACCCATTAAGGTTATGAAATCATCCAACCTTTTTAGATAAAGACCCTTGCGTGAGGAATGTTCGTAAATGATCTGTCTTTACAATGACCCTTGTTTCTTGATTTAACATGTAATGTCTTAAATGTTTCATTTGTAAAGACTATGGCAAGGCATTCTCTTTCTACCTGTGTATAACATGTTTCATAATCAAGCAACGTCTGGCTAATGAAATAGACTGCACGTTCTCATTTATCATTGTCTTCTTGAGCCAACATGTAGGCTAGTGAGACATCAGTAGCCCGTGAATACAGGATCAAAGGATGATCTGGTCTAGGAGGCATTAGCGTGGGAGGAGACAACAAGAAGTGTTTAACTACTTCGAAGGCCTCATTACATTCTTCTGTCCAATCAATGCTATAATATTTCTTTAATAAATTGTTGATTGGATGAACAACAAAACTTAAGTCCGGAATGAACCTTCGAATTGCACCGAAGTTTCCCAAGAAATGATCTGATACTAGACTCTTTTGATGGTGGAATCATTTCAAGAACAACCCAAATTTTGGCTGGATCAACATCAATCCCTCGTGAGGATATAATGTAACCTAGAAGCTTTGCCTCCTGTCACACCAAATACACATTTCTCGGGTTCAATGTGATGCCATATTCGATCAATCATGAGAGAATGATATGGAGTACTTCTGGGTGATCACAATGCTTCTTGGCCTTGGCCAACAAGTCATCCATGTAGGATTCCACAATTTTATGAATAAGGTCATGGAATATGTATGTCATTTCCCATTGGTATGTAGCACCAATGTTCTTAAGACCAAATGGCATGACAACGTAACAATAAGTTCCCAAGGAGTTATAAATGTGGTCTTGGCTTGATCTTCCTTAGATATTTTAATCTGATTATACCCTGAGAACCCATCCATGAGGGACAACAGTTCAAATCAGTTGTTGCATCAATAATAACGTCAATGGATGGTAATGGGAAGTCATCTTTGGGACAAGCTTTGTTAATGTCCCGAAAGTCTATGCAAATGTGTATCTTCCCATTCTTTTTGAGAACATGGATGATATTAGATACCCATTGTGAATAGTCAACTGGTTTGATGAATCCCACTGGAGAAGTTTCATTACTTCTTCTTTCACCATGAGAGCCACTTTTGGTTTCATTGGTCTCGACTTTTGTTTAATTGGCTTTGCATCTGGTTTGGTGACAAGATTATGTACCATGATATGTGGTGTAATTCCCGTCATTTCTTTGTAATTAAATGTGAAAGCCTTTTGATGTTCCTTGAGGATTTGAGTATGTATTTCTATCTCCTCTGGAGTTAACGAGGATCCTAACTTCAAAATATTTGGTTCTTCCTCCATTCCAATGTTTATGTCAATTGTTTCTTCGATTAAGGAAGTGTTGCCTTCTTCAAATTCAAGGGGGGGCCTAGAGGTAGTTCAAAACTTTCTCCATTCTCTACCTCGTAGATATCGAGATCCTTTTGTGGAGGAGATTCTATCATGGGATTTCCAAAATAGGAAGAGGAATGTGGGATTAAGGAAAGATCCACTATGTGATGATGAGATGATGTAGCTCCACATAGGTGTTTAGATATTCAAGAGTGACTCTATCACTGTCAAAGTGATCCAGGATAGAAAACTCATTCTCAGCTTCTATATGTGTCAGGAGTGGGTTTGTTGGTATTTTACGCACCAATGGTTCAGTACGAAGTGATACCATGAAACTTGTATTTTCCAACTCACTATTTGGAGTGAATGGGAAGTTGAGGTTGCTATTGAATCTACGCGTGAGAAGGTTCTGCTCTCGTGGGATTGCTTGATTGATATGAAGTTGAATCCTTTGGTTAGATCTAATACCGCCATTTTATAGAGTTGTAAATGCTCACTCTAGTCTCATATACCTCAAAGACTTGGTTTGCAACTAACTATGAGTCTCCTAGCACTCTAATGTTATCAACACCCATCCTTTTGGCTATGATGAGGCCAAGGAGGAGGGCTTCGTACTCAGCCCCATTGTTTGTACACTCAAAGTTTAACTTAAAGGAAAAAGGTAGGATCTTTCCCGGGAGAAGTAAAGATCACACCTGCCCCAACTCCAAAATGACATCTAGCTCCATCAAAGTGGAGAGTCCAATATTTTCTTGGAAAATGGATGTTGGGACATTCCTCGTGTCTGTTTCTTCTACCTCGGTTACTTCTACCATACAAACTTCATCTGATGGAAGGGAACCAATTCCTAGGGTGTATCCCATACCCATAGAATCAAATGGTAGGAGAATGGGTAGATCTTTCTCTAGTAATTCTACAATTTTTGTGGTAGTCCCTAATGATACCATTTCTATGACGTTAGTCTCATTTTTGAGTGCTGGAATGCCTTCGACTAGATTTGTAATTTCTAATTTTGTTGTAGGTATCAACTTTTCTTTTGGTTTTGAATTGATTGGTTTGTTAAGTTGATTGTTGGGAGTTCAAACTAGAGTGAACACCTGGTCTTTTCTTCAAGTCTGCTAGGTGTATATCGAATGGTTTTGGGTCACCTTGTGCCACAAATATTTTCCCTAGGTGCAAAAATCTTATTTCTTGGAATAACGTGGAAGGGATTGCCTTCATGCGGTGTATCCATGGTCAACCGAGGATCATATTATAGTTGGTTTCCGATCTATAATATAAAATTTGGTGAGGACTGTCTTGGGTCCTAAGGTGACTGGTAAAACTATGGTCCAATTGAAGTGGCCTTGAGGCTATCATAACCTCTTAGCGTATTTCGTGTTGTGGAACAATTTGTTTCTCCATATCCTAGCTTTTGAAGAAAAGTGAAGGGGACTATGTTAACTGCTGCCCCATCATCAATCATTGCATGCTTAACATAATTATTGTAAACCCATACCTGTAAATGCAAGGCTGGGTCACCTCTACGTGTAATTTCAGCATCTGTTGGCATTTTTCTTATATCAAATATAAACTCAGTATCCCTATCTGGCTGCCCTGGAGGGTAGACATCAAAGTCTACATGGTTTACTTGTGCATTTCAGAGGAGGAGTGATGTTAATTAAATGACCAAGGCCTAATGCTTCTAAGAGAGCAGCCCTATGGGTGGGAGAGTTCTTCAACAAATCCAAGAAGGAAATGTGAGAGAAGGTCTTTGTTAAGTCATTAATTAAATCATAAGCACCTATGGGTTTTACCAATGTTTGTTGAATGTTGTCTGGTTCTAATGGATAGTTTGGAACTGGTTGAGAAGAATAATCTTGTGTTCTTGTTATGGTTTCTATGGGTAGCTCAGTATCTAACTCTACCAGGCCAACTATCTTGGTTTGTGGTCGAGTTCCTAATTGGGGTGCGACCGGTGGATTTAATGAAGTTGAGGCTTCATGATCATTATTTCCTATCATAACACCCTTGTTCATCCCATTTGGATCTAACCTGTTATTGTTAGAGTGATTTGGGAGTGGATCATTAAAAATCTTGAGGGGTGCATTTTGAGGGGAAACTACCCCGTGTAAGTGTTTCATGCATGGGTACTAGAATTTGCTAAAACATATCTATAAAGAGTTGTCTTTGGTCTTCTGGAAAATGTTGCATGAATTTATTGTAGTCACGAAAGTCCTAGTATCATGGCCTTGAATCTTGTGGAAACCACAATACAAGTTGGGATTATAGTTTGAGGTTGTTGATTGAAACTGTTGTGGTCCAAAATTTTGATTAGGTTGTTGGTTGTTAGAGTTAAAATTTTGAGGTGTTGCCTTTGGTTTTGACTCTGATATCCATTGGGTTTTGATTTGGACCTTGTGTCTGGATTTTCATTTTTTGTTGTTGTTGTTGTTGTCGTGATGGATGATTAAAATCCACCACGTTGATTGTTGGAGTAAAGTTGTTATTTCGTTGATTGTTAATGGGTGGTGAAATGTTTATGATGTTTTCCTTTTAACCTGGTCTGTTACTCCATCTGTTAACCCCATGGTTTTTGTTAAGGATTTGGGTCCTTGATTGGTATTCGTGGCATTAGGATAGGTCGTAGTGTTTTGATTGGGAGTGATTAATTTCCCATTTGTTCCATATGTCTTACGACCACTATCTATTTCGCTTGATCTATTCAGAGAGCACTCTCAAGTACTTCATCATAAGTCTTAGTGGGAACTTCTGGACTTCTTCCTTTATCTCTCTATTGAGAGAATGAAGGAATAAATCACATAGTTCCATTTGATCCATGTTTGGAGCACTTGCTGATGAGTAGAGGACCGTACGCCATCTTTGAATAAAATGAGCAAAGTGGATTCATTATGCTCTTGTTTAATATGTAAGAATTCCCGATTCCTATTCTTAACAATTTGTTCATGTCAAAAGCTTTGATAAACTCGACACAAGTTGTTTGAATGAGTGTATCGAGGCTTCAGGTATTCTGTAATACCAATCAAGGGCAATACCCTCTAAGGTTTTAGGGAATATCTTAGCAACAACCCCATCCCAAGGGAGTAATTCTCGAATGGCCATGGCATAGGCCTTGATATGTGCATTTGGATCTCCCTCCCCTTTGTATTTGGGAAAATCGGGAAGAGGTCTTGGAAGCATGACACTTGTATGGTGAAATCTAGAGGCTCTTTTAAATATTCTGAGTAAGTCCCTACCGCATAGGTTTTCAACCATCGATGGTGCCTACTGAGGGGGTGGAGGTGGAATGGGTTGTTGATATGGCATAGCATATGTATTTGTAGGGACATAAGGAAATCCTGTGGTTGAGTGAACATCCCGGGAGAAGAGAACATGTCTCCTGTGGTGATTTTGAATAAATGTTTCAAGTAGGGAGGAGCATTCTCTGGTATGGGTTGTTTGGTGCTAAGCTAAGAGGTATCATATTTTCAACTGGAGTGGCATTTGAAAATGTGGTTCTAGTTGGTGTTTGTTGTGGATAGTTATATGAATGTTGAGGAGGCATGCCTAACGTGCCTGTTCCTGTAAGGAGGTCAACTTGGCTGGGATGATGTGGAGGGTTGGGGATTCCTGCTTGCCCAAAATATGAATTTTGATTTTCTTGAGCAAGTTCTAATCCTCTAACCTTCTCAACTAAGGCTGAGATGACCTCGATTGGTGAAAGACAAGTGTTTTTCCTTAATGGTGTTTGTTGTACACCTTGAGGTTGTAAAGGGGTATGATACCCTGCTATGAATTGATCATTACCCTGCCAAGCTTCACCGAGAGTATTTCCCATAGGTGGAGGAATGGGGGTGTTTTCTTGGAGTAGGGTATCGGGTTGTGTTTGCAAACTTCCTATAGGTGGGTACATGTTTTGGAAGCATTGTTCACTTCTAGCATAGCAGTGCGCTAAATACTCCTCATCCAAAAATGGGAGTGGATCGATTGTCTACGATTTGTGGTCGAACAAAAACCCGAGGAGATGAAATGGATTCTCTAGTAAATGTCATATTGTTAGAGCCTGAGGGCTCTAGTTGTTGCATTTGTGTGAGTTGATCTAGCTCCTCAATTCGGAATGAAGAACTAGAGCTAGTTCTTTGAGGAGGAGTTTGTGATGACAAGTAATTACTTGAATAGTTGTCAGCCCATGCAGAAAGTGAGGGTGACGGTTGTCTATTTGTTTGACCATAATGCTTGAGACCTGAGAGAGGTCTTCCATATGCGTCGTATCCCGACATATTCAGGGGGTATATGAATACCCAGAATAATGGGAAAGAGTGAAGATGGATGAAAGAAATGAAAATAAAAGGGGAACAATAATTGTTTGTTTCACGTTGGGTTCACCAATTTTGTATGATAGAAAAGTGACATGCGAGCATGAGAATCTACAAGTAGCTCTTCTTCAGTACCCGACCTCCCGAGGTCGTGCCGAGACAAGCTGGTGGAAATGGAATATATGTGGATATAGACAAACTAGTTGGGAAATCTTATATCCTCAACACGTAATAATGGATCTGCGAATCTAAGGCAAAGAAAGCTCTCCTAACCTGAATTGGTGTAATGGATCATTTAGATATAATAGCTGCTCTGAGGCTCCAATCAATGTCGAGCTCTACCGAGATCCTATCTATTGGTTGTTGGATATGTGGAAAATGACCTGTAGGTGCTTCATGTATATTTCTAGACAAGGTCATGGAAAATGGTAATGAGAGGTGTAGTGGATTTATAGAAACTATGGGTGGTTTTCTGGTCTAGCCCAAAAAATGTTGGATTGATTGGCTTCTATGTTTAATATGGAAAATTGTGTTATGATATCGGTGGGAGTGGTGAGGATCTAAATACCAAGTGTATGTAAACCGGTGTCAATACTTAATCGACTGCAGCCCATTGGGGTTGTGGGACCTGGGGATCACAACCATGAGTTCGTGGTTGTTGTGGACCTGTTATGGTCATGTGAAGAATCAATCTCTTCTTCCGACTATCCAATGGTCATAAGCCTTTTCAGCTTCTATGTTTAGTACCAGGAGTTGTGTGATCTTCTCATAATACCTTACGGGTGTTCTGGCAACTTGTATACGTAACCCTGTGTCTATGTCGATGAGAAGGTCTCTCGTGCATCTATGTGTTTGGCTGCAGAACTAATGGATCACAACCAAATATTTGTTCTCTTTCGGGTTCTTGTATGGTCATGTGGATATCCTATCAAGGCAATCTATAGTTGGGTTGATTTGACCAAAATGTGTATGCTTTGTCGTCTTCAATATTCAATTGTCTCAATTGTTCACTAATTGCTTGTTGGGTTTATTGTCATTTGAAAGACCTGAATCCTAAGCCCTTGATCTATATCCGTTAATATTGTGAAGAGATTTGGCTGAGGTACTACCGGTTCAAATACGTATTCCCTGGGCTCTCTGGGTCCCGTAATTGTCATGCAAAAGATAATCAAACTTTAACTGAAACAAGTAAAATAACTATGAAAGATATATCTACACTATGCTTATATTTCTTTATTTTTGTATTTTCAATGATGCGTATTTGAACGAAATTAAAAGAAGCTATTCTAATATATTCAAGATAATGGACAATTAATCTAATAACATAATTAAAACAAGCAAGTTAGCCTGATATAGCTATTTTCCTGTGCACTTGTGAATTTATCCTAAATATTTAAATAACTAACTAGTTTAATCAAAAGACTTCCAATCTACCTCAGAAGTGAGGAATGAATCATAGTTTCTCATAAACTATCATTCCCACACTTCCTAAGCAATATTGAAAGTGAGCTTTAACTGAAATAAAATGATTTACTACTCTATTTGATATATTATAACTACAACTTTGATAGCTCAAACCTGGAGTTTACATAACAGTGGTAAATCTAGTTGTGTCATGACTTGTCCCCTCAAGTGTGATCTCCTCATTCCTTCGTGTTCTCGTGAATCCAAAAAAGTGTGAATGTGATAGTGTCAGAAGAAGAAGATACTCGAACAATGGTAGCTTTGGATATAAACCAAATACAATGCAAGTAAGAGAGGGATAGCAAGCAAGTGAACAGAGCTTGACTATGTAATTCCTAGCAGGATTTATCATGGGGATACAACAAATATACCAAGAATTTGGGATCTATTTTGTGACAAAACAAAACAAAACTGCAACTCTAAGATTATCAAATGGATTCTAATCTAAAAGAACTGAAACTACCTTATGCTAAGCTCGATTGTATGGGACAACAATGAGTAAGATGAAAGCAAGAAGATCAAATGATCTCTAAAAGTAGAAAGGAGAGGCCGAGAATTCATGCAAAATCTAAACCTATTGAAACTTATGGAAGAACTTCAAAACACACGAATAATCAAACATGGAAGGAGAGGGGCCATTTTCTTGTGAACAAGCTAGGTATTTATAGCATTTGGATTTACTAGAGGGTAAGTCTAAATTGAACTCTTCTAATATAAACAAAGGGAAATCACTATTTACTGGGTGGCCAAAACATAAATGCAAGCTTTAGTGGTTGAGAAATGTGGTGAAATTTGAATTTTTACATTTGACGACGAAATCATCGTAACGTTCTCGAAAAATGCACAGACCGCCGCCTGCAGGCAGGAGGTGGTTATAGGACCGCCACCCTATCCGGGTGGTGGTCATGGGACCACCGCCTAGGCAGGGTGGCGGTTCTGTAACTTAAAGACAAAAATGCAAGGAAAAAGGGGGCAGAGGTTAGAACAAAACATGCAAAAGCTAGACAAGGCTTTTAGGATGCAAATGTATACTTGGTGAAGAGCTTTTCTAGATTCCAAACACCTTGAAAGAGATCGAATCAGAGGTTGAGGAGGATATCCCAACTTTATACATGCATATGATATCTGATTTGTCATTGTGACAATTCAAAGCCTACGGGTTCATCATTTTTGAATCGACATTGGATAAAAATCTTATGTATTTTATCGCTACCTATGCCGGTGAGCACTTCACTCACGTGTTAGTTAGTGGAGAGACAAAATTGATTCATGGTTATTCAATAGGTTCACATTTAGTCGGGAGGTGGACTATGTGGAGCCGATATTTACTGATTGGATTGTCTACCTGAGTCTTGGGACTTTTCATCCACAGGACACATTGACATACATTATGAGGATCCTTGCTCTCACACTAGTGCGAGTCATGTGGGAGAGTTAGCACCATTGTGTGTATACGAGTGGTTTCACGAGGTGGATTGTGGGGATTCTATGGGATCAGAGTGAAATTTCATACCCAGGAGTCGATTGAGAGGCGGTGAGTGATCACATGATGATAGCCTGCATTGGCGGGGATTGGACATATTGGAAATTTCAAGTGTGGGTACCAGGAAAGTCGGTGTGGGCATCATACTACTTTAGGAGCAACATTGTTCTCTACACGGCATGGAGAGCATGATCACTACATGGGGTGTCTTGGTTACTTCACATCACACTCGATCATTAGTTGACTATAGGGTGAGGTGGAGAAACTTACGGCGTGGTATTCAGCCTCCATAGCATGACAGGATAATTCTTGGGTTCAAGCATTTCTCGGGAAGGGAGGATTGTAATGTCCCCTTTTCTATGCCAAATGCCTAAGGGTCAAGTCGAGTCCAAGCCGTGGTCGGACCCAGTGTGGATTCAGGAGCTAATGGAAAGGGGCCACGTGGTTCCAATATTCTAATTTTGTGTTGAGGTCATTTTTGGACCATGACGACTTAAAGGGAAAAGAAACTTAAAGTTATTTTTATTTTATTGACCCTCCATGGAATGAAACGTGTTCAGGTATTTTGGGGCTATTTTTCCTTAGAAGGTATATAAGGAGCTGGAGATAAAGGAGAGAAAACTTTTTCGCTTACATTTTAGCCTCCTTCACGTGCAACTCTTGTTGTTGCACATCTACATGTTGTGGAGTCAAATCCCACAGGACCCTAGCTTCGGTGGTGAGAGACTCATCCATGGCTAGCAGAGGCATTCTTTGTAATGTGAGATCTACCCAGTCTTTCATTTTGTAGCTGCTTTCGAGGATGTATGGCGAGAGACATTATTAGAGGTTTAAGAGGAATGATTTCAAGGGTTTTGGGGGCATTTGAGGAAGACAATTAGAGGGGCTCTAGATCAGATTCACGCAACCATTTGGGCTAGGCGTGGTAGCACATGAAGGCGCCTCCATCATTTCCCAACCCCATTCTAAGCGAGGTGACTTATAACCTTTATTTGGGGGTTTTCCAGGTCAATCGTTTTCAAATCAAGAAAATTTGGAACTATTATTGCCTATATCTGTTAATGTTATTTCCAAAGACCCTTATTATTGCTCTTGTATTTAGAGGGTTATGAACCTCTGAAGTTTTCCAGCCACCTAGGGCATTCTGTAATTTTTAAATGTAAAGCAATATATTATTCCAATTTTTTTCCATAGTGTTTATTATTACTGTTGCAAGCTTCCTCAAAATTTCATGCATTGTGGGAAAATATTTTGTGTGATATCAATTTAATACCATTCATTTTCCTAGCTTGACATTTTCAATAAAAATCAGAAATTTTACTCTGCTGCAATTTTCCCATATTTTGTGCATTTTAAGTAGTATCCCATAAGGGATATTTCAGCAATGTAAGCAACCACAGGCAAAACAAAACACAAAAACATGACCGTTACTTAAAAAGAACGAAAATTTTAAAAAAGAGTAGTTCATGATTTCACAATGAAATCTTGGGGACACCATGTTGAAATGTATTCTCCTTGTACCAAATCATTTAATACATGATTTACCACAAATTACCTTATCACACTCCCATTATGATTGATTGTTTTGTGTACTACTACCTCTACGAAGAGGTCTCAAAGCGCACGTAATTCTCATGAAGCTCTATGATGTAATACAACTAGCTATATAATATGCAACTTTGGTTTGGATTTTTGACACTTGACAACATGCACTTTGAGACCTTATATGATTTAAAATTATGCTCTTGGTTGATCTATGGCTTTTCTTAGAAGATTTGAGAAGTATGTGCTATTTATAATTATTAATCTCCAATGAGTGAAGAGATTCCATAAGATCAAATAAACTTGAGGGATATTGTTTAAATTTGAGACCAATAGTTAGATTCCTATCAAACCGACCCTAACATCTCATATAGGCCCGGACTATAATAACCCGACCCATTATAATTTATGACTTTTGGAGGAGGCAAGGACACGTTCATAACAAATATACATATTTGTGGTTAAATTTGTCCAAGGGCTACAAAACCAACAAGTTCCATCATTTAGGCTATGTGACTTATAACCGAAGATGGCAGTGTTTGTTAGGTGTAATTTGATCCATGTATAGAATGAAAGTGTTTTTGATAGTGTTGAATTGAACAAAGTGAGGATAACCTAGTGGATTAAAGGGTGTTCAAAATAGAGAATTATGCATAAATAAGACCAAATAAGTATCAATGGACCAAACATAATAAAATGTCGAAAAAATGTTTTTTTCCAAGTGGCTCAAACCAATTCTAGAGTAGTATAGAATGCTTCCAATATAATTTTGAAAAATGATGGATTTAAAGGATAGTAGAAAAGTAAACTTGTAAATCTCGATCATAGGATGGTTTAACTAGAAGTCATGCCCATCCACTATGTAAATCTACATACACATGGACAATGGAAGTATATTAATGATCAATAAGGATAAATACATTTTAAACTTGAAAATTTTAAATAATTAAATTTTTCTAAAATTAAAAAAAAAAACAACATAAAAATGACTACGCCTAATTGGAATATCAAGCTTTCTTTACCATAGTGGCAATAATTGAATATTGTTATGAAATGTACATTCTACAAATGAAGTGATTATTGAATCAAATACCTTGGATATTTTAACCCATCTATAGTGGAAATTAGGAGGCACATGGTAAAAAATGTGATTGTGGCCAAATAATTACATTAGGGATTACTTTAAGGGAAATGACTACTTTGGTTGAGGTATCTCTCTATAGATAAAGGAATTCGAAATTGGTAACCTATGTAACACAGGGTTTCTTAGTAAAGTGGGATAGAATTTTGGTAACTTGGTATATCCTTAGTAAGATTTGGTAAAAATTGGTATAAGGATTGTTATGGGACACATCTAAAGTCAAGTAGGATGTAACTTAATATGATTTTATGTGAGTGTTCTATCTGATATTTGTTTGAATATCTAAATTAAGCCCACTACACAACCACTTTTGAGATGAGGGAAAAAATGATTCCTACATAAAAAGAAATAGATAAACACATAGTATATAGAGATCAATCATATAAATGTTTTATATAGTGTATATACCTAAAATTTGTCTTTGACAATAGATAATTTGTAACTCTTTGAAATACTTAGATGATACACACATATCTAACTCTTTTGATATGCATTTTCCATTATGTTGGAACCCATTCATATTTTCTTACCTATAGTTTCCTTGTAATTTTGCTTTTAATATCTTTGAGTCATTGATAATATGTCCATCCAATTTATAATGCTTGAAATCCTATAAAACAACTACCTATTTTCCTTGGTACCATCAACATGCTCTTAGAAGATCTAAAATATTGTTAGCATGTTAAGCCTAGGATTGTATAAAAAAAGCTAGACATTACTCCCACTTTGGTGTTACTTTCCTCGCCATGTCCAAATTCAAAATTTAAGTTCGGAGTACCTTCGTTTGAGGTCGACCTAGGTAGTTTTGGGGCCAAAATTGTGTGACAAAGAGTCTCCTTTATATACAAATGACCCCAAAGGTCATTCTCACCTCTAATCACCTTGGAGATCACCATTCTAAAGGATATACACATATTTAATATTATAATTTAGAGGATATAGAGAAATCTGCTAAGAAATATATGAAAATATACATAGGTGAAAGTTTCATGGTTCAAAGTATCAAAGCTAAAAGGAAGGATCACATCTCGATTACATATTACTTATATAACTTGATCACCTATGTGTGAGAACTACATATGGATTTATCCCTCTTAAAAGTATACGTACATAATTAGTTCTACAATGTTATGGGGGTGTGTTGAGGTTAGTCAAGCTCAAAATAATAACATATTTTAAAGGTAATTTCTATCACAAAATGTTTTTCGCATTAGATTGTAAAGGTCGCTTTACACCCTAAATAATATTATCATACAAATACAATATCAAGATTTTTCAAACCTATTGTTTACTATGTACACTACCAACATATTATTTCTGATGTACTCTATGAATTCGACAACGAAGTGTTTAGGATTTTCCCTAATTTTATCTCCTTAGTAAGGTTGCTTTAATTCATATTATTGATTTGATGCTTTAAGCCCCATATCTCATCAGTAATTGTGTTCTAAAGTAAAGTAAGGTTTGATATTTCCATTTAGCATGTACAAAGTCACACTTCACAACATTTGTGAGCATACTCCAAGTGTGTGCCAAAATGGGATCATTGGAGCAGGGTATAGACATGAACCATAATGGAAAGTGGATTTTTGTCATGTGTGAGTGTAAATATGATATCAAATTCAAAGAATGAAATCAACTTTAAAAAGGAAAAGACAATGTCACGTAGCTACAACATTTAAAAAAACCTCCTATTATGTATCGATCGATGTTCATACCATGCTACAAATCTCTTTTTCTTCCATGGCCTACAAGTATGTTGAATATCTATTTGTTGTATTTGGTGAAACGATGTTTAATTTTAGTCTATTTTTTATTTCAATGGCAAATGAAAATCTCCCACATTAACACAAACTAAGAGGATACTGAAAAGGAATTCTTTATACCTTCCAAATGCATTCACTTACAATTTTACAAGGCCTTTTCAACAACCCCATTTTTAGAATATGATGGAAAAGGTGAATTGATTAGAGGGTCATCTGTTTGTTACATTTAGTGAAATAATCTCAATGGCTTTTGAGGATGACCATGTCTTCTGTAAGTTGCAATTATGATATGCCATGAAAAGATATCATGTTTCATAATTTGGTGAAACACTTGAAACTTACAAAAGAAAGATATGAATTAGTAATTATTTATAGTTAGAAACACATAAAAAATGTAAATGGACATCAATGTTAAACACGTGCTGGAGTCATGAGCACAAAGCCTCCCTCTCTAAAAATGATGTCCAAGTAATTACATTGATGGCCACTGAAACCTTTATTATGCAAAAGATGTTGAAACATGATACATGTATAGTTAAATAGCTCTATAAAAAATGCCCTAGGTAACTTGACTTGGAAGTTGTGATCATTGAGAACATGAATGTCATTACAGTCTAAAGCATCCTCTTGGTTTTCTTAAAATTTGAATTTTCAGGCACAAATTCTTATTTTCCTGCACATTATTTTTGGCAAACCAAGAGGATGCTTCATATCTGTCAGACATTTTGATTTAATCTGCTCATATGCTTCCAAATTTTGCATGAGACATATCTCCTAGGCACTTTAACGTGAACATCTGCCGAAAGTCCCTTTTTCATAATGCCTCATGTCTAAGAACTCGATTGATTTCAGAAAAATAATTTTGTGTACATTCTGGCAATGGTTGTGGAGTCGGATTTACACCTAGTGATTGCAATTTTTGGAAAGGGTCCAAGGCCTTTTCAACAAACCCATTTGGTGCATATCATGCAATCTATACAACACATGAGCATGAAGATGCAAAAATGTGTAAAAGATAAAAATACATCAATTCCTATTGATAATGGTGAGACACTTTGTGAAAGTAATGGTTAAGGGGATATCCACCTAATTCCACCCACTCATAATCTTTAGTAAAAAAAGAAGCAATTTGTTTTTGGTCTGATCACTCGGAGCCACAAAATCAAAACTTCAAATGATGTCACGTTTGATGTGGATTCTAAGAGTGTTAGAGGACTATGCGAAGACCGACCTCACCACCAATGAAAACATACATTTAATGATGTAATTGTGGACATTTTATATTATATACTAAATTTGACATTCCTTTGACCGTCACATAAAAGATTTTTTTACTTTGACAATTCAATCAAAGAATAGTAATATCTTGACTATGCGACAAAGTTTAGGACATAAGATTTTGTCACCAACTAATAAGAAATATGAAGAGAATTGAATGGGCTATGGTCCAATGGTACGCATGACGACGAAAAAGGTGTTTCGGCTATCCACCACGGTTCCAACCCCAAGATATCAATAAATAAATGATGAGATTGAGATCATTCCTCAAACAATTTTTTTGAACGAATTCTCTTAATCCAACATATCAACTAAACTAAAAAATGGAAAAATTGAAATTATTAATCAACCTAAAATTAGTGAAATCTATAAAATCCAAGATATTTATTTTATTAAATATTTAGGCTTACAAATACAAATGAAATATAGACTTTGCTAATGAAATATTTAAAAGGTAAGTAATAATAAGCTTTTCACAAACGTCCAAAAATTCTTAGAGAGAGAGAGAGAGGGAGGACTTAATGGGACCACAAAAACATTCAGCCAAATCAGAAAGTCCACGACAGCTGTTATCGGGACCACATATTACCGTTGGCGTAGAAGATGACATCTGGTTTTTTCGCGACAGATGTCATCAGGACCACATACTACCGTTGGCCTAGTCATCAAAGATGACATCTGGAAATTTCGCCACAGCTGCCATGGGACCACATATTACCGTTGGCGTAGTCATTGAAGTTGACAGGTGGAATAGAAGCATAAAGGATGCTCAGAGGAAGATGTTTTCCTAGGCTTTGTGGTGTCACAATTCGCAGAGAGGTTTTTTTAGGTGGTTTGAGTAATTTGTGTTATTTGACTGTACCCTTTTTAGGGGTTTTGTTCTACCTGTTGTTCATGCATGGCCATGCTCTCTTCTTCTTTGTCTGTGTCTGCCATTTGAAAATTTGAGTTTTCGTTCCCATGTATATTTTTGGTGTGTTTTCCTTTTCATTTTCCTCGCCCATTTTTTCCTCTTAGTTTTGAATTTCTATGTGCGATTTTCTGTGGACGCCTTTAGCCTTTGTATTTGATTCTCAAATAACTTTGCAACATTTGTTGTTCTATGCAAGTTTTGGTGGTGGAGACCTGTCCGAATAAAACAGAGCAGGGAGGAGATAAAGGAAGATCTTCTACCTCAACAAGCCTTACTAAGTTTGGTAAGTACTGTACAGTTTAAATATTTGTTACAGTTTTTCCTTAAATTTTCAGAACTAGTGTTTTTAAGTTTTTATTTAAGATTTTGTGCTTGCTTACAATTTTTCTACTTGCTTACAGTAGATGCTTCTCTCGTGTTTTCCATTTGTGGCTGGTAACTCAGTTCTTGATTCGTTATTTTACATGTAATTAAATGTTTGAACATATTATGAAATGATTTTACAGAAGAGAAAATACTAGGCCTCTCCATTGGATGAAATTAACAAGGATAAATATGAACTAATTTATGTTGCAGCCTGTGACGTGTTCGGTTTTATTTTTGTTTGGGGCTTCCCTTTTATTGCCAGATTATTTTTGTTAACCCTCGGCGAGAACGAGATTTTTGCCTTAAATAGGGTTCAATGCCTATTTATATTTCTGTTGACAATTTATGTTCACGTTCTGAACATGTCTAGCTGAGAAGGCATAGAAATTGAAAACCTATAGATTTAAGAGATGAAAACCTAGGGACCACATAGACTTAAGAGATGAAAACTTACATTTCGTATGAACAAAGGAAACAAGTAGTGTGAAAACATTCCTTCCTAGATACAAATCTTCAAAACAGAGTAGATAAAAATTGTTTTCCATGTCCGCATTCAGTAACCCTCATCTTAATCTTCTTCGTGTCTATGCGTGATAACTTTTGATACATCCATCTGCAATGGTTTTAATCTTCCCCTGCTTTGAATCTGTAGTCTCAAATTTCTCCTAAGTAATGACAGTGTTGTGTTTACAAGTCAAATGACATATAATATGAGTTCCTTAAATTTTTAATGAGAGCTAGTCCACTTGTAATCCAGTTCCTTAAACAAGGAAAGTGTTGTGTTTACAAGGCAGATGACATCTAATATGAGTTCATCATCCTTCACAAAATATTTCCCCTGTTCTTCAGCTGCACAGATTCAACGCCCTATCACTACTCATATATCAACATAGATACTTCGAAATTTGTAGCTCTAACATGCTTCAATATTTTTTGTTACCAGCTTGTGCCTCCACATCTGTGTCTATTTTTTCCTACTAGCTCAGCTACTCAGCCCCTCCTCAGTACTTTTCAATCATCATTCTGCGCACCTTTTCATCACTTGGAATTTGACTGCTCAAATCTTGTCTCAGAATCTTCTTCATTAACCTGAATTAGTTCACTTATTGCATACTCTGAATTTGGCTCAGATTTACCATTGATGTTCCTTGTTTCACACCACCTTGCTTTTTCTTTCCAGATTTATTTGCATACACCCATCTCCTCTAACTTTAGTGCCTCTCCCCGCTCAATTCCTCAACTTTGCACGCTTTCACCTTGTCGTCTTCATCCAGCTCGAATACCTCTCGAGTATTTGCATGATTTGATTTTAGGGATTTAGTGATTATATATGGAGCACCCTATATTTTTCGGATGTTAGCATATTTGAATAGTCATTGTTTAATTGTATGGAAGACACTAAGGTCGCATCCATCTGAGCTTCCTGAACCTGCTGGGATAGAGTGTTTTTCCTATCACTTTCTTTGATGTAGTAAACATGGCTTGCTTTTAGTAGTAAAACATAGACGTTGGGGTGTAAGTATTACTGGGAATCCACATTATAATCTGTTTTAACCATTGAATAATTATAATGCACTTTAGCGGGGATTAGAAAAATTGTTTATACCATATGAAAAGCATAGTTTCATTTCTTTTAGTGTCCTCTTCTCTATTTGGAATACTCATAAGCAAAAAGAGATATCTAAATTGACAAGTTCTATGTAATGACACTTCTTTAAATTTTATTCAATCTCAGAAAATATAAGAGCTGCTAATATACATGTAAAAAATACCTTAATCTATTTACAGCAAAATGGAAAACAAGCCACAAAATAATTTAACGTAGAAAATTCACTAAAACAGAGTAAATTTTAGGAATCCACCTTATTTTCTACTCACAGAATCATTACTTTTTACCCACTTACTCCCACCTAATTTTGTTTAAATTCCAGTTTTTCTGTTTTTTACAGTAATAAATCATTTTGTTTGAATTTATGTTTTCCACCAAATATGACTAGAATACTTAGCACACAGAAAGCATCAGTGCATCAACTATGTTATTTTGACTCTTACTTTATGCAGTTTTCTATTTTTCATTCTAATTAATCATTTTGTATTGAATTTATGTTTTCCAACAAATATTACTGGAATGCTTAGCACACAGAAGGCATCACTGGATTAACTGTGTTATTTTGAATCTTACTTTATGATAAGCATTGAATTTTATTTAGTTTGGTTGATAATTTCTCACTACTTTTAAAGTTGTAACCATTAGTTTTTTCAGTGACTTGCCCAGACATAGCAATGGCCAATCCAATCCACTCATCAGTGTCAAATAAAAGTAATGTCAAACAACTCCATTTTTCTTTCCTTGTAACTTATCTGAAATATGAAAATATGGGTGACGTTAATATACTACATTTGCATCAAACCAAAAACAAAACACAAATGTAAAGAAAACTGAAGCTTCTGAACAGTCTTAATAGTAGGCAGATGTAGATAAACTTAAGCTTCAAAACAGCCCTAGAAATTGACAATCACCTCTGCATATTTTGTATTATATCAATGAAACTTTGTTTTAATGTACACTTGGGAGGTATATATGATGTAATTTATGAGTGAGTAAAGGTTTGATACCATTCAATTTGATATTTAAAAGAAAAATAATGATGGATATTTTTTATCTGATTTAATTTATTTGGTGTGTTTTTTATTGTATTATGGTGGTCATTATATTTTTCCTTGGTTTGTTTGTCTTTTGTATTTTGGGTATTTGCATTCTAAAATACATGCTATGTCTAATTTTTCTATTTTCTTTGTATTTGTCTTTTGGATTGATGTATTTGATTACTCATTTAAACTCTTTAAATGAAGAGAACACAGAGCTACAGTATCTAAGTCACTTAGAAAATGTTTCTGGTTCTATCTGTTTAACTTAGTTGGCATTAGAATCCACCTTAAAAAAATACCGGTTTTGATACACAGTATTTTTCCTCCTCCACACTCCACATGCGTTTGATCTTCTAGAGTTTTATCTTGCGAGAAAATGAGTAAAGGAGAGTAGTATGCTGTGGGAGTTGATCTCAGGTGCACATATTCCTACATTGGGGGTGTGGTAATATGAAAAAAATTGCAGATTATTACCAAAAATCAAGAGAATTGAATTATGTCACTATGAACCCTACCAAATGCACAGCGGTTAATTGGAAGGAGAGTATCAAACCCAACAGTGCATAGTGGCATGAAACTCCCATTGTTCAAGGTTATTTCCAGAGCTGGGAGAAGACAAGCGATTTTCTGTGGAGCAACAACTTCATCAGTAAGAAGCTCTTACAAAGCTCTTGTAAGAAGCTCTTACAGGGCAACAGTTTCAACGCTGATGCTTATGGTGCAGCTGTACAGGCTGCAATTTTAAGTGGAGAAGGAAACGAGAAAGTGCAAGAATTGGTTCTGCTTGATGTCTCTAGGACTCGAAACAACTGGTTGGGGTAAATATTATAATTACATGGACATTTTCACGAATTCTGACAATCAACTGAGGGTGTTGATTCAAGTTATTGAAGGTGAAACGGAAAGAACCGAGAATAACGACTTGGGTAAATTTGAGCTGTCTGGCATTCCCCTGTTCTGTCTTCTTTGATATTGATGCTAATGGTATGATTAATCTCTCTGCTGATAAGAAGATTATTATCATTAATAGCAAGGGTAGGACGAATCATAAAAGAAATGGACGGCAGAGGATGAAGTATTGAAGAAAAAGGTTGAAGCTAAGAACTCCTTGAGAATTATGCATCATTACGAGAAATGCCAACAGAGATGAAAAGATTGCAGGAAAATTGGATCCAGCTGACAAGAAAAAGATTAGGATTGGGAACAAATTGGCTGAGAAGAAAATAGTTTGAAAACGAGTTGAAAGATGATATTGGATTTCCTACAGGAGGAAGTAACATTTCTGTTATTTAGAAATGCTGTTTTGAGAATTTTCATACCTGATTATAATGACGATTTGATGCTTGGCTTAGGAAATCAATGGAGTTAATAATATAGCATGAGTGCGTTAACCAAATCCTAAGGGATGATCTACACCATTGTTTGTTGTGTATTTTATTATAGTATGAATTATTTCTTCTGGGGTTTTTCATTATAGTATGGCCATTATTATTTTTATGTGTTTGACCTTCTTCCACTCTCTTTCGTGTGTCAATTTTTATATCTGTATTTTTGTCCTGAAATCCTATTTTGGATTTTTGATTTTTGGTGAATATCTTTAGTCTTTGTTGTGTATTTTCAAATAATTTCATATTTTTCCTTGAATTTCTATTTAAAATGTTTTAACATCTTTAGTCTCTGAGGTGTATTTACAAATAATTTCACACGATTTGTTCTTCTTATACACTAAGAAGAAAGAAAAATAATAAAAACTACAACTAAAAAAACAGAGCAAGTTAAATATGATAATTTAAGAGGTGATTAAGTATTCAAACATAATTATCAATCTAGTGTGAAAAAAGTTATCGAAGAGAAAAAGAAGAAAACAAATCAAAACCGAAACAAAACAAAAACATAACAAATGGGGATTAACAATTTTTTAAAAAAGTAAGTAATATAGAATTTTTTTAATTGTTGGGCGAGTTTTATGATGGGTTCCCGCTCCCATATTTAAAGTGTATTTAAATTTACGACATTTAAATAAACTTATTCTATCTCCCATAGTTAAAGTGTATTTAAATTTACCACACTTAAAGTGCATTTATATTTATTGCAGCTAAAATGAACTTATTTTATCTTCCATTTACTTAATGATTTTATGAAGCAAGAGATATTTTATTGCGTAAATTCTAGTAGTTTATTTTGAAGTTTAACTTGATTTGATTTTTTTTTTCCCTAATTTATTAATTTTATATTTATAATTTTGTTTTTGGACACATTTAAATGGTAGAAAATTCAATTTGAGAGCAGTTTGTTATAATTTTCCTTAATTTGACTCATCTTGTTATTAACTTATGAAAAAATAAAGCCTAAAAATTAATTTAATGAAAAATTAATTTTCATCAATTTAACTTTCTATTTTATTCTTTACAATATAGCAAACAATTGACATAGTTATTGTGAATTGTAATTTTTAATATTCCTTTTAGTTTATAATTTTATGACGGCGTTGGTGTAGAAAATGGAAAAGTAAAAATAAATACATTGTGTTATAATTTATAACATTTATATATTTTTCTAATAATTTTCGTTAATTAAATTTACTTTTTTAGATTAAGAGAAGAAATTTAAAAATTATAGTTGAAAAGTTAGCTATAACCATAGTTTTGTAGTTATGGTTGTAGGAATATTTACTTTATGATTAAAAGATTAAATTGGTAGAATGTGTGTGTAAATAGTTACCAAAAGGTAGTGTGAAAGTTGGAATTGGGTTTATAAAGTAGTAGTAAGGAGGTGGATGATTTGGAAAAGTTTGAGGTATCACATCGATAGTGTGAACGTTGGAATGAAGGGATGAAGTGGAAGGATGGATTTGGTTGATAATGAAAGTGAAAGAGAAATAATGGAAATGATGAGAGATTAGTGTGAAGGTTTCACTATATTGATTGGAGAGGAGGAAGGAGTACAAAGGGAGGTGGATGATTAGACGGTGTTGGTGTAGAAAATGTAAAAATAAATACACAAAGTGTTATAATTTATAACATTTATATATTTTTCTAATAATTTTAGTTAATTAAATTTATTTTTAGATTAAGAGAAGAAATTTTTATAATTTTCATTAATTAAATTTATTTTTAGATTAAGAGAAGAAATTTAAAAATTATAGTTGAAAAGTTATTATAATCATAGTTTTGTAGTTATGGTTGTATGAATATTTACTTTTTATTATTAAAAGATTAAATTGGTAGAATGTGTGTGTAATAGTTACCGTAAAGGTAGTGTAAAAGTTGGAATTAGGTTTATAAAGTAGTAGTAAGGGAGGTGGATGATTTGGAAAAGTTTGAGGTATCGCATACTAATAGTGTGAACATTGAAATGAAGGGATGAAGTGGAAGGATGGATTTGGTTGATAATGAAAGTGAAAGTGAAATAATGGAAATGATGAGAGATTAGTGTGAAGGTTTCACTATATTGATTGAGAGGAGGAGCTGGAGTACAAAGGAGGTGGATGATTAGAAATGATAAGAGAGATGAGTAGTAGAGGTGTGTAGTGGTAGAGGTATGAGGGATGATAGTGTGGACGTTGGATTGAAGGGATGAAGTGGGAGGTGAAGGTTGGATTCAAGTGATGGTGGAAGTGAAAAAGAGATGATGTAAATGATTAAAGATTAATGGTAGAGAGTAGTGTGAAGCTCTTCATTTAGGGATGGCCATGAAGGAGGATAGTGGAGGTGTGTAGTGGTAGAGGTGTGAGGGGTGATAGTGTGGATGTTGGAATGAAGGGATGAAGTGGGAGATGCAGAGAGGTTGGATTTGGTGTGAGTGTTAACATAAAGGGATGAAGTGGGAGATGGGGGTTGGATTTAGGTGATGATGGAAGTGAAAAAGAGAGATAATGGAAATGGTGGAGAGAGGAATGGTAGAGAGTAGTATGAAGCTCTTAGTTTAGGGATGGACATGAAGGAGGATAGTGGAGGTGTGGAGGTTGTAGTTGTGTGAAGATAAAAAAATGAAAGAGAGACAATAATAATGAGAGATGAGAGAATGGTGGTATTGGTGGAGTTAGGTAAAAATGAAAATCAAAGGGGATCATGGAAATGATGAGAGAGGAATGGCTGAGAGTAGAGTAGGGGTTGGATTTAGGTGATGATGGAAGTGAAAAGAGATAATGGAAATGGTCGAGAGGAATGGCAGAGAGTAGTATGAAGCTCTTAGTTTAGGGATGGACATGAAGGAGGATAGTGAGGTGTGGAGGTCAGAGTTGTGTGAAGATAAAAAATGAAAGAGAGACAATAATAATGAGAGATGAGAGAATGGTGGTATTGGTGGAGTTAGGTAAAAATGAAAATCAAGGGGATCATGGAAATGATGAGAGAGGAATGGTTGAGAGTAGTGTGAAGCTCTTAATTTAGGAATGGACATGAAGGAGGTGTCGAGGTTGGAGTTGTGTGAAGATGGAAATGAAGAGAGACAATAATTATGAGAGGAGTGAATGATGGTATAGTGTACATTGGAATGTAGTGATGAAGAGGGACTAGGGTAGCTATAGTGAAAAATGGAGTTAGGTGAACTAAGAAGAAGAAGTGGAAGGAGATGGAAATTATGAGAGATGAGTGTTAGAGGTATATATGATTATCTCCTGGGAGATTGGATTTGGAAATCAGTGTGTGTGTGTGTGTGTGTGTGTGTGTGTGTGTGTGTGTGTGTGTGTGTGAGAGAGAGAGAGAGAGAGAGAGAGAGAGAGAGAGAAGGGAATGGGGAGAGAAGGGAATGGAGGGGGCTAGGGTAGGGAGAAGGAGAGAAAGAGAAGGAATCGAGGGGGATAAGGATAGGGACATGGAGCATGAAATAGGGAGAGACAAGAGGCAAGGGGCATGAAGAAGGAAGAGAAGGGAGAGAGAAAAGTGGGGGAGTGGTAGAGTGAGAAAAGGTAGAGAGAGTGAATGGTAGCGAGAAAGAGAGGAATGGGAGAGGGATGGGGGATTAAAATTATGAGAGATGAGTTCGAGAGGTATGTATGATGGTAGAGCGGAGATTGGATTTAAGAGATGGAAATGAAATGCGAGAAGGGGGAAGCATAGGGAGGGAGAGAGAGAGATGGAGAGGGGAAGGAAAAGTGAGAAAGGAGAGAGAGAGAGTGTGTGGAGAGCGAGGAGAAGGAGAGAAAAATAAAGGAGGAAAGAATATGGGGAGAGGAAGGGGGATTAAAATTACGAGAGATGAATTCGAGAGAGTATGTATGATGGTAGAGCGAAGATTGGATTTAAGAGATGGAAATGAAATGCGAGAAGGGGGAAGCATGGGAGGGAGAAGTGGGAGAGAAGATGGAGAGGGTCGGGGAGAGAGAGAAAGGGGAGAGAGGGAAAGCTGGGGAGAGAGGAGAGGGAGGGAGTAGACATATAGAGTAGGGAGATAGGGAGAAGTGAGAGAGAAGAGGAGAGAGATGGGGAAGGGAAAAGAGATGTAGAGGGAAAAAGGAGGATGGAGAGAGGGAAGGATATAAAGGGGAGATAGGGAAAGGTAGGGGAGGCTGGAGGGTAGAGGAGATAAGGGGAGATAGGAAAAGGTGGAGTAGGAGGGAGAAAAGGGAGAGGGAGATAAAGGAGAATAGAGGGAAGGAGTATATAGATGGAGTAGGGAGAGAGAGGGAAAGGGAGAATAGAGGAGTAGACATGATGAGTAGAGATAGATAAAGTAGGGGAGAGGAGAGAAGGAAGAGGGAGAGAAGGAAGAGGGGGAGAAAGAGGGAGAGGGAGAGAATAGAGAGGAGTATATAGATGGAGCAGGGGGAGAGAGGAAAGGAGGGAGTAGACATGGAGTAGAGATAGATAAAGTAGGGAGAGAGGGAAAGGGGAGAGAGGGAGTAGACAATTAGATTAGAGTAGGGGAGAGGGAGAAGTGAGGAGAGGAGGGAGGGAAAGGGAAAGGAAAGGGAAAGGTTGGGAGAAGAAAGGAGATAAGGGGAGATAGGGAAAGGTAGGGGAGAGGAGGGATAGAAGGAGATAAGAGGGAGATAGGAAAATGTAGAGGAGTAGGAGGGAGAAAAGGGGGAGGTAAAGGGGGAGAAAGAGGGAGAGGGAGAGAATAGAGAGGGAGGGAGCATATAGATGGAGTAGGAGAGAGGGAAAGGGGAGAGGAGAAGGAGAGGAGAGAATAGAGAGAGAGGAGGTAGTATATATGGATGGAGGAGGAGAGAGGAAAAGGAGGGAGAAGGAAAGGGAGAGAATAGAGAGGGAGTAGATATATGGAGTAGGGAGAGAGGAAAGGGGAGGGAGGAGGGAGAGAATAGAAAGGGAGAGACATGGAGTAGAGATAGATACAGAGGGGGAGAGAGGAAAGTGGGGGAGAGAGAGGAGAGGGAGGGAGTAGACATATAGAGTAGGGAGAGAAGGAGAAGTGAGAGCGAAGAGGGAGAGGGATGGGGGAAGGGAAAAAGAGATAGAGGTAATGGGAGAGGTAAGGAGATAAGGGGAGATAGGAAAATGTAGAGGAGTAGGAGGGAGAAAATGAGGAAGGAGAGGGGGAGAAAGAGGGAGAGGAGTATATAGATGGAGTAGGGAGAGAGGAGAATAGAAAGGGAGGAGTAGACATATGGAGTAGGGGAGAGAGAAGGCGGAGAGAAGAGAATAAAGAGGGGGAGTAGACATAGAGCGAGCGGAGAGAGAGGAGAGTAGTAGAGGAGTAGGAAAGAGAGGGGGTAGGGAGAAAAGAGATGGAGTAGGGAGAAAGGAGGGGGTAGAAGAGAGAGTAGTGGGGAGAGGGAGGGAGAGAGTAAGGAGAGAGAGGAGAGGAGAGGAGAGAGAATAGAAAGGGAGGGAGTAGACATGGAGTAGAGATAGATAAAGTAGGGGAGAGAGAGAGAGAGGGAGAGGAGTAGACATACAGAGTAGGGAGAGAGGGAGAAGTGAGAGCGAAGAGGGAGAGGGATAGAAGGGAAAAGAGATAGAGAGGTAAAGGTAGGGGAGATGGGAGAGGGAAGGAGATAAGGGGAGATAGGAAAATGTAGAGAGTAGGAGGAGAAAATGAGGAAGGAAAGGGGGAGAAAGAGGGAGAGAGGCGTATATAGATGGAGTAGGGGGAGAGAGGGAAAGGGGGAGGGAGAAGGAGAGAGGGAGAATAGAAGGAGTAGACATATGGAGTAGGGAGAGAGAGAAGGCGAGGGAGAGAATAGGAAAGAGAGTGGGTAGAAAAGAGATGGAGTAGGGGGAGAGGGGGCAGAGAGTAATGAGAGAGAGGGAGAGGAGAGGAGGGGGTGGGTGAAGAGGGATGAAGGGAGGGAGAAGGAAGTGAGAAAGGGAGAGGGAGAAGTGAGAGAGATGGGGAGTAGATAGATGGAGTAAGAGGAGAGAGGGCGGTAGAGATGGAAAGGGGGAGAGAGGAAGAGGAAGAGGAAGAGAATAGAGAGGGAGGTGGTAGAGAGAGTAAGAGAGAGGAGGGGTTGAATGAGAGAGATGGGAGAGTAGATAGATGGAGTAGGGGGAGAGAGGGAGTAGAGAGGGAAAGGGGGAGAAAGGGATAGAAAGAGAATAGAGAGGGAGACAATAGATAGACAGAGTAGAGAGAGAGAGAGAGTGGGTTGGGTGAAGAGGATGGAGAGATTGGGAGAGAAGGTAGAGAGGAAGAGATATTCGGGGAATGGAAAGGATATGGAGAGGGTAGGAGATAATGGGAGATAGGGAAAGGTAGGGGAGGGGGAGAGAGAGAAGGAGATGCAAAAGGGGAAGGCAAAGAGGGGTAGAGAGATATGTATTAGGTGAAGAGGGATGAAGGGAGGGAGAGGAAGCAAGAGAGGGGAGAGATGGGGAGCAGATACATGGAGTAGGGGAGAGAGGGGGTAGAAGTGAGAGAGATGGGGGAGTAGATAGATGGAGTAAGAGGAGAGAGGGGGTAGAGATGGAAAGGGGAGAGAGGAAGAGGAAGATGAAGAGAATAGAGAGGGAGGTAGAGAGAGTAAGAGAGAGGGGTTGAATGAGAGAGATGGAGAGTAGATAGATGGAGTAAGGGGAGAGAGGAGTAGAGAGGGAAAGGGGGAGAAAGGGATAGAAAGAGAATAGAGAGGAGGCAATAGACATAGAGTAGAGAGAGAGAGTGGTCAGTGAAGAGGGATGGAGAGCTTGGGAGAGAAGGCAGAGAGGAAGAGAGATTGGGGGAATGGAAAGGATATGGAGAGGGAAAGGGAGAGGAGGGAAGAGGGTAGGAGATAAGAGGAGATAGGGAAAGGTAGGGGAGGGGGAGAGAGAGAAGGGAGATGTAAAAGGGGGAGAGGGGTAGAGAGATATGTATTAGGTGAAGAGGGATCAAGGGAGGGAGAGGGAAGCAAGAGACGGGGAGAGATGGGGAGTAGATACATGGAGTAGGGGAGAGAGAGGGGGTAGAGAGGGAAAGAGGGAGGTGGCAGAGAGTAGGAGAGAGAGAGAGGAGGGGCCTGGATGAAGAGAGATGGAGGGAGGAGAGAGTGAGTAGAGAGTATGAGAGAGAAAGGAGAGGAGGGGTCAAGTGAAGAGGGATGAAGGGAGGTAGAGGGAAGCAAGATAAGGAGAGACCGAGAAGTGAGAGAGATGGGGAGTAGATAGATGGAGTAGGGGGAGAGGGGGTAGAGAAGGAAAGGGGAGAGAAGGAGATGAAGATAATAAAGGGGGAGGGAGACATGGAGTAGGGGAAAGAGTGAGGGGGCAGAGAGAAGAGGGATGGATGAAGGGAGAGAGAATGATAAGAGGAGAGCTTGAGAGAGGAGAGAGATGGGGAGGGAAAGGATACAGAGAGGGACAGGAGAGGAGGGAAGAGGGAAGGAAATAAGGAGATAGGGTGAGGTAGGTGAGGGAGAGAGGGGAAAGGTAAAAGAGGGAGAGTGAGGGGGAGGTGGAGAATATGAGAGTGAGAAGAAAGAGCGGGAGAGGGAGAACGATAATGGGAGAGTTCTGGGAGAGAAGGTGGAGGAGGAGAGAATGGAGAGAGCCGAGGGAAGTGAGAGGAGCGAAGAGGGAAAGGGAGAGGAGGGAAGAGGGAAGGAAATAAGGGAGATAGGGTAAGGTAGGTGAGGGAGAGAGGGAAAGGTAAAAGGGGGAGAGAGTGGCAGAGAGAGATGGAGTAGGGGAGAGAGGGAGGGGAGGTGGAGAATATGAGAGTGAGAAGAAAGAGAGGGAGAGGGAGAGTGATAAGGGAGATTTTGGGAGAGAAGGTGGAGGGGGAGAGAATGGAGAGAGTCGAGGGAAGTGAGGGTGGCGAGAGAGGGAGGGGGAGACAAAACGGGTAGATAGAATGGAGGGTAGAGAGAAAGAGAGAGAAGAAGGAGTGAGCGAGGATGGATAAAGGAGAGGGAGGGGGAAAGAAGGGATGTGAAGAAGAGGAGGAATATGAAGTGGGAGGAGGGGAGATGGGGAAGGAGAAGGGGAGATAGAGAAGCAGAGAGATAGAGTGAGGAAGTTAGAGGGACTGGGAGTGAGTGGGCGAGATATAGGGAGTAGAGAGAGATGGCGTAGGAGGGATAAAGAGTAGGAGAGGGGAGAGGGGATGAGGGAAAATAGAGGAGAGGAAAGGAGAGGGTAAAGGGGCAGAGAGAGAGAAGGTATATGGGGAGAGGGAAGGGGGATATAGGAGATAGAGGGAGTAGAGAGATAAAGTGAGTAAGCTAAAGGGAGGGGAGGGAGTGGGTGAGACAGAGGGAGCAGAGAGAGATGGAGAGCAGGAGGGCAGAGTGGGAAAGGGAGAGGGAAGGAGGGTGGGTGAGACAAAGGGGGTAGAGAGAGTAAGGAGAAGATAGAGGGGAGATGGGAGGAGGAGATAGGGAGATAGAGAGGAGCAGAGAGACAAAGTGAGTAAGCCGAAAGGGAGGGGGAGGGAGTGGGTGAGATAGGGGGAGCAGAGAGAGATGGAGAGGAGGGTAGAGGGAAAGGAGAGGGAAGGAGGGTGTGGGTGAGACAAAGGGGGCAGAGAGAGTAAGGAGAAGCGGCAGGGGGGAGATGGGAGAAGGCGAGATAGGAGATAGAGGAGTAGAGAGACAAAGTGAGTAAGCGAAAGGTAGGGGAGGGAGTGGGTGAGACAGGGAGAGAGAGAGATGAAGAGTAGAGGAGAGGGGGAGAGGGGAGGAGGGGGTAGAGAGAAGGAGGGGGAGAGAAGAGGAGGGTTAGAGTGGAAAGGGAGAGGGAAGGAGGGTGTGGGTGAGATAAAGGGGGCAGAGAGAGAGTAAGAGAGAAGGGAGAGGGGAGATGGGAGGTGGGGGAGAGAGGGATAAGGAAACAAGAGGTAGAAGTGGTAGAGAGCATAGGAGAGAAGGGAGAGGAGAGGGAAGGAGGGGGCAAAGAAGTGAGGGAAAGAAGGGGAGAGAGAGGGAAAGGTAAGGGAAGGGAGAGAGAGGGAAAGGTAAAGGAGAGAGAGAGAGAGAGAAATGGAGGGAGAGAGAGACAGAGAGGATGGGGTGGTTGAAAGCAGGGGAGGAGGTGGGAAAGGGGAAAGAGGGGGAAAAGGGAGAAGGAGAAGGAGAGAGGCTAGGAGTGGATGAGAGAGAGGGTGAGAGAGGGATGGAGAAGGAAACATGGGGTAGAGGGAGTAGGAGAGAATGGATAGGGAGAGGGGGAGAGGGGAGGAGGGGGAAGAGAAGGAGAAAGAGAGGGAGGGAGAGGGAAGGAGGGAGGAAGAGGGAGACCGGGTGTGAGAAATGGGGATGGGGAGAGAGGGAGAAGGAGCTAGAGGGGGAAGAAAGAGATAGAGAGGATGAGGTGGAAGTGAAAGAGGGAGGTAAGGATGGAGGGATGAGGAAGTGGGAGAGGGAGGGAGAGGGAGGGAGAGACATAAGGGGCATGAGAGATGGAGTATGGGAGAGGGATTTAGAGATAGAGGCGTAAGACAGAGGGAGAAGAGAGACAAAGTGGGGAAGCAAAGAGGGAGGGGATGGGAGTGAATGAGATAGATGGAGAAGAGAGAGATGATGGTAGGAGGGGTAAAGGGGGCAGAAAAGAGTAGGAGAGAAGAGATATGGGGAGAGGGAGAGGGAGAGGGAAGGAGTGGCAGAGTGGGGCATAGAGAGGATGAGAGAAGGAGAGGGAAGGGGGAGAGTGAGGAGGGAGAGAGAGATGGAGACATAGGGGGTTTGAGAGATGGAGAGGAAATGATAGGTAGAGGGGGAAGAGAGAGCTGGAGAGAGATAAAGATGAGGGGTGGTTGAATGAGGGAGGTAGTGAAAGAGGGGAGAGGGAAAGGGGGATGAAGATCGAGAAGGGGGAGAAGGGAGGAGAGGGAGAGAAGGAGAGAGGTTAGGAGTGGATGGGATAGGGAGAGGGAGAGCATGGTGATGAGAGAGAGCGGTGGAATGAGAGAAGTAGAGAGAGTAGGAGAAAAGGTATAATGGGAAAGGGAGGAGGGGGAAGAGAGGGAGAGGGAAGGAGAGGCGGGGAAAGGGAGGGAGGTGAGAAAAGGAGGGAGGGAGAGGGAGACAAAGTGGGTGTCAACAGTAGATGGAGTAGGGGAGAGAGGGATCGGGAGATCGAGGGGAAGAGAGATAAGAGAGGATGGGTGCGTGAAAGAGGGAGGTAGAGAGAGGGAGGGGGAAGTGGGAGGGAGATAGAAGTGGTAGGAGAAATGGAGTAGGGAGAGGGTTCGAGAGCTATATGGGAAGAAAGAGTTGGAGAGAGATAAAGAAGAGGGATGGATGAAAGAGGGAGAGAGAAAGAGGAAGGAATAATGGGAGAGGGAAAATAGAGTAAGAGAGAGGGAGATGGAGGGGGAGAGAGGGGAGAAAGGGAGAGGGAGGGAGGGGGAGAGGGAGACAAAGGGGTAAGGAGAGATGGATAGTGAGGAGGGAGGGGAGAGGGAGATAAAGGGGGTCTAAGCGATGGAGAGGAGTGGGAGGCAGAGGGGAAGAGAGAGGTAGAGATAGATAGACAGAAGGGGTGGGTGAAAGAGGGAAGTAGTGATGGAGGAAGTGGGTGATTAACTCGAAATTAACTAAATGAGGTTAGATAACGGATTGTTAATATAACCTACGAGGACATATAACATAGTAAATAAATGTACTAAAATAACATGTAGATTAAGTAAACTAATGAAATAGAGAACCCTAATGTGTAATAAAGTAAAGGAAAGAACTCAGTTGATAATCAACGATCGCACAGAGCATCGTAGGTCTGATAGGGAAATTTCGGAAACATGAACGAATCAGTAGAAGTACTTAAAATACTGGATCTAGAGGATCCGAGTGTACTAGGGCACCCACATATGATATGGTGAGGAATTTGGGTGCTTTGGTCCTGGGAAAAATGTGTGGAACTAGTGTCAACAGGTGGTCTGGAAGGTGATCTCAAACTATGCCTTCGTCACATCAATTTTTTTGTATTGCGCCAAATACTCCGAATATTCCAAGAGGAAGAAATGACCTACAACAAGACAAAGAAAGTATCAAAAACCTAAAAGAAAGATGCATAATGAATGGGTCGACTCGACTCTATGCCACAACAATGGGATTACTAAACCGAGTGCTGCACTTCATTTTGGACCCGGATGTAGTTCTGAGTTAGCAGTACGTGTCCATGTCGTACCCCAGGTGCTCTTGAAAACCCAAATCACACTTTATGAAATAAAGAGCAATAACTAAATGTAGAAAATGTAGTAGAATGTGTGCATGGAATATAATAGAATCCCTCCCCCTATGAAGTGTGATGCAGATGCCCTAGCTCAGTGCCTCGATGATGGAGCTATGGATGCTAATGCAATAGATGAATGCAACTCTAGATTGAGTGATAGTAGTGTATGATGATAGGTCCCTCATTATGGTCTCATAACTTTATATTTATAGGGATCTCTTGCTTTAATTTTGTAATTAGCCCTCAAAGGCTTACCCGAGAAAAGATCAACATGAAAAATAACTAGAAGAGACTCAAGAAGTGGCTAGGAAAGTGTTAGAAGGATTGGGGTGACCTCGTGGATCAAGGTGCCCATGGTCACCCCAAATATGGTTAAAGTTACGCATGATGTGCAAAAATGGATGGGCATATGAGTGTAATGGGTCACCAATTATGAAATACATTAAATAAGAAGACCAAAGAAATGGGGGTTAATTAATACTTTCTTCGCTAAGAACCTTCTAAATAAAGTAAAGATGAGACTCCGAGATAAATAAATGTCTAAAGTGCATGATTTTGTGACTACCTCAAGAGAGGGAAAAGAGGGGGATGGAGAGTGGGAAATATGAGGAAGAAGGGAGAAGGAGATGAAGTGGGGGAGATGAGGAGAAGAGATAGATGAAGGAGGGAGAGAGAGGGGGGATGGAGTGGGGAGATAGAGGGAGGAAAGAGAGATGGAGTAGGAGAGATAGAAGGGGATGAATCTGGGGAGGTAGAGGGAGACATAGACAAAAGAGAGGGAGGGGGTATAAAGAGTAGGGAAGAGGGAGATAGAAAGTTAGAGAGGTGGAGGGGAAAGAGAGGTCTGAGAGATATAGATAAAGGGGTGGGGTGAAAGAGGGAGGTAGTGACAGAGGGAGGAGGAATGGGAGAGGGAAAAGAGGGATGGAGAGTGGGAAAGGTGAGGGAGAAGGAGATGAAGTGGGGAGATGAGGGATAAGAGAGAGAGATGGAGTGGGAAGATAGAGGGAGTAAAAGAGAGGTGGAGTAGGAGAGAGAGAGAGAGAAGGAGATGAAGTAGGGGAGGTCGAGGGATTATAGAGAGATGGAGGGAGTTTAAAGAGTAGAGAGAAGTGTAGAGGAGATAGAGGAGTTGAGATATGGAGAAGAGCGAGAGGCAGAGGGGGAAGAGAGAGTCGAGAGAGATAGATAGGAGGGTGGGTGAAAGAGGGAGGTAGTTATGGAGGGAGGAGCAAGTGGGAGAGGGAAAGAGGGGGATGAGAGTGGGAAAGATGAGGGATAAGGTGTGGTTGATATGAGGTGGGGGGAGATGAGGGAGTAGAGAGAGATGGAGTGGGAGAGAGAGGGAGGGGGTATGACAGAGTAGGAGGGTAGGGAAGAGGGAGACAAAGGAGTCCGAGAGATGGAGATGAGTGGGAGGCAGAGGGGGAAGAGAGAGAGTTCGAGAGAGATAGAGAGAAGGGGGGCAGAAGAAAGAGGAGGTGAGTGAAAGATGGAGGAGGAAGTGGGAGAGGGAAAAGAGGGGGATGGAGAGTAGGGAAAGGAGAGGGAGAAGAGATAAGGAGATGAAGTGGGGAAGATAAGGAGAAGAGAGATGGAGTAGGGAGAGAGAGAGAGAGTGAGATAGAGTGAGGCGAAAAGAGGGAGTAAATAGAGATGAAGTAGGAGAGAGAAGAAGATGAATTGGGAGATAGAGAGGGAATAGAGAGAGGCAAAAAAGTAGGAGAGAGAGGGAGGGGGCAGAGGGGGAGACGAGAGAAGAGTCGAAAAGGGGAGGGAGAAGGAGAGTTACTGTATGGATACGGAGGGGGATAGGGAGAGCATGGGGACCGAGAGGAGAGTAAAGTGGGAGAGGAAGGAGGGGGCAGAGGGGGAGAGAGAGCAGAGATAAGGGAGAGGGGAGGGGGAAGATGGGTTAGAGAGATTCGGGAGAGAAGAGAGAGGTGGAGATGAGAGGATAAGGGGAGAGAGGGAGAGGGAAGGAGGGGAAGTTAGAAAGGAAGACCGAAGGAGGGGAAGTTAGAAATGGAGAGTGAAGGAGGGGGAGGGAATGGGAGAGAGAAAGAGGGAAAGGGAGGGAGGGTGAGGGAGAGGATGGGGGAGAAAGGCAGAGGGAAAGGGAGAGTGAAAAAGGTGTAAAGAGGGAGGGAGGGAGGGAGAGGAAGACAAAGGTGATATGTGAGATGGAGTAGGGGAGAGTGAGTGGGAACAATAAATGCGGGAAAATAGAGTTATAGAGGAGGGGGTTGGTGAAAGAGGGAGGCTCGGAGCTGAGGGAGGAGGAAGTCACATAGCAAAAGAGAGGGAGAGAGAGAGAGACATGGAAATAAAGGGGGTATGAGAAATGGAGTAACTTAGAGAGAGAACAAGAGCCAGAGGGGGAAGAGAGAGCTGGAGAGAGATAGAGAGGAAGGGGTGGATGAAAGAGGGAAGTAGGGACATAAGGAGGATAAAGTAGCAGAGAGGGAAGAGAAATGAGAGAGAGGAAGACAAAGGATATGAGAGATAGAGTAGGGGAGAGGAAGCGAGAGGCAGAGGTGGAAGAGAGTCTGGAGAGAGATAGAGAGGAGGAGGCAATCGAAAGAGGGAGGTAGGACAAATTGAGTACTAAGTGGGAGAGGGAAAAGAGAGGGAGAGAGAGCATGAAAGAGGAGGGAGAAGGGAAGAGAGGGAGAGAAGGAGAGAGACTAAGTAGTTGGATGGGAAGGGGAGATGACGAAAGTGGATGAGAGAGTAGGGAATGAGAGAGCGGTGGAGAGGGAATGAAGATGAAAATTATGAGAGATGAGTTCTAGAGGTATGTATGATGGTAGTGGAGATTGGATTTGGGAAGAGATGAAAATAGAGAAAGATGGAGTAGGAGAGAGAGAGGGAGGGGGTAGAGACAGATGGAATAGTGGGAGAGAGAGAGGGAGGGGCCAGAGGGGGCAGAGAGAGTAGGAGAGAAGGGAGAGGGGAGATGGGAGGAGGTGGAAGAGAGGGAGAGGGAAGGAGTGGTAAACCAAGGTGGAGAGATTAGGATATAAAGAAGAGGGGGAGAGGGGAGGAGGGGCAAGAGAGGAAAAGTGAAGGAGGGGGATGTGGGAGAGGGAGAGGGAAGGAGGGGAGGAAAGGAGAGGGAAAGAGGGGGAGAGAGGGAGGGGAGGTCAGGAGAGGGAAGGAGAGACATAGCCTCGGTCTAAGAGATAAGAGAGAGAGGGAGCAAGAGGCAGAGGGAGAAGATAGTGGCTCGAGAGAGTTAAAGAAGAGGTGTTAGGTGAGAGAGGGAGGTAGGGATGAGGGATGAGGAAGTGGAGAAGGAAAAGAGATGGATGGAGAGTGGAAAAGGGAAGGGAGAAGGAGATGCAAAGAAGCGAAAGAGGGAGCAGAGAGAGATGGAGAAGGGGGAGAGAGGGAGAGGAAGGGAGGGAGAGGGAGAGAGAGGAGAGGGGGTCTAAGAGATGAAAAGTGGGAGCGAGAGTTAGAGTGAGAAAAGAGTGTTTGAGAGAGACAGAGAAAAGGTGCCCGGGTGAAAGAGGGAGGTAGGGACGGAGGGAGGAGGAAGTGGGAGAGGGAAAAGAGGGGGATAGAGAGTGAGAAATGGAGGGATAAGGGAGAAGGATATGGAGTGGGGGATAAAGGAGTAGAGAGAGATGGATATGAGAGAGAGAAAAGAGGAAGATGGAGTGGGGGAGACATGGGGAGTAGAGAGAGATGGAGTAGTGAGAGAGAGGGAGATGGAGGTGGGTGAGACAAAGGAGCAGTAGAGAGATGAAGCTAGGGAGAGAGAGAGGGAAATGGGTAGAGGGTAAGTAGAGAGTAGGAGAGAAGGAGAAGGGAAGATGGTAGGAGAGTGAGAAAGAGGATGGAGAAGGTGAGGAGAGAGAGAGAAGGGAGAGAATGAGGATGAGAGAGTGGGGGTGAGAGATATCAATCTGGAGAGGAAGGAGGGGGCAGAGAGAGTAAAAGAGAAGGGAGAGAGGAGAGTGGAGTAGGGGAGAGGTAGATGGAAGGAGGGGGAAGTTTGAGGGCAGAGGGAAAGAGGGGAGGTAGGGAGAGAGAGATAAACTCCGGGTATGAGAGGAGTAAGGGGAGATAGGATCATGAGCTAGATGGGGGAAGAGAGAGTTAGAGAGAAGTGGGTGGGTGAAAGATGGAGGTAGGGATGGAGGGAGAGATAGGGAGAGGGATACATGTGGTATGAGAGATGGATTAGTGGGAGAGAGGGTGTATGATCTAGAGGTGGAAGAGAGTGAGAGAGGATATAGAGAGAGTAGAGGGTGGATCGAATAGTGGAGGTAGGGTTAGAGGGAGAAAGAAGTGGAGAGGTAAAACATAGGGAGACAAAGGTATGAGAGATGGATTAGAGGGAGAGAGTGAAGGAGAGGCAGAGGGAGAAGAGAGAGAGTCGAGAGAGACATAGAGAGGGGGTGGGGTGAAAGAGGGAGGTAGGGTGGGGACGAGGAATCGGGAGAGGAAAAGTGAGGGAGGGAGAGCAAGGAAAGAAAAGGAAAAAGGAGAAGGAGAGGGAGAAGGGATAAAGAATAAGAAAGGGATGGAGAGGGAGAGGGAGAGCGTGGGGATGAGATAACAGTGGGGTGAGAGTGCAAAGGAAAGAGAATGGGGATGAAAATTATAATAAATGAGTTTCTGGGGAGTTATGTATGATGGTAGTGTGGAGATTAGATTTGGGGAGATGATAAAAATAAAATGGGATATGGGGAGAGGAAGAGAAGGGAAAGGGGGAAGGAGGGAGAGGGGTAGTTGACAGAGAGAAGGGAGGGGGATAAGAATATTAGGAAGGAAAAGAGGGAGAGAAGTTAGGGGAGAGGGATAGAATTGTTTGGGATGGAGAAGATGGGGAAGAGAAAGGATACGAAAAGGGAACGGAGAGGAAGGGAGAGGGGGAGAGGGAGGGAGAGGGAGAAGATAGATAAGGAGGAAGTGGAGAGGGAGGCAGAAGAGAGATAAGGAGTGGGGAGAGGGAGGGGAGGCAGAGAGAATACGAGAGAGAGGAGGGGGGGTCAAAGAGGGATGGAGGGAGGGAGAGGAAGAGTGATAAGGGGAGAGTCTGGGAGAGCAGTAAATGGGGAGAGAGATGTGGGAGGGGAAAGGATATGGAGAGGGGAATGGAGAGGAGGGAGAGGGAAGTGGATAAGGGAGAGTGATAAGGGGAGATACTCGAAAGGTAGGTGAGGGAGGGAGGAAAAGGGAAAGGAGAGAGAAAATAAAGAGATAGGAGGAGAAGAAGAGGGATATAATCGAGGGGAGGGGGAGTGAGATGGGTGAAGGGAAAGGAGATGGATAGGGGAATGGAGAGGAGAGGAGGAGAGGGAAGTGGATAAGGGAGATATCGAAAGGTAGCAAGTGAGAGGGAGGGAGAAAAGGGAAAGGAAAGAGGGGAGAGAGGGAAAGGAGAGGGAGAAAATAAAGAGATAGGGAGGAGAAGAAGAGGGATATAATCTGAGAGGAGGGGGAGTGAGATGGGTGGAAGGAAAGGAGACAAACAAGGAAAGGGAGAGGAATAAGATAATGGGAAGTAGGGAATGGTATGGGAGAGAGAGAGGGGGAGAGGGAAAGATTTAGAGAGAGCGGAGGCAAAGGGGAGAGGGGTTAAAGAGATTAGCAGAGAGAGAGGTAGGGGTGGTCAAGAGGGATCTGAGGGAAGGATGAATGGGAAATGGAAAGAGGGAGAGAGGGAGGGGAGAGGCTTAAAGGAGGGAGCAGAGAGATGGAGTAGGGGAGAAAGGGAGGGGGATGTAGAGTGGGCAGAGAGAGTAGGAGAGAGAGAGGATCGGGCGAAGAGGGATGGGGGAGGAAGAGGGAAGGACAAGAGGGAGATGGAGAGTAATAATGGGAGAGTCTTGGGAGAAGTGGCAGAGGGGAGAGGGGAGAGAGAGGGAAGTGAGAGAGGGAGGGAGAAAAATAAGGGGAGAGTTCTGGTAGATAAGGTAGATTGGGATATGGGAGAGAGATCAAATGAAGAGAGGCAAAGAGAATGGAGAGAGCTATGGAGGTGAGGGGGCCAAAGAGGGAGGGGAGACAAAGAAGACAAAGATAAATAAAGGGGGCAGAGAGAGACTAAAAGAGAGAAAATAGGGGTGGGGGAAGAGGGATTGATCATGGGATAGATTAAGTGGGAGAGGAGAGATAGAGAGAGATGAAGTGGATAGAGAGGGAGTGGAGGAAGAGGGGGCAGAGAGATGGATCGGGAAAGAGTGAGAGGGAAAGCACGGAAGTGGGGAAGTAAGGGATGTGAAGGAGAGAGGGAGGTAAGAGAAAGGAGGGAGAGGGAGGGAAAGGAGCAGAGAGATCATGAGGAAGGGAGAGAGGGATATGAGGGAGTAAAGAGATATGGAATAAGGAGAGAGATATATGGAGGGGGAGGCAGAGGGCACACAAATTCAGAGAGAAGGAAGAGGGGAGGAGGGGGAAGTGGGAGAGGGAGAGGGAAGGAGGGGGAGGGAAAGGAGAGTTAAAGAGGGGAAGGGCTCTGAGAGATGGAGTAGGGGAGAGGGAGTGGGACGTAGAGGGGGAAGAGGGATTTCAGAGAGAAGTAGAGAGTATGGGTCATGAAAGAGGGAGGTAGGGATGGAGGGAGTAGAAGTGGGAGAGGGAGAGGGGAGGGATAGGAAAAGGGCAGTGAGAGAAACGAAAGGGAAAGAGGGGGAGAGGGAATGAGGGGGAGAGGAAGATGTAGAGGCAGAGGGGGAAAAGGGAGTCGAGAGAGTCGGGGGAAGGTAAAGGAGATGAGAGGGAAAAGGAGAGAGGAGGGGGAGAGAGAAAGAGATAAGAGGAGATAGAGAAAGGTAGAGGGAGAGGGGGTGAGAGAAGAGGAGGTGAAGGGAGAGGGAGGGAGCAGAGAGATGGAGCAGAGAGAGAGGGAGGGAGTGGATGCAGAGGGGAAGGGGGATTCAGAGAGAAGCAGTAGAGTATGTCAAAGTGAAAGAGGAGGCAGGGATGGAGGAGCAGGAAGTGGGAGAGGGAGAGGGGAGGGAGGGAAAAAAGGTAGGAGAGAAATGAAAGGAAAGAGGGGGAGAGGTAATGAGGGGGAGAGGAAGATGTAGGAGGCAGAGGGGAAAAGGAGAGAGAGAGAGTCAGGGAAGGTAAAGGATATAGAGAGGGAAAAGGAGAGGGAGGGGGAGAGAGAAAGAGATAAGAGGAGATAGAGAAAAGGTAGGGGAGAGGGGGTGAGAGAAGGGGAGGTGAAGGGGAGAGGGAGGGAGCAGAGAGATGGAGCAGAGAGAGAGAGGGAGAGGGAGGTAGAGAGATTAGAGAGAAAGAAGAGGGATGGGTGAAGAGGAATGGAGGGAGGGAGAGGGAAGTGAGAGAGGGGAGGCAAAAGAGGATAAGGAGAGAGCAAGGGGAGATGGGGGGAGGGTCTGGAGGGAGAGGGATAGTGATAAGGGGAGAATCTGACGAGATGGCAGAGGGGGAGAGTGGAGAGGGTGATCAAGTGGAGAGAGAGGGAGAGAATGGATAAAGCCACGGGAAGTGAGGGGGTGAGAGATGGAGGGGCCAGAGAGAGTAAAAGAGAAAAAAGGGTGAGAAAGAGGGAGTGAGGGAGAAGGAAGTAGAGAGGGAGAGGAGAGATAAATAGGGTCGAGGGAGAGGAGAGATCGAGAGAGATCATGGAGGGAGGGATGGGGAGCCAGAGGGGTATAGAGAGAGATGGAGTAAGAGATAGGAGAAGACATGGAGGGGGAGATAAAGGGGTAGAGAGACAAAGTGAGGAAGGAAGAGGAGTAGAAATAAGGAGCAGAGAAGGATGTATTAGGAAGGGAAGGGGAGGCAGAGGGGGAAAAGATAGGTAGAGAGAGAAAAGAGGGTAAGTGGGGAAACAGGAGGGAGGGAGGAAGGGAGAGGAGAGGGAGAGGGAGAGCAAGAGTGATAGGAAAGAGAGATCGGGAGAGAAGGGAGATGTAGAGTGGGGAGGAGGTGGAGAGGAGGAGGAGGAAGTGGGAGAGGGAGGAGGGCTGGGAGAGGGAAAGGAATGAGAGAGAGAGAGAGAGTAGGGACGGATGAGGGAGAGGGGGGAGTGGAAGACATGGGATGGTAGATAGAGAAAGTGAGGAAAGGAGAGGGTATATGGAGGGAGTATACTAAGATGGAGTAAGGAGAGGAAGGGTAGGTAGAGGGGGAAAAGAGAGTAGGGGAGAGAGAAGAGTGAGAGTGGGAAATATGAGGGAAAGTGAGAGAAGAGGGGAGGATGATGGAGAGGGGACTTGAGGGGAGATAAAAGTGGCAGAGAGACAAAGTGGAGGAAGGGAGAGGGAGAGATAAAGGGCGTAGATAGGATGGAGTAAAGTGAGAGGAAGGGGGAGGCAGAGGGGGCAGATAGAGTAGGAGAGAGAGAAGAGGGGGAATGTGGAATAGGAGGGATGGAGGGAGGAGGAAGCAGGAGATTCGAGATCAATATGGAACATATTAGAATAGAAGGGATATAAAGGAGAGGGGGATGGGAGATGGATAAATATGGAATAGAAGGGAGAGGGGAGGGAGGGACTTGAGGAGTTACAAAGGAGGGAGAGGGAGATAAAGGGGCAGAGAGATGAAAAATAAGAGGTAAAGTGGGAGGCAGAGGGCAAAAGATATTTGGAGAGAGATAGAGAGCATGGGGTGGGGGAAGAGGGAGGTAGGGAGAGAGGGAGGAGGAAGTGTGAGAGGGAGAGGGAAGGATGAGGAGAGACATGGAGGGGAAGGAGGCAGAGGGGAAAAGATCTCAGACAGAGAGAGAGGAGGGGGTATGGGGGCGTAGAGAGAGTCATATGTGGAGAGGAGGGGGTGAGGGAAAGAGGGAGGCAGGAGGGATGGATGATGAAGTGGGAGAGGGAGAGGAATAGGCATAGGAAAAGAGATCAGGGAAGATAAGGGAGAGGGTAGAAGGGAGTGAAGGAGGGGGAAGGGAGGAAAGGGAGTAAGGTAATGGAGGGAGGGAAAAGGAGAGGGATAGTGAGAGAGAGAAGTATGAGGTGATAGGGGGCAGAGAGAGGGAAGGGCATAGTGGGAAGAGAGAGTGGGAGATCGAGATAGGTAGGAGGGAGAGGGGAGGAGGAAGTGAGAGAGGAAGAGAGAGAGCGATAAATGAAGATATTTGGAAAAAAGTGTGATGGATAGGAGAGGGAGAGGGATGGGGAGATAGAGGGGGCAGAGAGAGGCAAGGGGGAGGTAGATGGGGTAGAGAGAGGGAGAGAGATGGAGGGAGAGGGGAAGAGGAAGCAAGAGAGTGACATGAGAAGAGATGGGAAAGATGATTAAGGGGCAGAGGGGAGAGATATGGAGAGGGAGGGAGAGGGAAGGAGGGGAGAGACATGGAGAGGGAGGGAAAGGGAAGGAGGAGAGAGACATGGAGGGAGGGATTGGGAAGTGGGAGAGGGAGATAAAAGAGGGAGAGAGTTAGATTAGGAGGATGGAGAGAATGGAGAGGGGTGAGATGAGGGGGAGGGAGGAAGTAGATAAATGATTAGGGGGATAAAGAGAGGGAGGGGGAGGTAGAGGGGGCAGAGAGATATTAGGAGAGAGAGAGTTAAAATCTGAGAGGGAGTGAATGGAGAGAGGGGAGAGATGAGGGTGAGGGAGGGATTAGAGAGAGGAGTAGGGGGATAACGAGAGGGAGGGCAGAGAGAGTATGAGAGAGAAAGGAGGGGATGGGGAAGAGGGAGGGAGGCAGGAAGAGGGAGAGGGAGGGAAATAGTCGAGAGAGGAGAGAGCAGGGAGATCAAATGGAGATGAGAGGGAGGGAGGGAGAAAATGGAAAGAGCGGGAGGTGAGGGGAAGAGAGCGAGGGAGATCAAGTGGAGAGAGATGGAGGGATGGAGATATGGATAAAGGAGGTGAGGGGGAGAGTTAGGGAGGGAGACAAATGAGGTAAAGGAAGATGGAGTAAGGGGAGAGAGCAGGGAGGCAGAGGGTATAAAGAGATAGTAGAGAGAGAGAAACACGAATGGGGAAGGAGGGAGGCAGAAGCAGGAGAGGTATAAGGAGATAAATAGGGGAGAGGAGGGAGAGAGTGAGAGAGATAAAGTGAAGAGAGAGGGAGGGTAGAGAGAAATTAATTAGAGAGAGGGAGATGGAGATGACTTGAATGGGGGAAGGAAGGGATGTCGATGATAGAGAGAGAGAGGGAGGGAGGAGGAAGCAGAGAGGGAGATATGGTTAAGGAAGAGAGGCATAGGGGTAAACAGAGTGGGAGGGAAGGAGAGGGAGAGGGAGATGGACTCGGAGATAAAGGGGCAGAGAGATGGGAGAAAGGAGAGAGGGATCGGGAGGTAGAGGTGGTAGAGAGAGGAGAGAGAGATGAGGGTGGGGGAAGAGGGAGGGAGATGGAAGGAGGGGGACAAAGAGGGATGAAGAAGGAAAGAGAGGGGAGACAAGAGGGGGTAAAGAGATAGAGTAGATGGAGAGAGGGATGGATATAGAGGGGGTAGAGAGAGTAAAGAGAGAGACAAGAGTGTGGAAAAGAGGGAGGTAGGAGGGAGGAAGAAGTGGGAAAGGGAGAGCGATAGAAAAATATTGGGAGAGAAGGGAGAGGGGAGGGGAAAAGAGATATTAAGTGAGAGACAGAGTGGGGGTATGAAAAGAGGGAGGTAGGAGGGAGGAGGAAGCAGTGAAAGGGATAACGATAGGAAAAGAGATTCGTAGATAAGGGAGAGGGGGAATGAGGGAGAAAGAGGGAGAGGAATGAGGGGGGAGGAGGGAGGTGAGAGAAGGAGAAAGAGATGAGGGAAAGGAAGAGGGAGAGGGATGGTGAGATAGAGGGGCAGAGAGAGGGAGGAGTTAGAGCTGGAAAATAGAGATATGATGAGGAAGTGGGAGCAATAGGAGGGAGGCAAAGATGGATGAGGAAGAGGGAGAGTGATAGAAGGAATAGGGGGATAGGGAAGGAAGGGGAGGGATGAGAGGGAGGGAGGTGGAAGTGGAGAGGGAGAGGGAGAGGGAGAGGAAAGGAGGGTGATAGAGGGAGCGAGAGTGAGAGATATGTCAGAAGGGGGAGGGGGAGGGAGGGGATGTAGAGGGGGCATAGAGCAAAGAGAGATATGGACGGCCTGGGGGGGGAAAGACTGGGACAAAGAGTGAGATGGAAGGTGGAAGAGAGGAGAGGGAGATGGAAGGATGTGGAGAAAGAGGGAGAGGGAGGGAGGCAGAAGTATGATGATAGGTAGAGGGAAGGAAGGAAGAGAGAAAGGAGAGAGTGAGATGGAGGGAGGAAGGTCGAGGGAGGGGGCGATGAGAGGGGCAGAGAGAGATGGAGTAGGGGTAGAGACCGAGGGAGGGGGAGGCAGAGGGGGAAGTGATAGAGCAGAGAGAAAGGGGTTAGAGAAAGAGGGAGGGAGGAAAGGAGAGGGAGAATAATTAGGAAGAGAGGGGGAGAGAAGGGAGAGGAGAGAGTGTGGTTGAGATCATGTGAGGGGTAGTCGAGGGGGTAAAAGAGAGATGTACAAGAAAGGAGAGAGAGAGATAGGAGGGGGAAGGAGGGAATGTCGTGCAGAGAGTAAGATAGGAAGGAGGAGGAAGCAAGAGAGTGAGAGGGAGAGGGAGATCGATATAGAAGAGGGGAGATATGGGAGGGGGAGAGGAGAGATTATGGAAAGAGAAACAAACCTATAGTGAGAGGTAGAGGGAAATAAATTGACATATTAGAGAGAGATCGAGAGAGAGAGACAAGTATATGGGAGAGGGAGGTGTAGGGAGATGGGAGAGGGATGGTAAGGGATTAAGAGAGGTAAGGAGAGAATGGAGAGGGGAGAGAGGGAGGGGAAATGTGGATGAGAGAGGGAGAGGAGTGGGAGGGGGAAGGAGGGATGCTAAGGAGAGGACAAAGAGGGAGAGGAGTGGAAGGGGGAAGGAGGGGACGCTAAGGAGAGGACAAAGAGGGAGAGAGGGAGGGATGGAGAGAATAGAGAGGGAGGGATGGGAGAGAATAGAGAGGGAGAGAGGGAGGGAGAGACATGGAGAGAGAGGGAAGTAATAGAGTGATGCAAAGGGAGAGATGAGGGAGGGAGGAATAGGGATTTGAGAGAGATGGGAGAGAGAGGGAGAAGGAGGTGGGGAGAGGTGTAAAGGAGAAGAGAGAGGTGGAGTAGAGATAAGGAGAGGCTGGGAGAGGGAAAAGGAGGTGATGTTAGGAGAGAGAGGCAGAGAGGGAGGAGAAAGTGGGGAGAGGGAGAGGGAGAAAGATAGGGTAAGTGAAGGGAGAGGGGCGAGAGTGGATAGAGAGAGGAGAGAGTAAGGGAGATTATGTGGAGGGGAGGAGGCAGAGGGGGTAGAGAAAGATGGAGTAGAGAGGTGAGGGAGGGGGAAGGAGGGATATGGGAGAGAGATAAGGAGGGATAAATAAAGAGAGGGAGAGGAGATAAATATGGGGTAGATAGGTGAAGAGAGATATTGATATGGGGGAGAGGGAGAGGGTGTAGAGAGGGAGATAGGGAGAGGGAGAGGTAGAGTGAAAGAGATTAAAAAGGGGAGAGAGGGAGCGTGAGAGAGGGATCGAGAGTCATAAGGGAGAGATAGGGTTAGAGAGAAGGAGAGGGAAAGTGGAGAGAGAGTGGGAGAGGGGAGATAGGTAAAGAGATAGAGTGAGGGAGAGAATCAGAGAGGGAGAGAGGAAGAGGGAAGATTCAACAATGAGAATGAGAGAGAGAGAGAGAGAGAGCAAAGGAGGGATGGAGAGGAAGGGTGAGGGAGGGATGGATGGAGAGAGGGAGAGGGAGAGTTGAGAGGGAAAGGGATGGATGAAGACAGAGAGAGGTGTAGGGTATTCATAGTGGAGATTGGAGTTTTAATTAGAGGGGAGAGAGGGAGGGGGATGTAGGGGGATGGAGAGATAGGGCATGAGATAGAGAGGTCATGTGTATGGTATTTGTAGTGGAGAATGGAGTTGAGTGAATTAAGAATCGAATGAAGAATCAAATTATGAAAATGAGTGGTAGATGTATGAATACGGGAGTGTGGATATTTAATTTTAGAGAGTATCCAAATGAAAGGAGACAATAATGATGAGAGAGGAGTGAATGAGAGTGAAAATAAATTATGGAAATGATGAGAGAGATTAGTAGAGGCATGCATTTTTGTAAAGTGACTATGTGGTACATGGATGGAGAGGAAGGATGATAGATTAGGTGTGGATGTTTAGTGTTAAGTAAAAATTGAAATAAAAGGGAAACATTAATGATGATAAGAGGTAGAAAAAGTGGAAGAGGGAGAGGGGGAAGGAGAGAGAGAGAAGGGGAGTGGGAGAGAGGAGAGAGGGAGAGAGAGATTGGTGGTGAAGGGTAGTTGTATTGAGAATGGAGTCGAGTGAAATAATAAGTGAATGAGACTCAAATTATGAGAGATTATCACGCTTCACTAATTTCTTAGGATATAGATTACCCAATCTAACTTAGGAATTGTGATTACTCAACCTAAGTACACCCTTGATTTTCTAGCCAAGTTTCACATGTCGATCAGGCAAACCATCATTCACCGCTCTTCCTTTCTCGGGAGTTAAGTTAGTTGTTGATTACTACACTTCCTTAGTCGATGGTACCCTTCATCGCCAGCTGGTGGGGAGATTGATCAATCCGACTCACACTCGCTAGATATTTTGTATGTTGTTATAATTATGTCCAATTTATAAGGAGTTTCATGAGATGCATTGGAGAGCATACAAACGGATCCTTCACTATGTTCATGACACTCATATTGATATAATTCCCTACTTGTAGAGGGATAAAAATTCATTTAATTGGTTTTAAAAATTTTGATCGTTCGGTGATCTTGATCATCAGGAAGTTTACCTCAGATACAAACTTTCTCTTGTTCAGACTCCATTTAGTTGGTAAAAACAAGAAGCAAATCGGGCGATTCGCAATATATTTTATAAGAGGAAGAATATAGAGGAGCAAACAACACTACTAGGAAAGATATTTAATTATAGTGGGATTTCTATAGAGTTTGGTATTCAATTTCAATGGCCTACTATCATCTACCGTGACAACATGAGCATCATCTCGATTTTAGAAAATCTATTTTGACATCAATAGACGATTCATATGAGATCTACATGCACTTCATATGGTATTTGATCCATGAAGACATTATCAAATTACAAAGATTGTCACACTTCCGATTAGGTTTCGTAAATGTTTACTAAGCCCTTCACTAAATATAAGTTCCTTCACTTACGCTCTTTTGGGGTGAGGTTTTCACAACTTCTCATCTTCTTTCGGATTTCTAGTCCTATTCTTCTCTTTGTGTTCTTATAGAAAGATTTTAATTTATACATGGGTACCTCATTAGGACTTTAGTTATCGTGGGACCCATATCACACATATTTATTGGTTATCTAGGGAGTCCTCTTTCTTGTTTTGTCTTATCATGCCTCTACCTAATATTTGATGAATGGAAGTGTTGGTGTGAGGTATTATCTTTTCCTTCATTACTTATGGGGATTTTCCAGCTCATCCATGGTGAGTCATATGTCTTAGGTGTCATTAAGATTTATATGAATATTTCTTCATAGAATCCGCCATATGTGTCAGCAGTATGTCATACATGAGTTATATTCAATTTATGGAATCAGAACTCCTTCTTACCTCAGGAGGTATAAGGACTCCTAGATTATAAGTTACACAACATTCTCTTACTGAAGTCATAGGTATTAGGTTTCATTCATATTTATATGATAGATTTCATCATAGAATATGTCATATGTGTTAGCAGTATGTCATACATGAGTTACATTCAATTTATGGAATTGTAACTCCTTCCCTCATGGAGGTATGATGAGTATTATATTATAAGTTACACAACACTCCTACTTGTACTCATTTTTTGGTCTATGAAAAGGATAGATTAATTTTACCCGATGCATGAATCTTGTTGATTACTTGAGCACTTGTTTTTTTCCATCGAGTGCAATGATCTTGATGTGCACAGGTTCATAGATTCTCATGGTTCACTCTCATAGAAAATAAGATGAATCTATCAACACACACCACACACAAGCTATGGGATTTAGAGATGAAAAGACTGAAATAATCCATGGGGAGACATGGAAAATCATGAAAAGAAGCTAATTAAAGCCACATCAACTATAAAATACACAAGTATCTAAAATTTAATGCTAAATCACATAGATGGGTAAGTATACTTGAATGTTGCAATGATATGTAACCATTTTAGCACATATTGGAAAGATTCAAATAAGTGTGAAGATTTCATAATAGATACTTGCATCCAAAAATACAAAGCATTCGAACTTAGGAATTTGAATAATTTTGAGAGTAAATACAAAATTTTACTTTTAGGCATCGAGAGATTTGTATACATACAATCATTTAAATGTTTCTAAATTAGTTACTAATGGAGGCTCATTTCCATACCTTTTCTCAAACCAGACTCCTTAGGAACCTAATATTTGATAAAAACATTACAGTGAAGACCATTACACAACCTTGAAGATGGAGGTCAAAGAAGATAGATTGATAGATGATGACGAGGTTGATGAAGACATAGTGCAATATATGGAATATTTAGTATCAACTTAGCATACATGACTTCACATTCTAACAAGAAAGCAAGAGATAATGCCATACATTGATTTAATTTAGGGCATAAAAGGTGAAAACATAGATTGTAAGAGGTGGAATATTAATATCAAAAGGATACAATATAATAGGAAATATCACTAAATATTCTTTCTTTAGTTACTAAAGATATCCCACCATCAGATATTATTGTTAATCAAGAAACTATGGAGAAGTGAGGGAAAAATAATAAAGTTACGGAAATGCTCAAGGATTAGGCAGATGACCAAAAAAACTTCAAGTCAAAGTTATCTAATGATAAGATGCAAATCAAATCAATTAGACGAGGAGTTAGGATTGGAATAGATTTGATGAAGATACTTTTCAATGCAACAAATATTGTTCACCTGAATTAAACTTGGGTACCCTTCGTAGAAATGGTTATCAATGACAACATGTTTCATGATTTGGATAAAGTTTTCTCTTATAATTTCTATAATAGCCTTGTATAAGTTAAGAAGAAGGGAGCTCATTTTTAAATGATTTCTTACTTGATGCTATATGTGTAATGCAACAGCTTTTGGGGTTCCTGGTCAGATGCCCCAACACCCGCGTATAATTTCTAGGGTTTTTCAAGAGCATATATATGATCCTCTATAATTTTTTATCCTATATATGATACTCTAATTCTTAGGGTGAGCTAAAGGATAATCAATACATTAACTTCTCGAGGAATTTTTGGTGTTATCTAGATGCATTGTGATCGGGGTAGAGGGAATCCTCTCCATCGCTTTTATAATACCAAAAATGTTCTAGATAAATTGGAAGAACAAGAAATTACTTAGAATTTTTTTCATTGCATCCGTCATGTGTGGAAATAGGGAAAGAAATAGAAATCCACTTATCCCACTTTGTCATTTCTAATCGTTCTATAACCCTTAATGATTGGAAAAAGGAAAATAGGGTTGCTTTCACATAGGACATCATTTCATTGAATTACCTTATTTTAGGGAATTTTGATTCAACATGAAGAGTTAGACAATTATGCAAAGGTACCCTGCATGGCCACTTATAATTATAGGTGTCAAACACACAAGGATGACTTGAGTCTGCATGAATGATGCTAATGACAAAATTTTGCCCGCAACATAAGAAATCATAAGGTCACCTATACACCTATAGGGAAGCCATTTAGATTTGGTCAGTATAGATCTCAAGTGGAGGTAAGAAGTGCAAGAAGACAAGGAATATTCGGATGAGAAGGTTAATGACCCTAAGTAGCTAAAAAGCTTCTTTTAGAGGCCCTGTTGTAATTAAAGAAAGAGTGTTATCCTAATATTTAGTTTTAAGATAATTTTGGGACAACCTACCAAAAGTTTGTCTTTAGTAAGTTTTGGAGTTATTCATTTTCCCATACATCCATATTTTTTATCCAAATTGTTAATTTCCTTTATTTTTCAGATTTTGGGATTTTCAAGCATATTGACATAAAAATCAATATGTTTTCGAACCCAATGTCGATACACTAGTGTTTTTGGGATTTCAATATTTTGGGACATCAAGACATGTAAAGTATACGATGTTCCCAAACCCCAACACACTCTAGAGTGTTAACATTTTGGGGGTTGGGACATGGAACATCCCAACAACAAAACCTCGTTTTATGAAGTTCAAAACCTAAACCTCAAATATGAAGGGTCACAATGTGTGAGGTTTTCAGGATCACGTGTAAAAAACAAGCCATTTCTTAGGTGGTCAAACCTCTTATCCACGAGTCAACACAATTAATGAAAACTAGATTTTACCCATATATGGGAAGTCGACGTGTAATTAATTCCATTCTTATTATAAAATTAGGGTTTTCCACGTCAATTACACCTTATGTTATTAAAAAAATACCAACGACTAGCATTCGACCTTTAAAACTACGATCAATCTTATCTCCACTTCCAAGAATAATTTAAAAAAATCCTTCTTACCTATTTATCATATAGGTGAGTTCTACATTCTCATTGGGTTTTGTTAAATTTCGAGCACATTTCATGTTTATTTCTGGCATGGTTTTCTTTAGTTTTTGTAAACCCTTATTTTCCTTTCCCCACCAAGTTCTTCTTCTTTCTCTAAGTTACTTGGTGTATTTAATCCACTATTGATTTTTATTTTTCATGTGAAGAAATGGGTTTAATTAAAAATATAATTTCAACACTAAGTCGAGATATTTAACTTGATAAATAAGTTAAAAACCTCGAAAAAGTTCATTTCGGGATTTTGACTTGATTGTGAGGTAAAAACCTTTTCCTAAGTGTTTACGATTTTATAGGTTTAAAACATGCTCTGAAACCTTGATAATTCTTTTGGGATTTTGGATGCATCAACATGCCCTAAACCCTACTTGGCCTTTATCATGATTTGCAGGGTTGATTTTCAAGGATAAAGTCTTGAAAGCTTTTAAGTCAAGTTTTCAAGGTGTTCAATAAGTTTGAAACAATGGAAAGTGTATCAGTTTCTTAAATTTCCATGAAAGTATGAAACTCGTACAAGTGTGTGTCAATATTTTTAAGGTGTTAAATAAGAATAAAACTTGCCCAAGAGATTTATCGTGATTTTGGGATTATTGAGTAGGTAGATATTTCCAATTTGGTTTTAGTGGGGCTCTTAAGAGAATCTCTTGGTAAAATTCCAGTGTTCTCTTACAAATATGTTGGAATCAACTAAGGAAAAGAGAAAGTAATGAAATACAACTATCAATGGGGTGGTTCCCCTTTTAAAATTTATTCTAATATAGATCATATAATAAATACTTAATTGGGACATATTGAACTTGATTTTGGAAAAGAGTAAAAATCCATCCGAATCACCTGGATTCAATCCATCTATGATATTGGAATGGAACTTGTAGTATCTTTCATGCCCTCAACACAATGTCTCAGAGTTCGTTCTCATAGTCGAAAGTCACTATGATGGTGACACTAGGATAATAAAGAACTAATATGGGGAAGTTGTGATCGAATGGATGTTAACTATGAGGAGTTAATCAAGTTCCCTAACCTAAATGAGTATGTTAACACCAACCAAGAGAGAGATCAATAATCTTGAATGATAATTCTTTAGCTTCGCATCAAACAATTAAACAAGAATTATATGAAGAAGCCAAATCCTTCAACTAGTCACTTTCCCAAGACTTTTCCCGAATCGAATTTATTCTAGAAGTTAGTGATATTATTACCTTATTGGGAAAAGTTTTAATTCTTAATATAGCTAAAAATTTCAAAAATGCATGTACCAATTCATTTATAGCATAGGAAGAATCAACAAGACATCCAATGGGGGAGAAAATTTATTATTCCTTACATAAGCAACTCAAGGAGGTATATATGACATGAAGATTCTATGTGACATCTTACCTTGTCTATATTTTAGAGGGAATGAGAATAAACCCAGATTGATCACAAAGGGATCAATAAATCAAGCTCGAGTGTATGGTTTATGTTCTCATTTGACTTTTGAAGAGATTCATAAAAATCCCGTTGGTTTCTCACATGTGCACCCACATCTTGGATCTTTGAAAAGGGCCGAGGTGTCTAAGAACACAATGGATCTTTCCCCAAGTCATTGGGACCTTGCGCGCTTGGGATGGATCTCTGGAGAAGACCGGTTTCTCTATCTATTTCTAGAACTACCGCTAATCCTAGTGTTGAAAGGGGAAACTAAGCTAAGATTGCCAGGACCAAGGAAAGAAAGATAACATGAAGTAAACTACACTAAAAGGTGATAAGCACCGAGAAAAGAGGGGTGAACACTATACATCTCGAGTGAGAATGATAGGAATGTGTGAAAGGAGGCTAAACACGAGTAACACAACAAAATACACATTCACTAGATCGTTCTCGTGGAACACAACTAGGTATGAAACTGTAGGGGACTTGAAATAGCACAAAAATACACAATGCAAGAGAAGAGGCAAGAAGAAGGAATGCAAAACGTTAGAAAAAGAATAGTCACAAAATGATGCTTCTATTACTTCCAAAAATGCACAAAGCTGTTATAATGCTAAGGAGGTCGATATCCACATGCAAGAGCCAAACATGGAGGTCTTGTAACTCAAAATATAGAAAATATGGAGTCCTTGGCCACATGCGTAAGGATACAAAGTGTCCAACCATTTACAATGACCCCTAACCCTCTCTTTATAGATTCAACATAGAAGAAATAAGGAGAGAGAGAAGCGAGAAAACTAATTGAAGCTTAACCACCATCGTTAATACCTCCTACAAATGTACCCAATATCCATTGTGTGTTTACATCAATTACTTGTTCAAAGACTTGAAGGAGGAGGAACGGTGGATCGATCAAAACGATATGGTTGTTAGGAAAATAGATTATGTATTAATGGCACGAAGATGTTTCTTCATTTTCCCCACCTAACCTCTCTAAAATTAAAGTTTCGGATCTTCAAGGTGTAGATGAGGCGAGATCTTGCCAACGGTGCCAAATTTGTTGGATTTTGAGCTTTGAGTAAAAAGATATGCTCATTTGAAATTTGAATCGTCTCCGCACAAATGGTGGGAACTAGCCACCAAAATGGGCCCGTTTTGAAACCGGACATGTGGAGGGCTGGTGCATATCGAGGGCAACCTTTGTATTTCACTTTTGAAGTTATGCTAGGTCGACACGTGGTTTCTTCCATGACTTGCTCAATTTATTCATGTTTTGGCTAAGTATTTTTGCTTGGTGGGGCCAAAAGTATGACCCTGGACATGTGGCGGCTTGGCGCTTGTTTGGAAACCCGCCCCAAATTTTATCTTTGAAATAGTGCCACACTGACACTTGGCACTCTCTCGCTGGCCTACCTCTACTTTGACTATTCAACCCCCGACTTTGTCCCTTTTTGGACTCTGGGACACGTGGAAGGCCCACACTCATTTGAAAACCCACTCAATATTTTACCTTTGAAGGAGCGTTGTTAAGACACGTGGCGCCTTCCGCCTGCACTGGACTTTTCAACAGCCTACTCTTACCTTTTTGGGCCCTGAACATGTGGCGAGTTAGCATTCATTTGGGCCTCGATTTTGGATTTACCTATAGAGATGCGCATTTGAGCTAACTAGAAAGAAGGTGAACACGTGGAGTGTGGGCACAAGGGAGAAAGCATAAGGGCGGGCATGAAAGAAAGAGGCGCAGGAGGAAGGAAGAAAAGAGGGCATGCGAAGGAACTTTATCTATGTAAGTGCGCAAGAGGAATGCTAGGGACTTAATTGATAAGTTTGCAAGAGAGGTGCACACAAGGAGTGCATGATGCGATAGGAGAGAAAGCGGGCGCACAGGAGGAAGGCGTGCATTGGAAAAATGGAAGGAGATAGAAGAATGCAAAAGGGATTAGGAAGTGTATACAAGTTATCCAAATCACTAGGAGATCTATTTGGATAATGTTTTGGTGACTTTCGTGGCCATCTACCCGCTAGATGAAAGATATTAGTGAGCTCGAAGCATCCATTGGGCATGAAGTCTACTTGTTCAATCATGAAAATGCCCCGTAATCACTTGAAAATAATTTCGCACTCGTTCTACATCTCACAACTACCGAGAGAAGCTCGCATTCTCGGAAGTAACAAAAGAGCACACGTAGGAAGCACACGAGGGAAAGAACTATATACAAACAAAAATTTGCGTGGGGCACACTTGGAGGAATTCAAAATACTTTAATATATATAACATGATACAACAAACCTAATGGAAGGGTTTGAGATAGATCCTATTTATCGGGATTTGCAAAGCACACTTCCATCTAGATGAGTTAACTTGAAAGAGTTAACTTCTTTATAGGAATTGATGATGTATGGGGCACTCTAAATTTCATAAAAATTTGAATGTGCCCGGTTTAGCTTTTCAAGCATCCCATTTTAGAACCAAGTCACCAAATTTGAAAGCTTGAGGCCTAGCCTTTCTATCAAACCATTTCTTTGTTGCTTGTTGATGTTGTTCTAGGTTGATCATGGTAGATTTTCTAAGCTCTTCAAGATGAACCAGCTCTGCGATCCGATTTCTCTTTGATTCGTGCCCTCAAATTCTAGTTCATTGGAAAGCACCAATGAATTTAGTTATAGTGTTAAAGGAAGGGCAGCCTCTCCTTGCCACAAGACGGGCTTGTAAGGAAAAGTTCCTATTGCCTTTTACCTTTGTGATTCTATCTTCCCCAGGTGCACACAAGACCTTCATATGCCAATGTATTTGGTTGATGTTCATCAGGCACTTCATGATTATGATCAGTTCTTGTTTGTTGATTATAGCAGATTGTTTCCCTGAGGGTAATAGTTGGAAGAGGTTTTCAAGTAAATTCCGACTTAGATCCCAATCGGTGATTTTAGCACTCAAGGAAGGCCTTTGCATTATCATAGATAATGGTTTGAGGAACGCCAAACTCTTGTGACTAAGCCTTTGAGAAAGTCAAGGATGACCGCCTCATTTGATTCCTTAAGTGTGACAACTTCCATCCATCCGATGAAGTAATCTGTAGCTATCAGCACCCATTTATGTCCAAAGGCTTGAAGGTGGATTGATCATGCTTATGAATTCGAGACCCCATTATGTAAAAGGCTGATCACTTGGATTGGCCGAGGGTAAGTGATGCCAATATTTTATTTCCTGCAAAGAAAGCACACTCGTATTTTGTGACCAAACTGCTTTGCGTATTTTATGACCCACCTATGTGCATCTGCAAACAAGGTAGGCCAAAAGATACATTCCATTATTATCTTCATTGCTTTATAGTTTTAGCAGAGAAGTGTCCACCAGAGAATCCATCATGAAATTATGCTAACACTTGCTCGATCTACACGTACTGTTGATACATCTTAACAACATGCCATCTAGATTTATTTTGAAGAGAAGTCCATCAATCAAAACATAAGGAATAGATTGCAACCTCAAATGCCTTCAATTTTCTTTGTTCAAATGAGAGGGTATGCACTTTATCGAAATGAATGTGATCATGTCCTTCATCTAGTCACGTGCACCAAGGTCTATATTCTATTCATGTTCTACACACGGGAGGTCTTCATCTATAAATAATGAAGCCTCAGGTTCACTCTATGCATCCTCAACAATATGCTTGTAGAGTGCACTACCTCTTACCAAGCTTTGTGGCCTTAATAGTCACATCATATTCCATGATTTTTTTCACCCATCGTGCTCTCTTCTCACTAATTTCTGCTCCCATGATGAATCTCTGGCGACGATGATGGGAGACTAACACCCTGATATGATTTGTGTCAAGCATGCTCTTGAATTTCTTGAGTGTGCACATGATGGCGAAGACTCGCTTCTCCATGTGAGCTGTATTTCAATTAATAATCCTTCGCCTAGCTGAATAAGGCCACCGGCTATTCTAGCCCTTGTTCATTTTCCTATGTTAGGACAACAACAATGCTTACATCAACACCATAAGCATAAAGGATGAAATCCTTTGAGTAATATGGATTGATGAGTGTTCGCACAAGTAATCTCTTTCTTGATCTTGTTGAAGCTTTCTCTTCCTTCGCTATCCATCCAAGGTTATATCCTTTTTGAGCATGAGGGTGATGGGCCGAACCGGCCCCACAAAGTTAGGGATAAAACACCTAACAAAGTTAATCTTTCCAAGGAATGACTGTAAGGCCTTTTTGTGCACTGACAGGAAAAGGGCTAGGATGGATGAAACACACTCAAGATCAATTGGGATGCCATCCTTCAAAACCACATGGCCAAAGAGCTTTCCCTAAGCCATTGAAAAATTTCACTTCTTGGGGTTAAGAGATACCCAAAATTCTTTGCATCTCTCAAAGACCTTTCCAGGTGCGCCATGTGATCTCGTGCTCGCTTTGACAAGAAAGTTATATCATCATGGTAAACCAAGATGAACTCATTGATGTAGCCTTTCAAGGCAATATCCATGGCATGTTGAAACGTTACTCCCACATTTGATAAGACAAAGGGATTTTTTTGGTATGCATATGTTCCCCACTTGGTCAGTAAATGCTATTTTGAATTGATACTCTTCCTTACCAGATCTGCAGTTTGAAACCCGAATACCATCTGAAGCATGGAGAATGTCTATGCGCATTCTGCCTATCTATAGAATCTGCTCCATTGAAGGCAAAGGATAATGATCCTTTAGAGATTCCTTATTCAAATATCTGAAATCAACAAAAAATCTGATTTCACCATTCTTCTTGTGCACTGGAACCAGATTTGCAACCCATGTAGAGTATTTGATAGGAAAGATAATTTTTTCCTCAATGAGTTTTGATAGTTCCTTTCTCATGAGGGGCTCTATTTTTGGATTGACTGGCCGCTGCTTCTATCTGATGGGCTTTATACTAGGATCAAGGTCAATGGAGTGTTGAGAAACATTTGGATCAAAACCTTTGAGGTATTCATACTCCCATGAGAAAATGTCACTATATTTTTGATAGAGAGAGATGAAGGTCTATTTTTCTTCATGCGCATAAGTCCTGCTGAGCAGTAAATCTTTTCTGCATGCAATAACAATGGAGGAGTAGTCTTCTTGCATGGAACACATGTATCTTTCTTCACCCTTGAACTCATCATCAGGGCTGAACATTTTCTCTAAGGTGACCAGCCATTTAGGAAACCTATTTGTCTTTAGCTATATTACTTGGTCACCATAGCTGTCATGCAAGTCAGCTTGCATACTTGATGAAAATTCAGCTTCATTATGGATAAATTGGATGATCTATGCATCACTGTCAAACACTTGCCAGCTGGTGTTATTGTCTAGAATGGATGGTTTGATTACCATCTTAATGTGCTGAGTGTTTCCTTTGACAAAGTCCTCAATAGGAGAAAACTATGAACCAAGCACAACCATTTGGTCAGCTTCTTTGTTCATTCTGCATGGGACTACCTGCAGATTAAGGGCATCAAAGCTCTCAAGGAGGTCCCAAACTCTATGTTTATAAGCTTTGAGAAGCTTATTATTTTTCTCGAATCTATTGGTGACCAAAGTGGATGACCAATTTTTTGTCTCCAAAGATCTCGCAACGCTTTAATTTTCTTCTTTTCAGCAATAAGCAAGCCATGCACCAACGATTCATATTCGCCACATTTTTAGAGCATGCAAGCTGCAACCTATATGCGAAGAAGAATTTATCATCCTTAGGGTAAATAAGAACCACTCCCTCTCCTCGCGCCGCATTTCGCTTCCGGATCCATCAAAGTATAAATTCCATAGACCAGTTTAAACTTTATCTCCTATGAGTAAGCACCGGAAGCGTAGCATCTTCTTAGAATGTAGTAAGTACCAAGCACAATTTAATAGGTTTCTAGTTCTTTATCATAGGGATTGAATTTGTGATGCCTTTTCACCCATTCATCAAGCACTAGGTCTAGAATAGAGGTGGAAGAGACCGCTCTTGAGAGAACCGAAACTTGTTCTTCCCGGATAAGACAACTAGCTTGGAGAGGGATGGGACATATGGCTCTACATGATAAGAAAATATAGTCTCAACTTGTATGGTAAACTTGGGTAATATACCTTATCTTGAGTAACATATGAGACCAATCGAAGACAAGTAACCACCCACTTTAGCAAAGAAATTTTGTTTGATAGACATAGGGCAAACAAAGGAGGCAGTCAATAATTGACACATCTTGAGTAATTTTCAGGCTTGGACATGCATGGAGGGTTGAATCAAGATCCTTGATGACTCCTAAGGTGGTTATAATTGAGCCATCAAGTTGTAGGACTCCTTTAGACAAAGGGCTATATTTCAGACCTAAGATATCAGCTATCTTCTTAGGCATAATAGAAGTACTAGCGACTAAGTCAATCAAGAAGTTATGCACTAGGTGTTTACCTATAATCAAGGACATATATAAGGGTGGGGTTTTAGAAAATTTATTTACTTGTTTCTCCTCTTCCTGGTAGATTTTGATAGAAGTGCGTGGCTTCTGCATAACTAGGTTAGCACGTAGAAGTTGCGCTAGAGCTTCATGTAATAGATCCCGCTAAGATGGAATGGTCTGAGCATCCCACATTGTGACATTTATGTTTGTTTTCTTCATCTGGTCAACAATGCTAAATGGAATCCCCCACCTTGTGCATTTGGGGAACAACATCCCTTCTTGACTTTTTAGGCATGGAAGCTTGAATTTTAGCTGGGTTGAGGCACTGGCCTACCAAAATATGGGTGCATGTTGTTTCTGAAGGAGCTTTACGTAGGACCTCTTGCATAGGGATTTGAACACTTTTCTCGCAAGAGGTCTTCGCATGATTCTTTTTCTTTTGAATATCTTCTTGCATTGTTGGGAAATGTGGCGTGCATTTGACTCTAATATTATTTTCTTATATCTTGTGTTGTTCACAACTTGGGCACATGGTCTGTTTGTATCTTTTACATATTGGTTGATTGCGCGAAGTCCTCTGCGGTGAAGAACATCAAATTGGACTCCAGAGGAACTTCTGGTCCTTCTGGATTATCTGCTTCATGGGAACTTGTTGAGGGCTCATAGGATGAAGCATTCTAGATCATGAAGGCTTGGGTGCACATAGCATTAGCACAATGATATTGACTACAAGGCATTTTTGCGAGGGAAGCACCATTCGATTCTTGTGCCAAGTTGTTTTGAACTAGAACAAGCACTTCACCGGCTGAGTCTTTGGGAGAGAAGTCACGGGAGGACAAATTACAAAGGGCGGATGTGCATTAGGATTCCACCTATCATTCTATTGGTTGGATGTACGTACCTTTGATTTCCGTATTGATTCTACCAACGTTGATTCCTTGGCAATGTGCACGATTAGAAATGCCTCTACAAGCTTTTCCTGTTGCTTTTCCAACGATACAATTTTTTTGAAAAATTTCTGATCACGGCATTCATTTCTTCATTTTCCTTTTCTTGTGATGGAGAATAGGATGTTCAGCAAATGGTTGTGCACTCTACTCGGGAGTAGGAATAGAGGCTATAGAAGGATGGGGTGCTTCATGACAGTTCTAGGAACAAGGGCATAGGAGCAAAGGCGGTCTGGGAGCTAATTTTCCCGCATGAATAAGACTATTTTTGCCCTTACTACAATACTATAAGCGGTACTGGTAAGGTTCTACCTCCCATAGATTGTATAAAAACTGAAATATCACCATTGAGCGCCTTCAGATAATAAAGGAAAGCATGATGGGTCAGGTCTTACCACAAGAGGAATTTTTCCCAAGTCTTCGAAATCTAATGTTGAAATCAGTCATCTACTCATTGGATGCCCTCCCTTGTTGTTATTCGGTTGTGCCACCAAATATAGGTGATCCGACATGTCTTCAAATAACTGCGCATAGAGCTATTCCTAGCTCATCCCAAGTTGTAATAGATCTAAATCTCAAGCCTCTATACCACTGAAGTGCTTTACCTTTGAAAGAGGCTACAAATAGCTTGACTACTACATCATTATGTGTGATTAGATAGAGTGAACACACATTTGCTACATCTTGGATATGCTCTTGAGGGGTGACTTGATTCTCACCAGTAAAGTAAGGAATACTTTTGAGCATGCCATTTGGCATATCATGCTGCATCAGTAGGGAGTAAGGGACTCCCTCCATCAAATTTTGCAAAGCTTCTTAATGGAGGAGGAGGATGATGCACCATTACGGTGGCACACAAAGTTATCTATTTTTAGGAAGAGTTGAATAGGCGCAACACGTTGGAGATAGAGATGCACACGCGAGCTTTTTGGAATGAACTCTTCTCAGGGATAACTAGAGGTATTCAAAAGAATATTCAGCTGTTGCACTTCTTCTTGTGTGTGCACTCTTCTCATGAAAGGTGCTGGGAATGCCGTGATGAGAGATCTTAAATATTGGGAGTCGCAGATGTGTTTGAAATGAGCCTCTTCAAAGAATAACACACTAAATTCACACACCGAACTTAGAGATATGAAATTTGAGCTTTTAATGCTGCTCCCACCGGAGTGCGTAAATCTAGTTGGTTACTTAGATGTGCACCCACGTCTTGAATCTCGAAAAGGGTGAGGTGTACGAGACCACAATGGGAACCGTCCCCAAGTTCAGGACCTTGCGTGCTTGGGATGGATCTGGAGAAGGCCGGTTCCTCTATCTATTTCTACTCCTACTGCTACTCTTAGTGTTGAAAGGGGAAAATAAGCTAAGAATGCCAAGGGACCAAGGAAATAAGGATAACATGAAGTAAACTACACTAAAAGGTGATAGCACCGAGAAAATAGGGTGAACACTATCTGCATTCGAGTGAGAATGATAAGGAATGTGTGAAAGGAGGCTAGGCACAAGTAAAGATAGTGAAATACACATTCACTAGATCGTTTCTCGTGGAACATAACAATGTGAACTACAAGGGACTTGAAATAGCACAAAAATACACAATGCAAGAGAAGAGGTAAGAAGAAGGAATGCAAACATGTTGGGACGGAGAATAGTCACAAAACGATGCTTCGATTACTTCCAAAAATGCACAAGCTAATTCTGATGATAAGGAGGTCGATATCCACATGCAAGAGCCAAACATGGAGGTTTTCGTAATTCAAAATATAGAAAATATGGAGTCCTTAGCCACGTGCATAAGGATCCGAGTCTCTAACCCTTTACAATGAGCCCCGACACTATCTTTATAGATTTAGCATAGAGGGAAAAAGGAGAGAGAGAAGCGGGGAAAACAAATTCGAAGCTCAACCACCATCGTTAATGCCTCCTACAAATCCACCCCAAATTTGTCATGTCTACATCAATTACTTGTTCAATGCCTCGAAGGAGGAGGAACGGTGGATCAGATCAAATCCAATCTAGTTATGGGGCAAATAGATTTCAGATTAATGGCACGAATACATTTATTCATTTTTTCCCCACATAACCTCTCCAAAATTTAAGTTTTAGATCTCTAAGGCATGCATTTCAGGCTGAGATCTTTCCAACTGTGCTAGATTTGTCAGATTTCGAGCACCGAGTTAAAATATATGCTCATTTGAAATTTGAATTGGGTCGTATGTACAAATGGTGGGAACCAGCCATAAAACGGGCCCCCTTTGGAAACCTGGGACATTTGGAGGGTCAAGGGCGCATGTTAAGGACAACCTTTGTATTTCAATTTTGAAGTGTGCGTGTAGGGTTGACATGTGGCTTCTTCCATGGCTTGCCTCGCTTTCTTCATGTTTTGGCTAAGTCTTTGCGGGGCCAAATTTCGACCTTGGACATGTGGCGGTCAGCGCTTGTTGGAAACCCACCCCAAATTTTATCTTTGAAATAGCACCGCACCGACACTGGCACTCTCCCATGGCCCGCCTCTGCTTTGACTATTCAACCCCAAATCCGTTCCTTTTTGGACTCTGGGACATGTGGAAGGCCCACACTCATTTGAAAACCCACTCAAGATTTTACCTTTGAAGGAGCATCGTTAAGACACATGGTGCCTTCCGCTTGCACTTGGACTTTTCAACGACTACTCTTACCTTTTAGGCCCTAAAAATGTGGCGAGATGGAGCTCATTTGGGCCTCTTCTTTTGGATTTACCTTTGGAGATGCACCGAGCTGAATAGAAATAAGGTGAATGTGTGGAGTGTGGGTGTAAGGGGAGAAAGCGCAAGGGCACACGTGGAAGAAAGAGGCATAGGAGGAAGGAAGAAAAGAGGGCACACAAAGGAACTGAGTCTATGTAAGCATGAAAGAGGAATGCTAGGGACTTAGCTGATAATTCTATAGAGGTGCATGCAAGGAGTACACAACATGATAGGAGAGAAAGCGGGCGTAAGAGGAAGGCGTGCAAGGGAAAAATGGAAGTAGATAGAAGAATGCAAAATGGAGTAGGAAGTGTATGCAAGTTATCCAAATCGCTAGGAGATCTATTTGGATAACAATTGAAGGGTGAATGATACATTTTGCATACAAAATCATAGGTAAATTTGACAAAGAACTTATCAAATGTAGATGCACCGATATGACATGGTACACCATCTCACAATAGTGATATATTTTATTTCATTTGTCAACATTTACTTATATTCAAGCAATGGGATATGAAGGATCCTCGTACATTCTTCTAAGATACCCAAGTGAAAAGTGTATGTTGATGGAATAAGTAATACAATTGATGGAATTGCATAATTTATAATAGGAAAACACAAAGAGAGAATTCATTTCCCCATATCTTTCGGTTGTTACACATACTAATCTTCCATCAAGAAAAAGAATGTTGTAACAAAAATTCAATTTTTTTTTCACCCAAGGCTTAGTTTTGATTAAAGAGGAGTAATAAAAACTTGGAGCCTTATATTTAAATACACCCAGTTGGAAGATATATGGGTTAATAGTAGCGATGAAATTTGTTTAAGAAAAGAGTATTGTAGATTAACTTTAGATGATGTTACAAAGTACAACCTTGTTGATATTATCAAAGCACATGATGATGGTGAATCCTAGATAACATATATGGGTGTATGATGGTTCAAAACCCGAGGTTTCCTCCGATTAAGTGGTTTGTCAAATAATGCATTTCAATAAAACAACTTAGTAATGTGATCTTTAATTGCACCAATCAGTGGTTCATGTCATTTGGATTTGGAATCCAACCTAAGAAAGAAAATAATTACCCAAGAGCAACAACCTTGTAAGTGGATCCCTCCCAAATACTTAAGGATAAAAATAATTCCACACAACCTATAAAGTTAAGATTTTGAGGGTGGGAAGTCTCATACTTCTTCAAATCCAAAATGGTGGTAGATTTGGATTCCCTTCCTCTTCTAATAGCTCAAGGAATGTTGAAAACAATCGCCACACTTCCCACATTGATCTCTTCTCATGTAATCACTCCTTTTATCCCTATTTTCACCCTAGATCCTCATGTTTCCTCTCGCCCTAATTCCGCTTCTCCATCTACATCATAAGTGACACCTACTTTCATTCCCACATTCCCAATCCTCACATCTTCCACCCTCAATTCCTCTCTTCCCACTTCCTCTCAACTCTCATGGCACATGGCTTATCCTACCTTTCAACTCTTTCATCAAGGATTATTCCTTTCATGGGTTCCAGAAGACTTGTCTTTCTCCATCTACTTCTCTCGATTCTTGTTTGCAATTCTTCCTCTCGGTTCCTTCATTTTTTTCCTTCACCTTTCCCATGTCCATTTTTTCAACCCTCTTCTCTTGGTTTGTGTTCACATCCTCTCCACCTATCACTCATATGGAATTTTCTTCACCCTCTTCTTAGTAAAAGTAGTTGGATCCCTCTCCTGTTTCAGCTTAGCAAGTAAACTAAAACCCTAAGAATTTGAAGAAAGTATTTCTCCTGAAGCATTTGATTCTGAAAAGCATACTAGATCCAACTCCTTCGCATAACAAAGATACCTAAGATGCTTTCTCATATCATCATTAATCAATCTAAGAAATGTTCAATGAGATTGTTGCACCATCTATGGATAAGAGTAATGAGGATATAATTAATTCTAATGATCAAATTACAAAATTTACATTAAGAAAAACCACTAGATAAGGATTCCAACAAGATTTATGGTGGCCCTATAAAATCTATTTGAAAATATTAAAAAGGCCAAGGTCACGAAGAATGACCTCGAAGGATAAAGTGGATCATCCGATAGATTTTTATAAGAAATCACTCACCCTACCCATAATACCACTCTTACAACAAATTTTTTTGATGCAAAGATCCATCATGGTAACTAAAAATATAAGAAAAAGGAAAAGAATATCAATGATTGGATTGAGATACTTCTCATAGATGGAAACTATCTCATATAAGAGTCCATCAAGGTCCATAATGCCATAGATAACTTGAGAAGATAAGGTTCAAGTGAATGAGAAATGAGTTTGAAGAATGAAATAATTGGGAACTCACTTTGGAGTCCTGAAGTGAGCTAAAGAAGATAGATACTAATACCCTGGTTAAAGAAAAAGTCATCAAGAAAGGGTAGGGACTATGAGTTACATGAGGATATTGAGTTCGGTGTTAGGATTTTTAATGATGAAAATGAAAAATTTAGAGAGCTAAGAAGAGAAGGAAAAGATGTTACCTTTGACATTAGTGATGAAATAGTCAAACTACATTGCCAATCTCATGATGAAGATCTAAATGCACTACTAACTAGAGACATATTCATCTAGTTTAAAATATTTATTGAAGGGGATTCAGATTAGAGAAAATATTTGTGTGTAGACACCAAAAGTTTACATCCCCTAAGCTCGAAATATTCATGACCAAAGATGACTCATTCACGACACTCCACAATATCGTCCCTCTTAACCACCTTCAATTAATATGGGCACGACCCTCACATTTCTAAAGTCTAAAATAATTATTTAATTCATTAAAATAAATAAATAAATTATTCCCCATCACACCTCACACTCACACAATGTTGAGTTAACTATGACACCTCATTAACTATTCAACTATTTCTAAAACTACTTCCCAAAAAGCACTAACCCATTTCCTAAACTAACTAACTAAACTAACTAAATCTTCCAAAAATATAACCCCCTTATCCTAATGAATTTATTTCATGATTTTTTAACCATTCCTCACCAAAACTTTGAAGTTATCATATCTTGTTCGAAATGGAAGAAAATCACTTGTTTTGTTAACTAAACTAATATCTTCCGTAAATTTGACGATCTATAAATATGTGTTTTCAAACCTCATTTGGGAGCACAGATTCTCACGCTTTGAAGGTGCATTCTGTCTCAATTCCAATGTCTTAGACATCCAATCACTTCATATCAACTCTTGCCAACTCTAAGATGCTAAAAGGATGTCGAATCCATTGTCAAATTGCTCGTTTTTAGTGTTCAACCATATTTTTCCATCCATCCATCAAATTGATTCGTTCTGTAAGGTAATTTATTTGTTTTTTTTAATTTTATATACTAACAACATGTATGTTTTTGTTTATACATCATTCATATGTTGCTAATGCTCTATTTTCATCAAAATTCATAGCTTAATCAATTGTTTTAACTCGTTTTATCAATCAAGTTAGAACTATCAAAGCAATCACTAGTGATTTCTTTAATCGCGCGATTCCCTAAAATCACTAGTGATTCATGTATTCTTTTTCTTTTTCATTATTTTATGCCAAATCTAACTAAAATGTCTAGCTTTTTCTTATTATCTACTGATCCCCTATCTAGTATGATGTTTTCAGATGGCATTAGGTGGATCTAATCTTCCCACAACCTGATTCCTTTCTTGTTGTTTTCCATCCATTATACTTGGGAGCAATACGAGTTACTTCGTGATATCAACTTTGTGTAATCCAGAATCCCCATTTGATTGCTTGCAGAGGCTATCTTTGCCTCCAATCAATATATCCGAGAAGCTATCGATGCTTTTCGGGAACATATGACAAAGTTTTGAGACTTCAATAGGAACTTGTTCAAGATGAGCTTCGCTACACAACTAGCCTAGAGATCTTAGACAAGGACTACCGCATTGCTTCAAAGTTTGACACCCACAATCACATCAGCATATGTAGTAGACCGACACAACATTTTCTCACCTTTACGACACCCAGGAGGAGGATTCTAACTTCTTTCATTGAGGACTACATCTCCATCCTCGATTCTGACCTTACTGAGGAAGAGGAAGAGATAATTAGCTCGTGGCATCTAATGTGTCTGAAAACCTCTACATAGACCAAGAGTCTAAATTATGGATTTAAATCATGACTAATGTTAGCTATATGTATCTAATCTAAATAAGTGATAATCACAATTCCATATATCATTTGTAGCAAAATCATAAATCAAAGCATGAGTGTTTTCTTCAAATATAACATTGTTTTGTCTAAAGCACAATTTGAGGCTTGTTTATAGGTAGTAAAGAAACTTTGATACATTAAACGATGTGAAAACATACATAATCAACACTACGGGTATCCTAGAAACCCCGCCATAATGAGGTCGTTTAGGTATTCACCCCCTTGAAACAATCAAGAAACCAAAGGTAAAACCATATTGAACATTCTCAACATGCCCGGTGGAACCCTTGAGTCCATGTTAATTTTCTCATTTCATCATTAATTTAACTACTATTTTTAATGATCGCCAATCTCTAGTGATTGGCTTAATCACCTACCTTTGTCCCAATCGTTATTGATTCTCTCTGTTTTGTTTTTCTAACATCTCATTATCAGCCACAATGTCTTGTTTGTTGTTTCTTCTAATCAGATTCTAGACCTTTTTTGTCTCTCAGTAAACTTTACTTTGGGTTTCGTTAAGAAAATGTTTTGGAAATTTCTAAAATTAAATTTAAATTAAAAAAAGGAGTGTGCTTGTGGTAAGTTCTAAATCCCTCCATTTAACCTCCGGGGTTGCATTCTTGTTTTTCTATCTTCATCAAAACCGACATTTCATTTCTAATCTTAAAATAAACAATTACATTTTTCGTGCTTCACATAATCTAATTAGGAGGTAAACCCGGTTTCATCCACTTACTATTCCCCAAACACAACCAAACCGCATACAAAATAAAAAAATGCATTCAAAAACTTTTCTACCTAGGTGAAATTGATTGGGATTTCATCACCCAATAGGGAAACTCGACTCAATGTTTTGGCCGAGTAGAATTTCTTGTCTCTGTCTAAGATATTTGGCTTAAAGACTCGACTCGCTTATCATAAATGGGAGTGTGAAGTGATGGGGTAGGCCTAATATACACTCCCATACCGATAATAAGACAAAATTGGGCCTCATGCACCTTCGTGTATATCGAGGACTTGTCATCACCAATCCGACACTATGATAATTCTTCACCGAGAACTCCTCGTGCTATGATTATTACAATTACACCTTCACGCCTTCTTCAACACACTTTTAACTCATTGGATTCCTTTCGCACACTTCCTACAATATTTCTCACTACTTCTTTCTACGCTAAATGAGGGGTGGCTCTCTATTTATGTAACTTCCAGCGCTTATCCATCCTATCTCTAAGATAGATAAGAAATCCACTCGACGAATCATATTCCATACCTTAACTCTTATCTCGTACATACGTAGTTTATCTCTTAAGATAAGATAAACCTTATCATTTTACATGGGTTCCACATTTTTAGACTTTTTACAAATAAAATACACAAAATATTTATGACCTCACTCTCTTGTCCTTATTACCAATATAATATTTCTAATTCCTAATCACGTAGACCCTACTTTCTAATTACCCAAACTTTGACATTTTAACATTACCTGACCACTTACGACATAAATATTTACTTTTACAACATTCCTATCAGATTGATCACTACCGTATCTACATTATCGCATGACACCGCATCGACGGCGCCGTTATCTTCTATCGACGCTACTACTAATTATACTTAACAACATCCTATTCCTAATACATACATTAATGAAATAGTAAATTATGGAGGAAAATTTTAGTGTCGACATCTTCCCCTTCCTAGCCTTCTACTCCGTCCCTGAGTAGACTATTCTCAAGTGTTTTGGAAAATCTTCAACTTCATCGTGGTCGACCCATTTCAGAATGGGAGTGCCATCCAATTCCTCCATGCAGACGTACCATTTTCATGCACACCTGCTATTTCAGTAGGCCCCATCCATTTTGGAAGAAATTTTCATCTTTTTTGTATCCTAATCATATACTGTAACCAAGTCATTCACATTAAATGGAGACCACGGATCTTTTGATCAAAGTATTCTTTTCGCTTCATTTTCTTCTTACATTTCAGATCCTTCGCTATTTCCTCATTTCCTCTAAAGAAACGAAGATGTATCAACCTTTCTTTTATCAATCACTTTCATCCATCCTTTCATTTTTCATAACTCTCACAGTGGGAATATCAAACTCAACAGAAGAATCTGATCAATGCCATAAAGCCAACCGAAATGGAGAGTATCCTGTGCCGATTTTGATGTTGCCTCTATATGCCCACAATGCCGCATTTAATCCTTTTATCCCATTTATGTACTCGCAAGCGCATCATTTGCTAGACTTGACACAACACAAAATTTGTTCTGCTCCACCTCGCCCATTTCAGGCTTGGCCAGATGTTGTCGCTTCCGCGCTTAATAGAAAACTTATCGATTAGTGGCTTCTACCACCTCATTAACGGTGCTTCCTCGACCGTTACAATTTCTAATGGACAACCAAATCTCATGACAATGCGCTCATATATTTAACCTCGCCACTTCATCCATGTAAGTTCGCTTTTCAATGGCCTACCTTCAACCCACTTGCTAAATAATCCAGCAACTACAATATACTTATTTTTACGTGATGGTAGTGAAGTGACCTACAAATGTCTATTCCCACTTTTCAAAGGGACCTGGGAAGAATAGACATAATGGAATGATTAAGTCTTACTACTACATTAATGTGTTCGATAAATATCACATGTCTTACAATAATTATAACAATCTTTAAAAAGAGGTAAAATGATAACTCGTATCCAAGATCCTTTCGGTCTGTAAGTTTGTCCTGTAGAAGTGCCCTCCACATGTACCATCATGGAATTCTTCTAAAGCAGCTTCCTTCCTCGATCACGTCCAATCGCCTCTCAGACTATCCATCGTGTCCTATTCAAAATAATACTCCACGCAGTAATAATATGGACGATCGACTGGAGTAATCTTCTCTCTTTGATTACCAGACGGCACCATCAGAAACTTCAATTCATTCAGATAATTCCAAATATCTATGTATTCACTAGATCGATTGTGGCAATAACAATGCCGATCGTGAAAATCATCATCATCACAAGATTGATCCTAAACCATCATAGCCGAGAGAGTGATCCGCATCGACACGCTTCTTTCCGCCTATCTATAATATCAAATTCAAATTCTCAGAAGAAAATTATCCATCTGCTATCCTCCCGATGGGTTAGCTTTTCGACAATATATTTAGAGCCTCTCAATGATCTGTATAACTATAAATTTTCGCCCTAAAAGAAGTAATTTCTAAACTTCTTTACAAAGAAAATGATAAACAGAGCCTTTTTTTCGCATACAAGATAATTTACCTCAAGATCGCTCATTTGTCTCGCTCCCAAAGTAAATTGGATGTTCATTCCCATTTTCATCCTTTTGGCTCAAAGATTTCCTAAAGTGCGCATCTCGAGAGGCAGCAGTACACAATGAATTATTGCTTCCAATCCTGATTCTTCAAAACAAAGGAAGACACTGTGGCTTCCTTCAAGCTGTCCAAAAGCCTTCACGCCTTATTTCCTCGCTCATAAGAACATCCTTCTTCAAGAATCCAAGTTAGCTGGTATGCAATCTTTGGAAATTTTGGATTAACCTTCTATAAGAACTCCACATGGCCTAAAAACGATCTCAACTTACTTCTATTCATGTGAAATCAGTAAATTGATTTTAAACTTTATCGTGATCGCACTCAATACCATCTCTGATACAACACGCCCTAACAAAACGCCTTTAACATCCAAAGACACACTTTCAGAGGTTTAAATGAGGCCATGCTTCATCTAACCTTTCAAATGTTGCTCCATCTAAAAGGCAGTGGTCCAACTCGCCTCCCATATGTAAAATCATCCGTAAATACTCACGATGAAGGTCCCAATGTAGGTTCGAACACCCTATTCATCAAACGCTCTAATGTCACTTTGAGCATTACACAACCTAAAAGCGCATAACTTATAAGCAAACGCTCCTCAAGCCGAGTGGTGAACGTGGTCTTCTTCAACTGATCTTTCTCGCATATACGAACTGGTCAGAAATCGCTATATCCATCAAAGAAACTATAAGACTCGCCGCCTACTTGGCCCAAGATCTCGATCCGAAAATGGAAGAGGGTAATGATCCTTCTTTGTCTGCTTTATGAGCCTTTCCCAGTAATCAACACAAATGCGTAGCTTCCCATTCTTTTTTATCGAGATCACAATTTATAAACCCATTTCGAATTCTCCACAAGAAATATGAATCCCGCATCAAGAACTTATCTATTTCTTCTTCTTTACGCCTTTAAAAATTGTGATTCATTCTATATAAGATTTGCTTTATTTTTTAAAGACCATCTACCACCAATACAACGTTCTACCCAACTTACTCGATTTTGAGTTCCTCAGAATCAAAAGTGAATAGGTGCCAGATGACCTTCGAAAGAAATTTAGAGGTAGGATTCCTTCTCACTCTCCATCACAAAGATCACCAATCTTTATTTGTTTGAGACGATCATCAACTTCTTCTTCGATAATTTTATGGGTCATGAGAATCAGGTGACTCAAGGATATCCACGATCAAACATCAACCTCACTTTCTTCATCTTCAAGTTGTCCACTTCACTCTGCATTGTAGAAAGAATCGAGGATGTCCAATCATCGCCATCACTCAATCCACAGTGTTCTCGCTTTATGATGCCGAGGATCACATTTATCTTCACCCTCTCTCTACACGCCCAAGTTGTCACGAAACCTTCATTCCAAGTAGTTTTTGCATTTAACTCTCCTTAGCCATGTGGTCTTCCAAGAAAGACGGGCACGCAAAAGCACTCATTTTTCATCACCCGAAAGTCTACCACACATAACACCCATAACAGAGTATATCCACATTCAAACTACACCTTCTGCTTTAGCTTTTTCCTTTATTTAACGACCTTAACATGTTGTCTGGGCGGCGATCAATTTTTAAACCCAACATATTCATTATGACTTGGCCATTACATTAATCGCAAAGACCTCCATCAACTAAGACATCATGAATCAAATACCATTACATAATACCTCACCATGGAGCATAGTGATCCGCTCGCTCCAAAACAACAGGACCTCAACCTCCTTCCTTCTTCGAAAGATTGAGTCCACCTCGCAACTCCCGCCTCTTCTCGTAAACACATACCAAGAGTCGACTATATGTAATATTTTGCAGCCTTTTGACAGATCTTCCAAGATGGAGATGGTCCTCGCCTCGCGAAATCGTAAAATCCCGCACACCCAACTTTCTTCTCCCATGTTTCTTACTAGCTTTCTTCTTTCATCTTCTGTGATCATTTCCATCTTGATTATCTTTTTCTTTCTTTCTTTTTTTACAAACACATCTACTTCATTATTTCTACTCTTATCTACTACATCAAAAGAATTCACAGTGCTTTTCCTTTATCATTATCTCCTTTACTGTATTGTAGTTCTATCCTGACAATTATACTTATAATGACCCTTTTATAACAACCATAACAAACAACTTCGTAAATATTTCTTTTGACTCTATCTCCTCCCCGGTAACTAAATTCTTTCTCAAGTTAAGATTAATAGTTAACCGACACCATCTTGAAAGCAGATCTTCATACTCAAGTAGATGTACTAGAGAAATATTTGTGCTCACTAGAGTGGTCAGGATTCTGACCAAAGGTGCTGTGTACAGAGCTCTACTTTAAGAACAATTTCTTTGGGCTCCTCTTCCATGCTTTTTCTTCGCTTTCGCAATCTCCTTTCGCTTGCTCAATGGCAGAGCGGGCTGGTCATACTTCACTCGTTGCTCGATCTCTCGCTTCATCCCAAGAACGAAGGTAAGCTTACAGAGGAGATTATCCACGCCATTCATCAACCCATCCGCTAATCCTTCCTTCCTGATCCTGCATCGAGCTTCCTCTCACTTCTGTAACACGAGCATTGATAATCCCTTATCTTCTCCTTCTCTCCTCGGGATAGCTTTTCATGATCTCGATCATGAGATCTCGCATATTCTCGTTGCTCACCAAATTCTTCAAGAAAACTTTCAGCTAATAAATCCCACGAATTTTTCACATTATCACCTAAATGTTTCAAACCACCTAAGTGCACGAACCATCCAAAAAGGTAGAAAAATTCACCCATTGTCTCTCTTATAAGGCCATTACAAATACAAGATCGCTTAAACTTCGAATGAAAGTTAAGAAGCATCTTCATTAGATTGAATTTAAAAACATGAATCTTTCCCATTTTCAAAAGAACCACCGTGAAATACCAACCCACAAGACAATCAACAAGACTTATGTGCACAAATAATCGAATCACTATTGACTTTATAAAAGAAATGAAACCACGGTAAACTATGGTAAAACTTGACTTACTATGGTAGAAAAATTGATTTTACCGTGGTAAACACTATTCACTAGAAAAAGTGAAAGTTATCACAGAATACTATTCACAGAAATACTATTCACGGTAATTACTAGTCCCAAAAAAAGTGACTTTACCTGCGATAAATACTATTCACAAAGAAAAATGACTTTATCACAGAACTACTATTCACTGGTAAAATGACTTTACCACAGAATTACTACGCACAAAGAAAAACAAGGTTACCCTCCAATCGATTTTTGACTAAGTGGGAATATCTCTCCGTAAAATCCACCAACGAGGAATGGTCCCTAAGAACTAACCAAAATGTCATCACCAATCCCAAGACTACGATAATTCTTCACCTAACTCCTCGTGCATGATTATTTACTAACGCATGTACCTTTAGCCGTGGATGTAATCCTAAAACAAAACAACAACATAACACACAAGTTAATACCATCGACTATGATAAGACATTTTAATGACGACAAATCAAATATCAAAAAGAAATTATAATATTAACATAAAATGTTATAATCTCACCCATGAGTGTACTTTCAACAAGCTTCCACAATACTATGGGATAAACTTTACAATTACACCTCTCAATGGCTTCTTCAACACACCTTTAATCGATGGGCTTCTTCGCACACTTCCTACAATATTTCTCACTACTTCTTTTCTATGCTAAATGAGGGGTGGCCTCTATTTATAGAACTTCCAGCTTATCCATCTTATCTCTAAGATAGATAAGTTAAATCCACTGACGAATCATATTCCATACCTTAACTCTTATCTCGTATACGTAAGTTTATCTCTTAAGATAAGATAAACCTTATCATTTTACATGGGTTCCACATTTTTAGACTTTTTACAAATAAAATACACAAAATATTTATGACCTCACTCCTTGTCCTTATTACCAATATAATATTTCTAATTCCTAATCACGTAGACCCTACTTTCTAATTACCCAAACTTTGACATTTTAACATTACCGGACCACTTACTTACAAATATTTACTTTTACAACATTCCTATCAGATTTGATCGCTACCATACTCCACATCATCGACGCTACTACTAATTATACTTAACAACATCCTATTCCTAATACATACATTAATGAAATAGAAATTATGGAGGAAAATTTTAGTGTTTATGACTTTGTCCTTAAACACACCGAAACCGACCTTTATATAGCCATTTTAGAATTTGGACCAATTTTACATATTTCACTTTTGTGTTGCACTAAATTGGGGGACCAAAAAAGCATAAGAATGTGAAAATCCAAATCGCGTACACATTTTTTTAAAATGCTCGCGCTTTAGTTTGTTTGGCTCAGAATCACCAAAGCATAATGCGCACATGTTATGTTGACTATAAACAAAAAAAGAGGCCCGAGCCTCTATTATTTTTCCTCCTTCAAACGTGATTTTCGAGAGCTTGTTCGTGCCCTCATGTTTTTTCCATTCAACTGGATCTCAAGCTCAAAGGATCGCTTTTTGATCAACAGAAGATCTCAATCGACGATGGTGCCACTGGAGAAGATGTAAGCACGCTTTCTTTTCTCAAAATTGCATCAAATATGATAATTATAGATTAAAATTTGAATTGAGTACATATTTTTATCGTTACGTTAGAGGTCGAGGGAATCAACCACAACCAAACCCTCGTTATTCTCGACATCCCTCCCGACACTCCCCAATTGCTCAACATCCCTCGGGTAGTCAAGAAGATTTAAAGATCCTAAATAGTTGAAAACAAAATTGAAATTGAGGATTTAATCAAAATAATGAGGGATGCACAATCTACAAACCCCCACCGCACCTCTCTTCCAAACACATTGGAGACATTACTTGTTCAAATTGACATGGAAATGGGGAAAATTGATCATCGGACAACTTATAGGAGAGGGTCAGAGGGTTTATTATTCTAACAAATTGTCATATGTGGATGTAAAGAAAAATAAATTTCAAAAGAACTCATATGCACCTTATTCATGAGAGCCCCACACTAATCTTAATCCTTTTCCGCATTGACATGTAAACGATTTCCCATCCATCGGTGCAATAATAATTTGATTAGAAATAATTTTTAGGACCAATGGTGGATGGTGTTTGATTATCCACCTTGTAATAATAATGAGGTGCCACTATAATTTCGAGGAAACTCTATGCGAGTTTATCCTTAATGAGAGCCCAAATTATTTTGATTTCGAGATTTCTGGCCAAGGAAAAGGATCTACACAGATCAATAGGTGCACAACGTGAACCTATTCAAGAGGGTAGATTCCTCGCACGTAATCCCCTCACCCCGAGATTGTCCCTCAAATAGTGAAGGTGACAGTAAAGAGAGATTGATACACTCCATGTGCTTTAGGGGCTATCTCATGACCCTTGTTCGACATACGAGGGATATTTCGAGCCGTGATGCTCACTGAGGTACACAAAGTATTCCCTCAGTGAGTATAACATGAGACCACATTTTTTCTCATCATGTGGTAGCATATGTTTGGGGCTCGAGGAGGATGATACTTTCATGCGATCGATTTTGGTGCACTGGTGCTAGGGATGAACACAATAATGTCACTATGTCGATGTCATTTTGAGTGAGACATTTGGATTACATTCATCCAAGATCACCTTCGCAGTAAATTTGTTATGTTTTTTATTTGTGTTACAAAATTTTTGGAGTACTTGATTTACTTATATATGTTAAATTTTTGAAATAATTGTAGTCGTGCACATGTACATGCATTGATATTATAGCGCGCGGGAAGTGCATCTTCATCCCGACCATAGGTGGTAAGCACCATGCATACACGAACATTCACAGAGGTAATTTAGAATGTTAATTATGTAAAATTTTCACATACATGTGTGTGTGTGTATATTTGCATGTATATATATATATATATATATATATATATATATATATATATATATATATAAGTTTTGAATTCAAATATATTTATGTTCTTGTATGTCCATCTAACTCACGTGATATACATGTTTGATAAAAATGTTGACATCACTAGACACCCCACCATCTCTCGTGACAAGTAGATAAAGGTGTGCTACTATGATTTCATCTCGCTCAACAACTCACCGAGGTATTCAAACACCACATAAATTTTTTTAAATTTCTCGTGTAATTCATATTATGTTAAATTACAAAGTTAGTAATGTATTTCATTTTAGAATTATTAAATTATGTTAATAATGTCCTTCATCGTGTGTATGTAGGAGTTACTCGCGACAGTCGCAACTCTTTTCATTTAATTCACAGGCGTGGTGGGGTAAAAACAATAGTTCTATATTGATAAAATTAGTTAAAATATTCTCATTATGTAGATACATGTACTTAGCTCTATTTTTGCTAATTCGATGTTAGATTTTCTAATCTTATGTGTATGTAGGGAACTTTAACCCTCCATTTTGACTTCGAGGGCACAAAATCCTCCTTCTCATCATCTTCGCACTCTCGCTCATACCGTAGAAGCTCCCCGATGAATCATCCGAGTGTGAGATAAAAATTTGGCATGATCGAAAAATTACAGTAAGTTTGTGTATTTATGTAAATACTTTCATTCTAAAGATGGTCTTAAATACATGTTCAAAAAATATATAAATTAAGTTTTGACAAAAGAACATTGTTTGCATTTATAGGCTCATCTACAAAGCGAGTATTCGGTGGAAGAGGACTCAAGCATGGGCTTAGACGATCCAAAGTAATCTCATGGATCTCCATCTTGCCTAAGGGAGGGCCTTCTTCGAGCAAAGCTAAGAGGGATAGATTTTGATGAGTAGGAAATATATATGTCTTACATGACATTGTTTTTGTATGCCTATGTGCATGACATTGTATGTAAGCCTATATGACATTTGAACTTGATGGTATATGACCTATTTGGGAATTTTTTTATTTATTATACACATTAAAATACTATTTGGAACTTGATAATTTTGTATGAGACCTTATATTTATGAGATTATTTTCGCATGAATCTAATATGATGTGCACTTGACAATATTTAAGACATGGATTATTTTTTCATTTATTGGTGATGTACATGTACTAGAATTTTCAATGTATAATATGCATAAAACTTTGGAAATTAATATTTATATAATGTATGTATATAAAGAGTTACCTAATCTAAGTAATTATTTATTCAATTTATCAATGTGTATATGTGTATTTACTTTACTTGCGCTTCTTCTTACTCATGGTCTCTTTGTATTGGTTTCTATCTTATCATGCACTTACTACATTCTTCTATGCTTCGTATTCTTCTCCCCGTTAAAACACCCGACATTCATCACAATTTGACGCCTTTCATCTCGTTGATATTTTGAGAATGTCTCTCCATATACATTACTCTAATGCTTGAGAATGTCTCCGATGTAATGACATTCGATTCGACACTCAATGATTCTTGATTGTCTAATCCTATCCAATTTGTGTTACTACCTTTAAATCAAGGCATTTCAAGTTATTTGGAAATCACATCACACCCTTCACTAGGCTTGATGACTACCTAAGGTGATTTTGAAAGCATCTATGGGTTTATCATAACATAAATTATCAATGAATGGATGGTCACCGAAGTCGTAGGCCGGTGACTCCCATCAAGAACTAAACAAGAAATATTTACTTGGCAATTGATAATTCCCATGTGTTCTTAGACATACCCCTATCAAATTCATTCTTAAGCCAATCTAGTCATTCAGGGCTCTTAAGTGACTATGCCTGGATGAGGTAGCCCTACACTCGGATGAGGTAGCCCTACACTAACTCGAGACCGCACTATTTCTCGTGTTTACAAACAATAAGACATTGAGAGAACTAGATGGAGACGGAGAAAATATGAGAGACTTTCATAGAGGGCCCCGATGTGGAGCTCTCAAATCGACGAGATGTCTCTAGGTGCCACACAGCCCGAGAAATCACATGTCAAAGATATGGTGTGTTTGGGCCTCAAGGCTCTTAAGTGACTATGCCCTGACGAGGTAGCCCGAAAGCATGGGAGAGTGGGGAACAAAAATGAAGCCTCCACTAATGTTCATGTGCCACCCCGATGTGTTGGCATAGTTGGTTTGGTCCCACGAACTTCCATTTGCAAACTACAAAGATATGACATCCCTACATTGACTCAGATCGCACTATTTCTCACATTTGCAAACAAGTAGCACATTGAGAGAACCGGATGGAGACGGAGAAAACCACGAGAGGATTTCATAGAGGGCCATGATGTGGAGGTCTTAGATCTAAAGAGACATCTCTAGGTGCCATGGAGTCCGAGAAATCACCCATCGAAGATATGGCGTGTTTGGGCCTTAGGGATCTTAAGCGACTATGCCTGAGATTTGGGTAATTTGAAAGCATGGGGAGCATAGGAACCAAAATAAGCCTCCACTAGCATTCACTAAGCCATCTTGAGATGTTTGTGTAGTTGGTTTGGTCCCATGAGCTTCGTTGCAAACTACAGCATCTGGAAGCCCTACACTGACTCAAACTACATTATTTCTTGTGTTTGCAAACAATAGCATAGTGAGAGAACCAGATGGAGATGGAGAAAACCACAAGAGGATTTCATATAGGGCCCCGACATGGAGGTCTTGGATCTGATGAGATGTCTCTAGGTGCCACAGAGTTTGAGAAATCACCCGTTGAAGATATGGCATGTTTGGGCCTCAGGGCTCTTAAGCGACTACACCTGACGGGGTAGCCCGAAAGCACGGGGAGCGTAGGGAACCAAAATGAATCCTCCACTAGCATTCACCAAGACACCCGATGTGTTTGCATAGTTGGTTTGGTCCCACGAGCTTCCGTTTGCAAACTACAACATCTAGTAGCCCTACACTGACTTAGATTGCACTATTTCTCATGTTTGCAAACAATAGGACAACGATAAGGAACCAAAATGAATCCTCCACTAGCATTCACCAAGACACCCGATGTGTTTGCATAGTTGGTTTGGTCCCACGAGCTTAGTTTTGCAAACTACAACATCTGGTAGCCCTATACCGACTTAGATTGTACTATTTCTCATGTTTGCAAACAATAGACAACGAGAGAACCAGATGGAGACAAAGAAAACCGTGAGAGGATTTTGTAGAGGGCCTTGATGTGGAGGTCTCAAAACTCATGATACGTCTCTAGTGCCACGGAGTCCGAGAAATCACTGTCAAAGATATGGCGTGTTTGGGCCTCAGGGCTCTTAAGCGACTACGCCCGGATGAGGTAGCCCAAAAGCACGGGGAGCGTAGGGAACCAAAACAAATCCTCCACTAGTGTTCACCAGGCCACCCTAATGTGTTGGCGTAGTTGGTTTGGTCCCACGAACTTCCATTTACAAAACAAGATCTGACATCACATTTCTACACCTGACTTAGATCGCATTATTTCTCACATTTACAAATAATAAGACAACGAGAGAACCAGATGGAGACGGAGAAAACTACAAGAGGATTTCATAGAGGGCCCGACATGGAGGTCTCAGATCTAACGAGATGTCTCTAGGTTCCACGGAGTCCGAGAAATCACATGTCGAAGATATGGCGTGTTTGGGCCTCAAGGCTCTTAAGCGACTACGCCGGACGCGGTAGCAGCTCAAAGCACAGGAGTGTAGGGAACCAAAATGAAGCCTCCAATAGCATTTACTGTGCCACCCCAATGTCTTTACATAGTTTTTTTTGGTCCCATGAGCTTTCGCTTGCAAACTATAGCCTCTGCACCCTACGTTGACTCAGATCGCACTATTTCTCGCATTTACAAACAATAGGACAACAAGAGAACCAGATGGAGACGAAGAAAACCATGAGAGTATTTCGTATAGGGCCCCGACATGGAGATTATAGATATGATGAGATGTATCTAGGTTCCATGGAGTCCGAGAAATCACTTGTCGAAGATATAGCGTGTTTGGGCATCGGGACTCTTAAGCGACTACACCCGGACGGGGTAGGCTAAAAGCACGGGGAACGAGGGAACCAAAACGAAGCCTCCAGTAGTATTAACAAGGCCACCCCAACATGTTGGTGTAGTTTTTAGTCCCACAAGCTTCGTTTGCAAAATAGCCCTACGATGCACCTCTACATCACTCGCTCAGATCGCACTATTTCTAGCGTTTACAAACAATAGGACAATGAGAGAACCAGATGGAGATGGAGAAAACCACGAGTGAATTTTGTAGAGAGCCCTAACATGGATGTCTCAGATTTGATGAGATGTCTCTAGGTGCCACTGAGTCCGAGAAATCACCCATTGAAGATTTAGCGTGTTTGGGCGTAAGGGCTCTTAAGCGACTACGCCAGATGGGTAGCCCAAAGCACAGGAGGAGTGTAGGGAACCTGTGAAATATGTCTCCACTAGCATTCACAGAATACTCCAACATGTTGGCATAGTTGGTTTGGTCCCATGAGATTCTGTTTGCAAATACAGGTCTCTGTAGCCCTACATTGACTCAGATCGCACTATTTCTCACGTTTACAAACAATAGGACATTGAGAGAATCGGATGGAGACGGAGAAAACTTTGAGAGAATTTTTAGAGGGCCCCAAATGTGGAGGTTTTAGATCTGAAAAAATACATTTAGGTGCCACAGAGTCCAAGAAATCAGTCGTTGAAGATATGGCGTGTTTGGGCCTCGTGGCTCTTAAGCGACTACGCCGGACGTGGTAGCCCGAAAGCATGGGGAGCACGGGGAACCAAAATAAGCCTCCACTAGTGGACTCCATGGCACCTATAGATGTCTCATCAGATCTGAGAGCTCTACTTCGGGGTCCTCTAAGAAATACTCTTGTGGTTTTCTCCGTCTCCATCCAGGTTCTCATTGTCCTATTGTTTGTAAACGTGAGAAATAGTGTAGTCGAGTTGGTGTAGGGCTGCTGAGAGGCTGTAGTTTACAAATGGAAGCTCATGGGACCAAACCAACTAGGCCAACATGTTGGGGTGGCCTAGTCAACACTAGTGGAGGCTTAGTTTTGGTTCCTTACGCCTCCTTGTGCTTTGGCTACACCCGTCCGGCGTAGTCGCTTAAGAGCCCCGAGGCCCAAACACACTATATCTTTGACATGTGATTTTCTCGAATCCGTGGCACCTAGAGATATCTCTTTATATTCGAGAGCTCCATGTCGAGGCCCTCTACAAAATTATCTCATGGTTTTCTCCATCTCCATTCGGTTCTCTCGCTGTCCTATTGTTTGTAAACACGAGAAATAGTGTAGTCTAAGTTAGTGTAGGGCTGCAAATGGCCTGTAGTTTGCAAACGGAAGCTCATGGGACTAAATAAAATATGTCAACACATCGGTGTGGCTTGGTAAACACTAGTGGAGGATTCATTTTGGTTCCCTACTCTCCCGTGCTTTCGTGCTACCCCGTCTGGGCATAGTCGCTTAAGAGCCATAAGACCCATACATGCCATATCTTTGACGTGGGTGATTTCTTGGACTCCGTAGCACCTAGAGATGTTTCGTCGATTTGAGACCTCCATTTCGGGCCCCCAGATAAACTCCTCTCACAATTTTCTCCATCTCTATCTCGGTTCTCTCATTGTGCTTTTATTTGCAAATGTGAGAAATAGTGTAGTTTGAAGCCAGTAGGGTCAGTAGATGTTGTAGTTTACAAATGGAAGTTCGTGGCTTGAACCAACTATGCCAACACATTGGGGTCACTTGGTGAATGCTATTTGAGGCTTTTTTTTGTTCCCTACGCTCCCCGTGCTTTCGGGCTACCTCATCCGGCGTAGTCGCTTAAGAGCCATGAGGCCCAAACACACCATATCTTCAATGTGTGATTTCTTGGACTCCGTGGCACCTAGAGATGTCTCGTTAGATCTGAGATGTCCATGTCGTGGCCCTATATGAAATATTGTCATGGTTTTTTTCGGTCTTCATTCTGTTCTCTCGCTTCCTATTGCTTGTAAACGCGAGAAATAATGTAGTGAAGTCAAGTAGTAAGGGCTATTAGAGGATGTAGTTTGCAAACGGAAGCTCGTGGGACCAAACCAGCTACACCAAGACATCGGGGTGGCCTAGTGAATGCTTTTGGAGGCTTCTTTCTGTTTCCCTATGCTCCCCATGCTTTCGGGCTACCCGTCTCGGGCGTAGTCGCTAAGAGCCCCGAGGCCCAAACACGCCATATCTTCAACAGGTGATTTCTCGATTCCGTGGCACTTAGAGATGTCTCGTTAGATCCGAGACCTTCATGTTGGGGCCTCGATGAAATCCTATCGTGGTTTTCTCTATCTCCATCCGGTTCTCTCGCTGTCCTATTTTTGTAAATGTGAGAAATAATGCGTTTGAGTCGTGAAGGGCCGAAGAGGTCTGAGTTTGCAAACGGAAGCTCGTGGGACCGAAACAACTACACCAACACGTCGGGGTGGCATTGCAAACACTAGTTGAGGCTTCTTTTTGGTTCCCTATGCTCCCCGTTCTTTTGGGCTACCTTGTCTGGGCGTAGTCACTTAAAAGCCATGAGGCCTAAACACGCCATATCTTCGACGTGTGATTTCTCAAACTCCGTGACACTTAGAGATGTCTTTCAGATCCAATACCTCTACATTGGGACTCTACGAAGTCCTCTCAAGGTTTTCTCCATATCCGGCCCGGTTCTCTCACCTGTCCTATTGTTTGTAAACGTGATAAAATAGTGCAGTCTGGACTGAGTTAGTGTAGGGTCGCTTGATGTCGTATTTTGAAAACAAGCTCCTGGGCAAAAAAACTACACCAACACATTGAAGTGGCCTGGTGAACACTAGTGGAGGCTTTGTTTTGGTTCCCTATGCTCCCCATGCTTTCAGGCTACCCCGTCCGGGCGTAGTCGCTTAAGAGCCCTAAGGCCTAAACATGCCATATCTTCAATGGGTGATTTCTCGACTTTGTGGTACTTAGAGATGTCTTGTTAGATCTCGATACCTCCACATCGGGGCCCTCTATGAAATCCTCTCACGGTTTTCTCTGTCTCTATCTCTGGTTCTCTCATTGTCATATTGTTTGTAAATGTGAGAAATAGTGTAGTCTAAGTTAGTGAGGGTTGTGAGAGGTTGTATTTTGTAAACGAAAGCTCGTGTTACCAAAAAAACTACGCCAACACATTGAGGTGGCTCAGTGAACACTAGTGGAGGCTTCATTTTGGTTCCCTACGTTCCCGTGCTTTGGCTACCCCGCTTGAGCGTAGTCGCTTCTTGTGGTTTTCTCCATCTCCATTCACCGTGAGTCGAGTGTAAGGTTGTCCATTACCAATCACTTGAATAATATAGGTGGTTCATACAATATAGGTGGTGAAATGATAATTTTAATAAGATATTCTTAGAATATATTTGGTGAAATGAGAATTTATGTTTGTTGTTCCTTTCTAATATTTAATTTTTTTAGCTTCACTGGCTTCGAGAATAATAAATTCTCTACTAACAATGCCAACCACGTGAAGGTGAAAGCTTTTTTGGCACCATTAACCTACATAAACATGTTAGTAAGCAATTAAATAGAATTTTAAATCGTAAAAATTTAAACAAAATCATTTAAGTAAATATTCAAATTAAATTCATGAAGAACATACCTTGCAAATTCAATCCAATGAAATGCAAGGATCAACTCTATTCTCGACAAGATAGCAAGAATTACTTCATGATCGATTCATGAACCTTTCAAAATTTTTGTTTGATGGCCGACCTTGATATTTGATCAATTTAATATTTGTTGCAAGGACCAAATGTGAATAGTGAAGTATCTTCTCGATGAACTTCATAGGGGAAAGGAGCCAATGACTGTGAATGGCCCAATGACTGTTAGTAGTTATGTGAAACAAAGTGTTAATGACCATTTGAATTAAAGTTAAAAATGAAATAAAAACTAGCCAATAAAGTAAGTCACATCAAGTCACATCAATAAATGAACCAATGAAATGATGACACATAAACAACCCATAAAAGGTGATTTTATTCACAACTAATGGGTTTCCTTAAATTCCTTTGTATTCAAAAGTACTTATTTTAAATCCCTTAAAAATATATTTTCCACATACTCAAATTTTTTGAAAGAAAATCTGTATATTAAAAAAATCATGCTCTCCAAAAGGGTATTTTTTTTTAAAAAAATTATGATTGTTAAGTGGCTCTAACAACCTCCCACATTACGATTCACGATGATTGACTCCTCTCCCCTAGTCTTCAAACAACCAAATGTTTGATTTTTTGATAGGATATTGTCGGAAGCCAAGTTCCAAAGAACTACCAATGATCCAAAGTGGGATACTCAAGGTCTTCACCATCAATGGCTGTGGAAGTCAATTTTTTCCCCTCTACACAATAAGATAATAAGTAGTTTGTTCCCTCTTCATTAAATTCCATCGCAATAATCGTAAAAACATGCCCTATGTATCACAAAGTAAAACCCATTCAGTCAATTTATAAATATATTAAGAGTTGACCATTTCTTAATTTATAAATCTAAATCATGGCATGTACATATATGTATGTAACTTGTTGCACTAAATCGAGACTTGGTCAAAGTCGGGTGATGTTGTCATTTGATCCAAGACCCCGCAAGTTGTAATGCTCGTGGAACTTGATGTGTGTTGAGTGGAATTAGAGGTCTACAAGTCCACTCATCCACCCACCGTTGTCACTCAAATTCATTCCATGCAAAATCAAGGCATGATATATAAAAACATGTCATGTACCTAGTATAAATAGTCCAAGCATTTGCATCGAACTACGGAATGAGTGCATATCACTTGATCTTGCAAATTGTCATGCAATCTTCATAGTTTGTCGGATGTTATTGCTCTATCAACCAAAAATATCTACAAACCGTTGATCTGTCTTGAGATTCATGGCCCATATTCTTGACACACCAATCAACAATACTTTTTGCATCTCAAATTTAGCACCATCTTTGAACTTTAACTCTTCTCTTGCAAATGCTCTTTTCACACATGGTCCGCACCATCATGCTCTCCTTTTCCATGCCTTGCCGAGTAAAAATACATATATGTTGTACATTTGTTTCTTTGTGCATCCCGCTTAGCCAATAAAACATCAAGTACATTCTTGAATTGAGATGTGCGGTTAATCGACTAAATGTAATGTTGATCGAAACTAATGTTCCTCTCATTCAAGATCGCATAAAAACCTAGAAACACCCTTTTACATATTCGTAGAGTGTGTCCGATCATCACCGATGTAGAAATGACACTCTCTCAATATTTTTTGATCTTGCTCGGTGCTTTCAGGAGAGTGCATGAATGTTATATGCACGAAAATAGAAACTTGTACTTGAGTTATAATATTGAGACCGAACCTCCATTTGTGGTTGCAATGTGTAATTCTCTGCGAAGTCAACTACTAAAACAATAGTACCAAGTGGGAATTTTTCCTTTCTTAACTTGAATTTTTATCTAACTATCGAGCTCTATGTGTGTGCCTTACATACTCATAAATAATTTCCTCTCCGAATTTGACCATATATTCGATGCAAGTAATTATTTTGTAACAAGCTCACACCTCTTAGATTCTTTTCCATTTTTAATTGATATGCCACCGATTTATATTTGGTAAAATCAACCAATTCTTTTCCTATTGAAGATGTACTCTCCTCATGCGGATACTTTTCAGATTTGGCAAGCCATCTGCATACATTGACGTTCCATCCAAACATGTTTTTATAAAAATTGTCTTTTTAATTTTTCAAAAAGTATTGTCGAATAAATTCCCTTGAATATTTTTATGGGACATTTATTCCACACTCTATGCAACATGATGTCAATATGAAAAACACTACGTATTTGACAAAAAATATCATAATGCATCAAAATTCAACATGATGCCTCGCAACAACAAGTGGTACGTGAGTGATTAATTTTCACATAAAAGGGTTTGTTCATTTCAAAAATCTTTGGCTAACGTTAATTTGTGGATTTTCATTTTTAAACTTAGAGAACATTTCTATTTGAGTCATATTTAAGAAATGTTTTGCACACGATTCATGATTACGAGAACCTAATCTTCTTTTACCGTATCTCTTCTATTCGGTGAAACCCTTTTGTTCTCATTCCAAAATTTGACAATTAATTATTTTAGAATATCAAATGTATTCGTGTCTTTTCATGGAATTGTACTAGAGAAATGCCAATAGTTAGTGTTATTGAATGACTCAAGACGTTTACTTCTCTCTATTAATTTCATTAGTTTTTTTCTATTTATCTTCAAAGCACCGCTTGTTTTTCTAATCAAGCATTTATTAACTATTTTATCACTTACTATAAAATTAATTAGTGCACGTCATGTAGCATTACTATATTTGGTGCGTCTTTTGCCACCTACAACTGGTATGCTTTATGTATGTTTTCAACAATTGACACATTCTCGATCAACAACATTAGATGTTATTAACCCCATGGTCTTCATTATAGGTCTCATCTTAATTATCTTCATCAATGAAACAAATAATTGACATCTTTGTGCGTCATTTAAATCCTCAAAGTAATTATCCCAAATTCCACTAGCTTTTCTGCCGCATTTCTTTAGGACATTTTGTTAGGCATTGGTTTTATAATGTTTTCATCAATTTCAATTAAGTGAATTGGTTTTCTTCGCGAAATGGAAGGAGGTGTTCTTAGAGGTGAAGATTTGTTTACAAGGTTACTTTATTCATTTGGTGTTTTCATACAAATTTTAGGTTTAACATCTCGGATTCTCAAGTAAGGGTTCAATAATTGGATTCATATCAATTTCTTCATCCATACCAACATTATCATTTAATTCAATATCATTATTCATTGCAAAATCATTATCCTCTACATTTTCATTATGTAGTTCATCCCTATTTTCTAATACATTAGCTACATTTGATATAGCGGATGTACCTTGCCCTGCTCAAATTTTTGCATTCTTTTCAATTTATTTATTCTCTTCTCTTCTAATTGCTCCGGTGTCTTATTCTTGACTTTCCTCTTATCCTTAGCTCGACGTTTATCGCCCATGATTATAAAAAAATCAACTAGTGGGGTAGGGGACAAAATGAAATACTAAAAAATTGTGCAAGAATGTAGAGAATATTATAGACAAAACATAATGTTTGCAGAATTCCCGTGAAAGAGATGAAAGAGACGTTGGGGGCCACAAGATTAAAAACAAAGAAAAACTTGACGCATTATGTAAAACATATGCGTTGTTTGTTTTCTTTTTCCCAAGCCATGCCTCAAGGCTTGGGATCCGGTTTGGATCCAAAAGCCCGAGGCATGGACCTACACAAACACAACAAATAGTGAGTTTTTACAAGAAAATGTAAAAATGACACTTCTTCTATGAGAAATAAAAAAAAAAAATCGATCCAGTTTAAAAAATTATACCACCACGTGAGAAAAATCTCTTCTTTCTTAAAATATAATTTTCCAAATTTTTCGACTAATATAAGGTATCCATATTATTTATTTTCTAACTATGCCTTTTTATAGCTATTTTTGAAGTGTAAATATGTCTATCTTTCATGGTGTATCTTTTTTTTGTACTAGCCCAAACTAGGCATAATTCTTTACATATAAAAAAAACTCTAATTTTCAATATTTTTGAGGTAGTTAAGGGGGCACGGTGAGCTCCATTATTTTTCAAAACATAAAATTTTTGTACTATAAAAATCATAAATAAAAATATATTTGCTAAAAAAATCTAAAAAAATGGAGCCCAAACTAGATTCTCCTAGCTATCTTTCTACCAAAGGGTTTTCAAAATACTAAATGGTGCTCAAAAATGGTGGGGGTCACGAAAATCACTCTATTATGTTTTTAACAAAACAGGAGCATCTGTTGGTATTTTAGTTGTTTGACCCACTTAAACTTATATCTGTTTTCAATAAAATTTAGTAGCTTAGAAACTAGACTCAAAATGCTACAATTAATATTCCCACAACATCTTCCAATTTTGAGTGTAACTATTTTGAAAAAATCATACAAGTTGAAGTTTTTTTTTCTTTTGAAAAATGTGTCCACTTAAGACCCCCTTTTAGCCCCAACTTGGTGCACTTACTCTTTTCATAACTAAGAAAGATAAATATAAATCAATACTCTTCTTTCCTTTGTTCGTTTTTTGTAAATCTACCTATCTAGTTATCATTCATTTTTCTGTTTGTAAATCTACCCATCTAGTTATCATTCATTTTTCTAAGTGTTTTGTGTGTATTTTCTTATTATGGTACTCACTAGACAACAAGCACATAACCAAATTTTTGAAAACATGTCTATCTCATCCTTTGCATTTTAACAAAAAGTTTCGTTTTACACTACTACACTTCCTAACATTTTCCTCACCTATGCAACAACAACAAACAATATTTTATCAAACAAACGCATCCAATCCCTTTTCTAATGCATAAACTTGGAATGAATTAGGGACCAATTATAACAATGAAACATGAAAAAATCTCTTCACTCTCCACAACAATATCACGAAAAATTCTCTATACACCATAATCGGAATATTCATATTCTTCTACAACATCTCGAGCTCCCATTATACAATGAGGGTAATCCCATTTTGAAGAGATCTTAGACTCGAATTCTATTGCTCTCAATGAATACCTAGCAACAATAAATGCCCAAATGCAACCATTCACACTTTGTAATTTGTTACACATGCTCACAATCCTTCACCGTCATTACACAACTCATTGATTAGAACCAAGAACATGTTGTCCAATAGTTGTTTCCTTACACTTCAATTCAATCTGAAACACCAAACATTAGCTAGTCCTAGAACATTACTAACTCTACTAATCCATTTGACACATTGAATGATCAACCTTTTGCTAGTCAACCCAAAGCATCTGATGTTTCTCTGCACTGCCTATGATCTTCACATGATTTCATCACAAAACGTATTTTCTCAACAACTTACATCCTCACCAAGTCCTCTATAGGATCCACACCTCCTCTAAGTAGTGTCGCTACCTCCTCATCCATTCCTCCAGTCTCCTCACAAGTACAAACACCTCCTTTGAGTTTTGTCACCCCTTCTACAGTTATGCCTTCCCAATAAGTTACTACTCCCATCTATAACATCACTATGTCCATTCCCACAACAACACCATTGGTTAATACTAGTGCCATTTCTAGTACACACCCCATTTCACAATACATGCATGCAACCTTCACAACCATTAACCTCTACACCACAACAAAACATCCCACAATACCATATCCCATAACAAAGTGTTCCACAACAAGCACCATCCTTTGCCACTTTGGCCATATCTTTTCAACAAACACCTACATATTCACAACCTCTTACACATGTATCAATGTCATTGTAGTACCAATATGTCCAAACCTCATAGCCTATCACTTCACAACAAGGATCCTCATCTCATAAAAATTCCCATAACACAACATCTCTTATCATCAAAACATCCCTAAAAAAATGTCCCATATCAACAACACATACCTCAGCAATACATACCTCAACAGAACATTCCACAATACCATATCCCACAACAAAACTACCCTTATCAGCATCATGTCCCATATCAACCTAACATCCCTCAACGAGAACATCCCCTATCAACAAAACATCCCCACAAAATACCAAGCATACTCACAACCCAACCAATCTTTGTATCAACCTAGCTCATCTCTACAACAATCGACGCAAACTGACCCTCTTTAGGACCTTCTAAGCCGCATATCTAGTTTAGAAGCCACTTCATCAACATCCAAGAATATGCTCTCTTATGACCAGATTTGTAATGAGCCCATTCATCCTTCTATACCATATAAACTGTATCCACCTCACTGGGAGCTTCCAAAACTCACTAAGTTTTATAGCAAAGAAGACCCTCAACAACACATCTGTGCCTTTTGTCATGCATGCTACCTGATAACTCATGATCAGGACCTCATGCTGAGGACCTTTCCCATGTCTCTTTCCGGTCCCACCTTGGATTGGTACAACAACATTCCACAACATTCCCTCTTCACTTTCGCACAACTCACACAATTATTCTTAGATCACTTTTCCATCAACATAGCCCGTAAAATCACCATTAATGACCTGTATGCCATTAGAAAATTTAAAGATGAGTCCATCACTGATTTTTTTCCCATTGGAGGGCCACTACCAATCAATTATCCTTTTCGCTACCACAACCAGAGATAATTGAGATCTTCTGTCGCACTTGTGCTAAACATATTTCATCCACCTTACAAATTCAATCGTTCCAAACTTTTGACGAGGCTTTTACCATGGCCCATAAACTAGAATTGTGAGCCCTAGAGGATGGGTGGGTAAAGCTTCATCCTAAGAAACCAAAAATGGAATTTCCACCCAAGTCAACATCCAACTCAGACAAGTCTAAATCAGCCACCAACACTTTTGTAGTCAAATCCTCTCCTAAAGAAAAGCCTACCACTGAATGCATTCATCAACAACGCAACTATACACCCATATCAGAAAATTATGGCATAGTTTTTGAAAAATTTCTTACCTCTAACATTATATCACTTCCACCCATTAGACCTATTGACATATCAGTATCAAAACCCATTTGGTAATAATGACTATTGTAAATTCCATAGGGTTAATGGTCATGACATAGAGAGGTGTCACACATTTTGTAATGTGCTTCAGGATTTGATTGACAAAGGTGACCTTCACTTAGAAAATCCAAATGCACCCCAAACCAGAATCTCAACATATTTAAATAACCTTTCCCAAACCACCCCTCATCTTCTGAATCGCCGCAAGAAAATTCCATCCACACCATTAATACGATAATGAAAATTGAGCCTATTCCTCAACCCATTTTATCACCTAATGAAACAAAATCCACAGAGTCAACACCAGAAGCCAATGAACTTGAAATTGTAGAATATCCTCTTACTAAAATCAACATACAAACTACTCCAACACCCATGTCACCCAGTGATCCAATACCCACAGAATCAATACCAGAGTTTAATAAACTCACAATTGTGGAACCACCACTTGCCACTAAATTGGTTTCCATACCTTCATCAGATGTTGTTCCTAAATCCATGCCCACATCCTCAGGTACAATTACACCAATGCCTTCATCCAGATTCACAAACATAACTATGGTACCACTCAAAACATTCTTAGCCCAACCACTTCCACCTAAACCAACCAAGGATTGTAGTCATCCTCAACCCGTAAAAATGAATAATCCAAAATCCACAAACCATTTGGACTACATTAATCGAATTATTCAAACCCCCTTCCCTCATTAACATCAACCTCGAAAAATACACCTAGTCCATCATTCAAAGGGACCTAACAAACAAGGCGTAGTTAAGGCTTTAGAAGTCCTTATTATGATGAAACCTATCATTTCTATGGCCCCCCATCTTTTCGTCCATCCTTTCATCCAAGGGGAATTCCCACTTTTGGAGACCCTCTTGTCATGTCAAAGCCTAGAGGACCCTCCAAACATAACACCATTCTAGATTTCAGAGGCCCTCAACATATCCCTTAAGATCAGAATCTCCCACGTAATCATCTTTCTACCCTCATACCAGTTAACCACCATATTATTATAAAGGAAAGGCCCATTCATCAAGCCCACTGTTCGTAAGCCCATTTTCCACATCTTTCATTCCACAATGGGCACCTAGGGAGGACCCTTGGCCTCCATCTCCTATCTAATTTGACTTCCCTTTATAGTGAAAACATGTACAAAATCCCTGTCCATCATCTGTTATAATGGCTAGAAAGCATCCGTGACCACCAAGTAAACAACTTATGGCCAAAAATCCACTCCACTTTCTCCCAAGAGGGATAATGGTCTGTTATTACGATCCAAATTTAGACCTTAAGTGAGTTACGCCACCATTCTGGATGACCTTCTTCAGAAATCACTCATTACACTACCACCTCTCAAGCATGGCCGATCAACATGGATGGAAAGTCATTGGGTATAACTTTCAAGCCTTCTATTATTTTCATAGAACATGAGGACACTCCATAGAAGATTACAAAGCTTTTCATCAGAAAGTTTTGAAGATTGGAAATTTTCTCTTCCTTCCTCTCAATCAAACACAACATTGAAATCAACCCCAACATCACCAAGAGAATCCATCCTCGAAACCTTGATTCGTCAAGTCGCGCATTCCATGTTACTACTACTCAAGATTACAACAAAGCATCATCCGAGCCTCAAAAAGTAGGACCCCATCGCCATACCTCCACCTTTTGAGTTACCAACTCCACCTAGTAAATCTAAAGTCTCCATTTCTTTAGCTCTTAAAGGGACCAACCAAATGCCAATACCAAAGGCTAAATTTTTTGTACCAACAACCACACTACATTCCACTTCAATACAAAAAGTTTTCATTAAATAGTTACACCAATCCCCTATCCGAATGTCACTCTATGAAATTGTCCAAACATCACCTAGTCATAAGTAGGCCATGATGGAATCCCTTCAATCCACCACTATACCTTCTAACGATAAAAATTCATTCAAAAATTTTATAGGCACTCTTAAAGCATCCACCTTGATATCATTTGAACCATTTGAGATACCTTCTCTTAGACTCAGAAGACCATGATTTTCCCCTTTTCATTACCACTCAGATCAATGACATTTCTATCAAAAGATTCATGATTGATAGTGGCGCAACCATCAACATTATATCCTCCCTTTCCTTTGACCAACTTAAGTTACCTAATATAGTTGTTACTCAAACTCTAGTCATGTTACGTTCCTTCAATGACACGATCGCACCCATGCTAGGTACTATCATCCTACCACTCAAAGTTGGTGTTAAAACCTTATCGAATTCTTCTACATCATAGAAATGGCATTTCAATATAATATGTTATTACGATGCCCTTAGATATGTACCATGTGTTGTGTCCCTTCCACTCTCCATCATTGTCTTAAATACGAACATGAAGGTTGGACTTATATGGTCCCTGTGACCCAAATCCATTCTCTTACTATTACATGATGTATCGTCCAAATGATGTAATTGTGCCTAAATCCATGCCCAAGTCTTCCGATAAAGAATCCAATAGCACATCAATACCTTCTTCCAAATTTCTAGATGATTCCTCTATTACCGAGGCTATAAAATGTCTCACCCTTGGGGAATATCACCTTCTTATGCTTAATTCCATTCCTTCACCAAAAATATACGGTCACCCTAATAAACAACCCATGTATGACCGGATGTAGGGGATGTTATCTCCTATGGACCCACATACCTTAAAACCAATCTTATCTATGGTGGAATTGACAATCCACCATCTCATCCAGTTAATTCACATCATACCACACCATTCACATGGAATTTTAAATCCCTTGAAAATCCCAATTTCACCACATGTATCTCCGTCAGCTGTGCAAGGAAAGGTTTGGGCCTTGGACGTTATGAATAAGGAACACATGACCAACCTATCCTTTGTACCCTCAAAACTCACAAGAAAAGTGGTTTGGGATATAAAAGGTCTACTTTTGAAGTAACCGAGGCCACTGTATCTGAACAAGACATGTCAATCACTATCTCTAAACTAGAATCATCATCTCTCAAAAACCTCATGGACACAAATGACACTATACCCATCCCACCTAATTTTTTTAAATCAACATTGTATCGTTAGGACCACTCACTTATCAATCCAAACACTCCACTAAAATATTACCTCTTGTTCATCTAGAAATGGTTGAGGAAGACTCACCCATTATAGATATCCTTCATTTTTAAGAAATCCAAGAAATCCTTTCTCACATGGAGAGTGAAGAACATTATATTCAGAAATAATTTCCATCGATACACCTAACCTTCTTAACGAATAAACCATCAAAATTAACTTAGGAACCTCAAAATACTCCCACATAGTTAAATTCATTCGAGTCTTAGTTCCGTAAGAATTACGTGATTTCACCGTTAGAATTTGAGGATCCTAATATATACGGATTTAATCAACTTACATATTACATAATGTTACAATAAATATTAATAAATATTACATCATAACATAAGTAAATAAAGAAATACTTACGAAATAAATAACACAAGTGACATAATATTTATAGTGGAAAACCTAATAAGGTAAAAACCACTTTGAAAATAACCTTTTTCTTGAGAGAACTTATTTTACATCGAGTAAGATCACCCCCTCCTTTGAAACCCTATTTACCAAGGGTAAAACCAAATCACTTGATTTGCACACCTTTGATATATTTCTCAAATATATCAAATGAGGACCTAAAGTCCTTTTGATATAAGGTGACCGGGTATGTCTCGGACCCATCTTTTCAACCTAAAATAATTGACACATACACCTAGGTTTATAATATTTAATATTATAAACATAATCATTTCATGATATTAAATATTTAACTTAAAATATATACCTAGGTTAACATATTTAATAATAGAAATAAAAATATTTCATATTATTAAATATTAACTTATATATTAGCGATGGACCCATATACATTAAGGGTTGGCGGACCACTTAATCATTATGTTCCAACACTCTCCCTTAATGTTAAGTGGGATAACATAACATATGCCAATAGATTACTTGTTCATGGGACACTGGCTGGATTTATAATATTTAAACCATAAAGGTTTTAGGCTAGCATATCGGTTGAAGGAATTATAACACCTTCATCATACTCAAATTACCTTTGAGTACAAAAGGATTTTGAATCCCAAAGATCATCTCATGATCAGTGGCTAAGTTTGATTTGTGAGTTTTACATGTTCTCACAAGTTCTCATAAAAGGTTATTGAACCCAAGCATATAGGATCCTTTTACAACCAATGACCTTCTTAACAATATGCTTTGATCTTTGGATGTTTACCAAGTAAAATCAATAGAACTAAAGAGTTTCTGAAGATTGCCTTTAAGATCTTTTTACACTTCTTTCTAAAAATAATTCGAGGAGGTATACATGCCCAGAAGGTCAAGGTCTTTTTACACTTTCTGAAGGTATTTTACATATGTCCAAAGGTATTTTTACAAAAACCAAGTTCCATTAGGAGGTGACATTGTCATGCACACTCCCCCTCAATGGCAACTTGACAATCTAAGATTTTCATGAAAGTGACAAAAATTTGTAGCACTCGGGGACTTTATGAAGATGTCGCCAACATACTCTTGAGTCAACATGAACTTGAGATTTATCTCATCACTTTACAATTTCTCATGGGTGAAGCGTATATGTATCTCAATATTCTTCATCCTCTGATGTTGAAATGGATTCTTAATCAAGAGTAATACAACTTTGACTACCACATAGAAAATAAATACTTCCTTTAGCTTACATGTGCATCTCTACCAATAGTCATTGTAGCCACATGGCTTCTTTACTTCTTCCATTGTACTTCTCTACCTCAATAGAAGAAATGGAGACTATTGATTGTATTTGTTGTTCTAAGTAATGGTTCTTACACCAAAAAAATTGAACACATATCCAATATATTTTATAACACAACATTGGTATGGTTAGAATCACAAAATCTATATAAGATAACATTTTCATTCTTATTATAATGCAACCCATAATTGATTGTTCCTTTCAAATATCTAAAAATTCTTTTTGCAAGATTCCAATGATCTCTAAAAAAGGTTCCTGCATAAACCTTGAAGTAATTTCTACTGTATAGGAAATATCGATCTAGTTATAGTTAGATAAATCAAACTATCAACTAACAACGTATATAAAATAGAATCAACCTTTTTATATGCGATTTATGATCAATATTTATTCCAACTTCTATTGAAGTACAAAATAGTTTACAATCAATCATAAGAAACTTTTTCAATACAATGGTTACATATTGTGTTATGAAAAATAACAATAGAATAAAATACAATCATACAAATAACATGATGTGAGAGACGTAACTAATTCATTTCCAAGTACTATTTCAATTTCTCTTTAATCCTATGAATTAAATCATAATTGTTACCAAACATAAGTAAATCATCAACATATAATGATAATATGTGAGCCTTATTGCTTAATGAATATATCATTGTTAGAAGAATAATTAACAAAACCTAACAACTTAAAGAAGGAAACAATTTTCACATACCAAGCTCTAAGAGCTTGTTTTAAACCATACAAGGATTTCTCAACTTACAATCATAGTTTTCTTTACCAGTTTCTTCAAATCCTTTAGGTTGAAACATGTAAAGTTCTTCTTTTAAATTTCAATTCAAAAAATATTTTTCTTATCCATTTGGTAGATTTCCCACCCAAATTGAGTGATAATTACAAATAAGGCCCTAATCAGTACTCATTTTAGCTACAGGAAATGTCTCAACATAATCAATACTAGGTTTATGAGTGAAACCTCTAGCAATAAGTCTAGCTTTATGTTTGTTAATACTACCATCAACATTATATTTTACTTTGTATATCTACCTAGACCTTATAATACTTCATGGCTCAGGTTCATACAAGGTAATTAATGCATGGTACATATGATGGCTTCTGGTCATTTTCCTAAGGTTAATATGATTTGAAATTTCTAACATAGATTGAGCCCAATTTAATTTCTTATCGAGGAAGATAAGAGTTTAGAAACATCTATAACATTAAAATATCATCATGACTATTTACTAAATCAGAATCAAAACCATCATTTAGAAGCATTTAATGAAGTAACTTCAAGAGAAGAAGACAACACATGTAAAATTTTCACTAGATTATATCTAGACATTTCATATAAGCTTCGATAATTAACATGTCCTAACATTTCATGTCATAGTTTTAAATTATTCAAACTTTGAGATATAAAACAAGATGCAGAAGAGAAATCATCAAAAATATACAGAACTTTTATTTAAATTCCTTCACTATTTTACTCTCATTACTATCCTTGATATACCAAGTATCCTTCATGCATGGATTCTAGTTGTGTCCATACCTCTTTCGGATGTTCGATATTACTAATGTGTAGAAGGTACTCATTGTTCACATTGCGTAGAATCATAGAAAGAGCCTCCTACATTCGTTGTAAGAATATATTCATGTTATCTACAGTTGCTTGACAACCGGTGGGAGAAACCTCAGATCTAGAAACAATCATCTAGAGTTTTTTCGCCATAAATTTTGTTTTGACCCAAATGTTGTAGTTGGTTTCATTCAGGATCAGATGCCATTGTTTTCCTAAACTTGTAAAACACACCCCATTATAATATACAATGTACTATAGAGTTAGATACATATTTATCGATAATAAAAACAACACTTTTAATAGAATCAGATCTAAATTTTATAGATCTAAAGAAACTATTTGATCATAACTAATTCTGTCATTACAATGCATACTAATTAACCTCCCATGATCAAAATAATAACCCATAATATAAATGGCTCTGTATTATACCCCAAATCTATATAAAAAATATTTTTGACCATATAGAAGTGAAGAAGAGACCCCCAAGAATGCATACCAACTTCAAATTTCTAAAAAAGTAATGTAAACAAAAATCGGCCATTTTAAATTTGATGTCTAAATGACCGTCATAATAGCTTATTTTTTGGTCTCATTATGATGGTTATTTGACCGTCAATTTTAACACAATGAAAGTTTCTGGAACCTACAAACTTAAATTTGACGTCTAAATGACCATCATATTGTCTTATGTTTGGTCTCATTGTGGATCATTTGACCGCCAAATTTAATGAATCCAAAACTTCTTTGTGTATTTCCGAATGTCAAATTCCATAATTTCTTCTTCGTATAATATTAGGAGGTTATATTTTAACATATTATAATAACCTATTATAATTTATAATGTAAAAATATATACACTTTTAAAAAAAAAAAAAAGAGGTATATAGTTTAAAGAATGTAAATAAAAACAACATATAGTTCATAAAAATTATAAACTATAATATATTTATGTATATAAAAACATATAACCCTTATTAAAGGGGTTTAAACCTCGCACACATTTAAAACTATGAAAATATTACAAAATATTTTATAGAATTCTTACAAGATAAAAACTTTAAAAATTTTATGTGGCTATAACTACAAATATTTTAATAAATATTTACCACACTTCACATGAGCCACCAATAAACTAGCCCTTTTTAAATTTTTTTCATTTACACTTGAGAGTTCCACATTTATACCCGAGATATTATCTCATTTTATTCTCCACTCCCACTCTTATATAAAAGAAAACCTTTAAATAAATTCATTTATATAGTTTTTATAAACTATAAGATATAAATGAATGGGGCTGCCTCCTTCATGGATAATATAAATGGTTAGGAACACATATTAAGTTTTATTTAATAAACATTAGAATTTAAAAATAATCCCTTCATGGCCAAACAATAAACACATGCCCCCTTTCCAAAAAAAGTAAGCACTTAATTTTTTTTTAAACATATATAAACCAAATCTAATAAAATTTATATTTTAAGTGGTTTAAACTAACCATATATATAATATGATTTAAAATTAGCTTTTTTTTAAAAGAAAAAAACTATATATGCCTAGATTTATAAGTTAAGTTTAAATATGATTTAAACTTAGGCTTAGAATATGGTTTGTTGACTCTTCCTCAATCCCATGTAATTTTAATATGGTTAAAGACTTTTAATATATAGTTTTTTTTTTTTTCCAAAACTATATAAATTTTAATATGATGTTTATATAAATTATTATATAAACCTTATTCTATATTATATATATTTTTATTTAAAAATAATAATATAGTTTTCAAATTATATAGGATATAGTTATAGATTAACTATAAACTATAGTTTTTCAAATTGAATCCTTTTAGAGGGGACCAAAGAACATGGGTATGAATTTACCTTCTGAAATATTTAACCTGCAAACATTTGAAATTATAGAAAACATGAAAAATTATTTCATATAGTAATAAATCATTTCTTTTTTTGTATGTGATTTTCACGCAGGTAAATATTTGAAGCCCCTTTCACTGTGCACACATCAATCTCCAAACAAATATTAATTCCATATAATTTACAAAATGTAAATGAAAGTAAGAATCATATCATATTACATCTCCCCTAAAATTAGGGATTTAAAATTGAAAAACCCTAATTTTTTTACCGAGAGTTTAATTACACAAATGTAATGCCAAAATAAATTGGGAAAAAGAAGGGGACCAAATACTTTTAAATACCCTTTCGGGTTGGTTGAAAAAACCCGTATAAATTAAATAAATAAAATACACAACATTTGATCTTAATTTATTTAATTTACCTCGCTCTGTTACCATGTTAGAATTTGAGGATCCTAATAAATACGAATTTAATCAACTTACGTATTACATAATGTTACAATAACTATTTAGATAAAGATTACATCATAACATAATTAAATAAAGAAATACTTACAGAAATAAATAACGAGAGGTGACACAATATTTATAGTGGAAAACCCCAATAGGGTAAAAACCACTTTGAAATCACCTCCTCCTTTGAAACCCTATTTACAAGGGTAAAACCAAATCACTTGATTTGCACACCTTTGATATATTTCCCGAATATATCAAATAAGAACCTAAAGTCTTTTTATATAAGGTGATCGGGTATGTCTCCCGACCCACCTTTTCAACTTAAAATGGTTGACACATACACCTAGGTTTATAATATTTAATATTATAAATATAATAATTTCATGATATTAAATATTTAACCTAAAGTATATACCTAGGTTAGCATATTTAATAATAGAAATAGAAATATTTTATATTATTAAATATTAACCTATATATTAGTGATGGACCCATATATATTAAGGTTGGTCAAGACCACTTAATCATTATGTTCCAACATTCACCGTGTTCCGATAAGACATCATCAAGCCTTTTCCTGGTCATATAGTGATATCCTGGGATCAACCCCAACATTGTGGTACATAACATAGTCACATATCCGGCATCAAAGGCCAAACCAAAACTCTACAAGATGCATCCTTATATATATATTTCCTTGTTAAGGAAGAGTCATGAACATCTCTTAACTACTAATTTTATTATACCTATTGACTATCCACAATGGGTTTCCAACATTGTATTCTTAACCAAAGAATCAGGAAATACTCACATTTGCACAGATTTTAGGGATCTTAATCTTACCTATCTGAAAGATGATTTCCCTTTCTTGAATATAGATCAACTCACAACCTAATAGCGGGCCATGAAATTATCTCCCTTATGGATGGTTTTTTAGGTTATAATAAAATTATCATTGCTCTTGATGATCAACACAAAACATTTTTTATCACCCTTGGGGACCTTTTGTTATTGTGTTATGCCTTTAAGACTTAAAAACACCGGGAAAATATCAATGCACCATGAACTATATATTCCATGACCTTATCCACAAAATTGTTGAGGATTACGTTGATGACCTCCTTGGAAAGTCCAAATCTTGGAAAAACCACCTCGAAGTCCTTGAATCCATCTTCACCCATCTTATCCAATTTTGTCTCGCTTTCTTAATCCTGCAAAGTGTGTTTTTGGTGTTCTCACCGAAAAGCTTTTGGGATTTATCATATCTATCCATGGAATTGAATTTGATCCTGCAAAAATTAGGGCAATTATCGAAATTCCTCCACCTTCTAACCTCAAACAACCTGTTTAGTTTTCAAGGAAAACTGCAGTCCATCCGACGATTCATATCACAACTTTCTGACCATTGTCAACCATTTCATCAAGTGCTCGCAAATATGTTGAGTTCCAAAGTGGGATTCTAATTGCCAAAAGGCCTTTGATAAAATCAAACAATATTTGTTATCACCACCCATCCTCACTCCACCATGTGAAGGGGAACCATTTTACCTATACATATCCACTTCAAAACATGCCTTAGGAGCCATGCTTGCCCACCATGATAATCAAGGTCATGAGTAGGCCATGTACTACATTATCCACACGCTTCATGAATATGAGACACGTTATATTGAAGCTGAAAAGCTATGTTGTGCATTGTATTTTTCCACCTCCAAACTATGACATTATCTTCTTAATCACAAAACATACATCGTCACTAGTTTTAACCCACTTAAAGCCATGCATGCCAAACCTTATCATAATGACCGCATAACCCGATGGCTCATGTTAATGACTGAATTTGACTTGGAAATTATACCACAAAAATCCATTAAAGGTCAGGCCATTGCTGATCAACTTGTTGAAGCACCTCTTATAGATAATCAACCACCTCATGAATGCTTCCCGACATTAACAATATCATTGAATCCGACAATTATGAATCATATTTTTCCTTGTTAAAATGATCCTTTTCTTTGACGATGCTAAATGTCAAGGAGGAGGAGCTGGTGTTGTTATCATACCACCCTGGAACATTCCCATCCCATTATCGTTCAAGCTCAATTTTGAGTGTACCAATAATATGGTAGAATATGAGGCCTTAATCATGGGTTTAACTACTACTATTCTCCTAGGTGTCCACGACCTGGAAATATACAGAGATTCACAACTCATCATCATCAGTCAAGTCAAAGGAGAGTACCAATGTAAAAATAAGGTCCTTCAAAAGTATAAGGCCATTGTCGAATTTATCCTTGGCGCATTCGACCATTATATCATTCAAACCATTCCACGATCTTCTAACAGGTTTATAGACACTATGACTTCTCTAGGATCCTTTGTGCCCTTCGAATGGAAAAATCAAAGGATAAAACTAAGATGTCTATAGTCATTCAATGATTAGACCATCCTTCACATAAAAATGAGCTACCTTGCATCAACAAAAATAAGGAAAACATCATTATATCTATGGTACACCCAAATATTTTATTATCTCATTGAATCTAAACTCCCACTAGACCTATCACAAGGTACTAAATGATCATTCCTTCAACGTGTCACTCGCTTCGTTATCATAGGAGGTATCCTTTACAAACTTAGTTTTGATGGTTTATTATTACGGTGTCTTAAATCACACGAATCAACCAATGTAATCAAAGAGGTCCACGATGGAATTTGTGGAGGCCATTTCAGTGGCAACACCATCACCCCAAATGTATCATACGACTAGGATATTACTGGCCCACTATCACCAAAGAATTTTGCACACATGTAATAAAGTGTTTTAAGTGCTAACTTTATTATGATCTCATCCACATCCCTAGTCAAGCATTATAACCCGCACAAGACTTGTGGCCTTTCTCTCAATGGGGGTTAGACCTCATTGGTGAAATTAATCCAAAATCATCTCAACAACATCATTCAATCATCACTACAACTAAATATTTTACTAAATGGGTTGAATCTATTCCTTTGACCTCAAAAAATCTAGGCCCATCATCAACTTCATATATCAAAACATCATATGTCGTTTTGGCATTCCACATAAGCTTATCATAGACAATGGAAAATCCTTCAAAATAAGGAGGTTAAAAGCTTTGTAATACATTTAACATCAAACTAAGCTTCTCATCACCATACTATCCTCAAGAAAATGGACGGGATGAGGCTTGAAACAAAACACTTAAAAAATCGTCCGAAAACTCTATATGACGCAGACGTGAAATTGGCATACTCAAATCCCATTTTCTCTGTGGGCTTATCAAACTAGTATCCATACACCTACAGGTGCTACACCTTATTCACTCTTTTATGGCTTTGAAGCCATTGTACCTAGAAATTCAAATCCCATCACTCCATGTATCCTTAAAGGATTTCATTCCGATGAAGAATATCACCAAAATCATCTTGCACAACTAGAATTGCTAGATGAAAAGTGTCTAGCAACCCTTGAACATCACCAAGTTTATCAACAATGCATTATTAGAGCATAAAAAAAGCATGTAAAGGAATGTGAATTCAAAATCGGTGACCTGGTACTTAAAGAAAATCAAAATGTGACTAAATTAGAATGAAGTAAACGTGGTAAGTTTTCCCCCAATTAGATTGGTCCCTACATTATTACTCACAAATATGGGTTAGGAGTGTATCGTCTCACTTATCTTGATGGAGAACCTAAACATGAACCTATAAATGCTTTGCACTTGCAGCCTTTCTATTGTTAAATGATTGATTATCATAACAATAGTTTCAATAAGATCTTATCAAAATAACAACCTTCCATTTTACTAAGCTCTAGAATCATTCCATTACCCTTTTTCCTAACATCAATACATAAGGCATATGGATGCATGCCCCATATACATCTATCCCTCCTTAACAAATGATTTATTAGGGTCTCGTTCTTAGCTCAAAATAAATCTAAAAACACATACAGATGCTTCTTATTTAAATAGACTGATCCCTTGAAGGACAACTATTCGAACATCATATTGTTAAAAGTAAAGTAGACTGATCCCTCGAAGGACAGCTACCATTTTTAAGTCATGGACCGATCCCTTGAAGGATGACCATTCAATCAAAATATAAGATTTAGACCATACCCTCAAAGGATGGATACCCATGAAAAAGGCTTCCGTTTTGATCAGCCTCTACAAACATATCAAAATCAAAAAGCATCCTGGAAAGCTTCCGGCATCGATCAGCTTTCCCATAACAAACTTCCCGCACTGATCAATTTTATTCTCATAAATAGTCTACAGGGCATCGATTCACTCTAAATTCATTAAAAGGAGAACCTTTCTTCCCACAAAGAGATGCATTCATATCCACCATGATCAATATGAACTATCCATTGATAGTCTCATTTAGCATTTTGAAGGGCTACAAGTGCAAGCATTATCAAAACCCATTACGCACATATTATTCAATGGGGAATTCTTTCCACTTTTACTTCATTTTATTTAAATCACATTTTAATCTAATATATTGTGGTTAGGTCACATTTCTGAAGGATAGTTGAACATCAAGACTCATAAAAACATAAACATCAGTATATCCAACACATATTTCATACAACATATGCATAAAAAGAACATCATAAACATCATAGCAATCACAAGAATCATAATCATCATCATCAATCATAATCATAAAATCAAGTAACCATATCACATCAAGGGCTTCTCTGAGCCTATCAACATAAGAACTAATACCATCACCATCATATATATATATCAAAGTCCACTATCCATACAATCAGAATAATGTCATACATAGAAAAAAGGGATTCTATGAGCCTACGATAAAACTATAAAATCCATCAAAATAGGATCGGGAGTTCCTCCCGCTACAAGAACACCACCACCAGCTCCTCTTGCATCATCATATCCTCTTGGCGGTCTTTGAGATGGGTTCCCATACTTGCCGCACTATCACTAGGCCTAACCACTACTATGGCACCCCTTGGGCAACTATGTAGTCAACATATAAAGTGGCATCGGGGTAGTTCTTGATGATCATATCCACATAATAGTCCCTCTCCACTCTCACACCTCATAATGGGACACCAAAATCATACCATAAGGTGTTGTAGACATTCCTCTCTATCTAAACAACGTCGATAGCTCCGTGTAAGAAATAGAAGGCCATGTGATCCCCAAGGCCTTCATGAAAGTATATCTCTAACTCTTGTACCTGTCTCTATCAGAAGAGACTTATATAAGTTATGCCTAGAGCCTGTCACACTCTACGATCAAACCATCTCTCTCTCCAATAACAGATATTGCACTCCAACTAAGTCATCTCGCTATCTGTGAGCGACATCTCTCTCTTCCTCCACTACGGCCTTCTCAGCCATCATTGGCAGAAATATGTGGAGCTATAGTAACATCAGGCTCAAATATCTCCTCATTAGCCTCACCACCCTCTTCATCTCCTCCCTCTACTTGATCCCACACTTGTCTCAAAATTCCTTAATGAATAGGACCATTACAAAAAAATGGGGTGACCATCGCATTATCAATCGGCACCACATGACCATCCTCATCTGGACCCATCACACCTAGCTACTCAACAATGGGTGTTGGCCCTCACATACTACCTGTTGGGTATTAATATACCCATCCTTTCACCTATAAAAACTCGGATCCTTAGGTATATCGATTACCCCGAAATGTCTCATCACCCGACTAAAGTGTATCAACTCATCCTCTCTCCGGCCTTGTGGCTCTGGACCCAGTTTCCTATTGTAAATATGATAAATCCCCAGAAAACTTTGGCCAATCATGAAAACCCACATACGGCCACCAAATCATGTCACCAACCTGTAATCCAGATATCAAGTCTCTGTAATAGGTAGGCCCCTTGGCCTTCTCGCCCCCGAATCTCAAACTCCATCTCATGAATCTTGGTCACCTCACATCAATAACAATAGACAATCCAAATAGGCGAGTAATGGCAATGTTCTTATGGGCCCAACACTATAGTAAAAATCCAACATCAATCTCGTAGTGCTTGTGGGTTGTCCAAGCCCACAACTCTCTCTATATGTCTCAGTGCTAAAAGGTATGATACCACTCAAAGATTGTACAATGCTCCATCATCTCCACAACTACCCCCATCATCATCCATGGGAATATCCCACCTCATGAATCTAGAGTGTAAAACATGAAATTCCCAACATCATCATAGTCATCCATGGGCACCCCGCTCTCTCAGACTCATATAGGGCATGATAATCGAAAGCTCCCGAGGAGTATCTCACACCCTAAGCCTCATCTCCATACAATCGCTGCATGGTATATCCTCTCTCTGCATTTGAAATAGAATAAACAAGTTCCCCTAACAGAAGTCTGGTGATACGATGAACATCCTCCAAGGTGATGGTCATCTCCTGTAGGAAGCCAAAAAGTATTGGTGGAAGGATTCCACCTCTCTATAAATTCAAACATCAAGTTGTGGTGCTGTGAATCCACCTGTAAAATCTCATCCCACCAAATCCACACAGCCTCCAAATGGTCCTAGAATCATCATTAGAAAAATCCTCCTTGATCTCATCTAACATCAAGGGGATACGGTCTCGGATAGTCAACTGAGCATCCACCTACAAAATACACACACGAAAGTGAACATTAATAATGTTGTAAAAATTATGAAAATAAAAATTTGCAACCATAAAATACCCTCATAAACATGAGCCTAACAATCAAACATGCATAATGTAGCAACAAAGTTAAACAATTTTATCAAAAACCATATTTTATCACTCAAAACACAAGTTATTTAGGTTATAGGTGAATCGCGATGATTCACCTCAATCGCTAGCGATTAAGGGAATCACTGACGATTCTTGTAAATATTCCCTAGGGCATTCGTGTGCCCCAATACGGCCCTAAATCTGTAAAAAATGCAAGAAAACCACGAAAAAAACAAAGTGACTTGAAACTCACCTTTTCCAAGACAGATTTCACTTGTGAATGGAGGAGGCCATTTGGGTAGTATTTGGCTTACCAAAACATGTTTTCTCAATTTCTCCGACAAGTCCCTATTATGTGCGTGTAAAATGAAAGATAAATAAAACATTTGGGTATTTATACCCCAAAATTTTCCATGACCCAATCGCTAGCGATTGAGGTAATCACCGACATTTTGCCTAATCACCGACGATTACCTTGTTATAGACTTCCATGTCTACATTACCTAAGAACATGTCATTCTACCCTTTGCACAAGTGTGCCATGATTTTTAGAAAGGTCTTAGCCCTCAGGATCTTTTGTTACAACAACATAGTCACAACATCGGGACTTGTCATATGTCTATGGGAGATGAGCCCTTTGGCCCCCATCACTTGGTTTTTTCCCCATTTCTCAAACAACTTTACCGATAAGAATCATACATCCATAGGCATCAATCCCTTTGGCCACCTTGACAATTGGTTCCCCCAAAGATTGCACTTTCACCCCTTCAATTTGGGCAAGCTCTTTCAAAACAAAACACACTGGTGTCCACTGTATTGCACTACAATTGACTCATCCATTCCATACCAACACCTATTCCTTCATCATTTTTGTCTAGCAATTTTCCAAAAGGGGAAAATATAGACACCAACAATTTACACCCCTAAGCTTAGACATGTTCATGACCAAAGACAAATCATTCATGACACTCCATGATATCATCCCTCTTAACCGCCTTTAATTAATATTGTCACGACCCTCACATCTCTAAAGTGTAAAATAATTAATTAATTAATTAGAATAAATAAATTATCTATTCCCCTTATACCTCACTCCTCACACTTGTGTTGAGTTAACTATGTCACCTCATTAACTACTCAACCGCTTCTAAAACTACTTCCCAAAAACACTAACCCATTTCTTAAACTAATTAAATCTTTGAAAAAGATAACCCCTCTATCCTAATGAAGTTAGTGATTTTTAAACCTTCCCCACCTTAACAACTTTGAAGTTATCATATCTTGTTCGAAATGGAAGAAAATCACTTGTTTTATTAACTAAACTAAGATCTTCCACAATCTTTGGTGATTTTCCCAATCTTCAATCGATCTATAAATATGTGTTTTCAAACCTCTTGGGAGCACATATTCTCACAATTTGCAGTGCATTTTTTCTCAATTCCAACATCTTAGACATCTAAGCACTTCATATCAAATCTTTTCAACTCTACACTTCCCAAAGGACGTCGAATCCATCATCAAATTACTTGTTTTCAATGTTCAACCATATTTTTCCATCCATCCATCAAACTGATTCGTTCTGCAAGGTAATTTATTTGTTTTGTTCATTTTAGATACTAAAAACAGGTACGTTTTTGTTTATACATCATTCATATGTTGATAATGCTCTGTTTTCATCAAAATTCATAGCTTAATCAATTGTTTTAACTCTATTTTATCAACTATTAGAACTAGTAAAGCAATCGTTAGCGATTGCTTTAATTGCCTCGCAATTCCCCTAAATCACTAGCAATTCCCCGTATTCTTATGCTTTTTCATTATTATTTTTCCAAATCTAACTAAAATTTATATCTTTTTCTTGTTATCTATTGATCCCCTATCTAGTATGATGTTTTAAGATGGCATTAGGTGGATCTAATCTTCCCACAACTGATTCCTTTCCCGTTGTTTTCCATCCATTCAGATACTAGGAACAATATGAGTTACTCCATGATATTGAACTTTGTGAAATCTAGACAATCCCTTATAATCACCTATAGGCTATCTTTTCCACCACTCAACAAACCGAGAAGCTACCAACACTTTCTCGGGATGTATATGGCGAAGTTTTGAGACTTTAAGAGCACCTTGTTCAATACGAGCATCGTTACGAGACTGATCTAGAGCTCTTAGATAAGGACTACCACACCACTTCGGAGTTTGACACCCATAGTCACATCAGCATATCTAGTACTAACACAACATTTTATCACCTTTACGACACCTAGGAGGAGGATTCTGACTTCTTTGTTGAGGACTACATCTTCACATCGATTATGACCTTCGACGATGAGGAAGAGATAATTGACTCTATAGCATCTAATGTGTCTGAAAACCTCTACATAGACCAGGAGTCTGAATTATGGATTTAAATCATGACTAATGTTAGCTATATGTATCTAATCTAAATAAGTGATAATCACAGGTTCCATCTATAATTTTTAGCACAATCATAAATCAAAGCATGATTGTTTTCTGATATGTAACATAGCTTTGTCTAAATCATTATTTATAGGCTTGTTTACAGGTAAATAAATTTTGATCCATTAAACCACCGCAAACAACATACACAATCAAAACTACAGGTATCCTAGAAACCCCACAATAATGAGGTCAATCACGGTTGTTACACCTTGAAACAATAAAGAAACCAAAGGTAAAACCATGCTAGAAAATTTGATTTGCAATCTATTGACAAGCTAATTTTGTATCATTTTTTTGGATAATTTGGTGAAGGTTATCAAATAGGTTTAAAGGATTCTAGGAAGATTGATTAGTGTGGTGATACCTGAAATTTTTTCAATCAATATTCATGGGTAGGTCAGATGAAAAAGTGGTTGAATAAATGATAGAAAGATATCATGAATATACAAAAAGGAAATGTGTTAAGGTCATCGATGTCTCAAGTGATTAAGGAGAAGAAAATGAAATATATGATGAATAAACGGGTTGAAAATTTTTGTGTATCTTCATTTTTGTCTTGAAATGTAATTTTCTAAGATGAGTTTGCATCTTATAGATCAACATGTAAAATGAATTGGTCATTTTTCATGAAAACTAGTCATGGATTTTCATTAAGTAAGTTTATTACTTACTATTTTTAGTACTAGGAAATGGTCAAGGGGTGTAACTATCCATATTTTCTCTCTCACCCTCTTTTTATAAATGTAAGAATTCTCAAGGCATTCAACAATGGAATTTTGATGAATGTAAGCAAGGAATTTTTACATTTTTGAGTAAAAACTATTTTCTGGGATTTTGTAAGAAAAGAAGAAACTTTGTATTCTATTTTTTCTTATTATTAAGGAATAAAGAGATTTATATTTCAAACCTTGTGTTGAAATTAGTCTTGATATTGTGTTATTGTTCTTATGTTCAATGTATTATAATTCCTTATAATTCTAGATTATTGTTTCTAAGCAATAGTATAGTTTATTGTAATTCTACACAACTTGTGTAAGTAAATTAGGATCTGCATTTTCCATACGAAAGCACAAGTATTTATTTTATATCTCTTTATGTTGATTACACTATAACAACTTATGAAATTAATTTCTTCTATCTTCCTATATGAGGGATTTTGATCCCTTTTGAAAATTAAAACAATGTGATATGGGTACATGTTGTATGAAATAAGAAGAAACTATTGAGTCTATGAGAATGAACATATGCCCATTCTCATCACACTCATGGTGTTACAAGTATGTTCCTAATTCTTCTTATGTCTATCAACTTTATATCTATTCTTCTTTTATAATTCATATATGAGGGATTTTGACCTCTTTTGAAAATTTATATCTTGGCAGAAAATAGGTTAAGTCATGGTGCATTTTCAGACACTCTTGTTGAGAGCATTAAATAATATATATTGGCACTCCCAATACTATAGTTTTGCATTCAAGAATTAGGGGATTCTAGGCATATAATTTAGTATGTACACTTTAGAAAGGTTTGCATTTTATAAATTTTTAGAACAATTAAACAATAAGTTATCTAGACTTATGCACATAGCTTTAGGAAAAGACCATATAATTTTGTGGTTGTAATGAATGCATAAATCAAGACTAATTCCTAGAAAAATCCAAAGCATTAATATTTTGAAATGAATTCCTTGTAAATCACATCTAAATCCCTTTAAATCACAAGATCAACTCCCTGTAAACTTACTTAGAGCATAATTAAGGATTTTTTTTCAAATTAAATTAATTGCATGGTGGAAATCATATTATTAATAATACATTAATAAGATTCAAGAGTTCCATAAGCAAACACAATGTTTTATAGAATTATATTATGGAAAAATCTTCCAAAGTAATATAATACTCATTATTTCATTTAATTATCAAATAATAGTACAACTATAAATTTTTATAGGACCAAGGTTTGGAATATTTTTTTAAAAAAACCCACATCTCGGGCAAGATGATTTCACATACAAATTTATGAACTTCAATAGTTTCTCCAAGTCAACATTCCTTATCCTATTCAAGTAGTTCAAGGTATGATTTAATGGCCACATGTCCTTTATTGGGTATCTTTATGGATCCACTTTTCCAATTTTTGTTTGGTGTCCATGCCTAGATGATGTTATCCACATCGATATCTGCTTTAGGTTCATTTGAGATGGTCCAATTTTTATTTGGCTTTAAACAATCCGATACAATGTTGTACCTTCTCCTCTCCTACAGTAGGTTTCCAATATTGAACTCTCAATTTTTAATTACATCATTTCCTTCCTGTTGAAGGAAAATATCCCCATCTTCTCTCCCATCCATATCTTTTCATTATCATTTCTTAGTCCGTATAAGTAGCATTTTCCCTTGAACACATCCTTCAATGGATTGAATTCTTGGTTAGATCTTCCAAATAAGCCCAAACGTAAATATCATTATTACTTGGGATATGTTGACTAATGTAGTCTTCTTTGTGAATATGTGTGGCTCCTGTTATTTGGTCATATATGTCTTTCTCTGTACTATTTTTGGAAAAAACAAACATCTGACCTCCTACTACAATTTACAAATGGTCTATCCAAAGCATGTAAAACATTTTCCCAATACACTGATCTTTGGAAGCCAATAGTCACTACCTTCTCCTATTGCACTTTTCCCCAATGCTCAATATATGATTTTATTCCCTTTTTTAGATCTTCCATTTCTTTGAGTTCTTGAAAGGTGCAAAGGAGGTTGCCCTTCTGGAAAGCTTGGTTCACCATTATCCTTTGTACGCCATATATGGATAGAATGAGACCATTGTTGATCCTTTAATGTTTATTTTGTACTCCATCACTAGTATGCCATCCACAACATGGAATCTAAACAACTTTGGTTTGTTGATACCCACTATCTTATGGTTTCCATCCAACAAGAATGGCTCCACAAAGTCCTTGAAGTTGTACACTTCCTCAATAAGATAAGGAGTGAATGTACTTGACCCTTGTTGGCATGTTCTGTAAGAGTCCATGATATGTGGAAAAGAAAATGTGTCTACTTTATGTAATGATGTTGCTAATCTTCCAAAAGTCCCATCTATATCCTCATGGGTGTGTCCCACTGGAAGGAAGCTTACATACACAATGTTGAATACCCTTTTTGTTGTCAACATTGATACAAATGCAAATAATGTATGATTCTTGTTATCACTTGAAGCATTATCCAATTGCAAGTAGAGGATCGGTGGTTTGCTTTATGAAAGAAGTATTTGTGCTAGCAACACTAACTAATTTTGAATGGTCAAATATTTCCTTGTACCTTTTACATTTTTCATGCACATCATTTTGTAATAATGCATCATGCAATGGCTATTTGGATGATCCAAAATGATACAAAAAATCTCCATACTCATCAATTACAGGTTCTTCAAGCTTCCTAGAGACACAAAGCTAATGATGTGACTGTATAGTTTGCTCCACATTCAACAAATGACAAGGCCAAAATGGCCGAAACCCTAGTCTTGTGTCCATGTGTGAGCATACTAGTCAAAGTAACTGGTAGGTTCATAACATTACTTATTGAATTTTCTTTTTACCCATCCTTGGTATGGAAGTTTTCATTTTATCCATTTTATCATGCACAATGCTCAAGAATCCATGAGGTTTTCTTCTGACTATAATATATGGGAATAGTAAGTTACATGAAAACTTTGAATATATTCATTGTGCCATGTTTGTTCCTCCTCAATCTTTATGAGTGCTTTTGGGCATGTGGTGGCTCTACATTTGTTGAAAAAATATGTGCACTCATCACACTTGGAAAAGAAATTATTTTTCAATGGAAACATGTGGAAAATTTTGTTCATTATGTTGTTGAAGCTTGACTATGACACCTGAGGAAGTTTCAAGAATTCAAGCTCCTCATTGCATTTTTTCGAGTATATTTTGGGTATAGAATGAAGGAAGAAACCTTTGGGAAATTTTACTCCATCTGTCCTATAGACTGAGTCAGATGTGGAGAGATATCTGAATTTATCTCAAAAATTCTTGATATGCAAGAAATTGTTGTGGTAGTGTTTGACCTTTGTTTCTCTTTTCTAGTGTTTCCATTCATTGTAAGCCTATTTCCACTTATCCATTCAAGATTTATGTTTATAGAAGGAACTCCTTGGGTACCCATATACTTTGTGCCATGCATTCTGAAAAACATCCATCCCATCAAATCTCATTTTATGTATCTCCATAGTTTTCTTACCAACATTGAAGATGAATTTGTTGTTAATGCATCAAACATTTTTTTTTTTTCAACTTCATTCAAGGCTCTAGTTTGTGCCACAAATTTTGAATTCTAACTGAAGAAAGAGGTAATTTTTGGAGACAATTAGATTTGCAACAACTAAACTCCACATTTTCCACTTCTTCTAAAAATATTGACCATTTTCTATCCTCATCAGAATTTTGATTTGATGGATTGGCTTGAGGGGTATCCAACTTCAAACATTTTGTAGCATTATAAGATCTTTTTATCACTCTATTGGATTGATTGTGATTAGTGGAATCATATGAAATTGGATAAACAAACTGGTTTTCACTCTTCTAATGCATCCCACATGATGACCTCAACCTCCTTTGGGACTTCTTTGAATCTAATATCCATATGAGAACCATTTATGTCAGCCAATTGCCTAGTAGGCCATTGTATGAGAGATCCTTCAGATAGGAAACATCCTTTACAAGGAGGGTTGAATACTCTATCAATATGCACACGAAGCTATTGGCATCCAATCTATTAAAATGTACCATGTCTCCTTCAACTACATTTTGTAATTGTTCCCTCTGCTACAAATTTACACTCAATCGAGTAGTAATGGATTAATTTTGTAACAACTCCCTTGAACTTCAAATTGTGTTGATCATTGTGTACAAGGTGCAGACCAACTAGTTGAGCACTCCCTTGCTTAATCATAAGGGAAATTCTTGTTTCATTGAAAATCAAATGTTTTATTGGCCAAATAATTGATTTATTAGGTTCTAGTGAGTTTGAGCATTCTGAACACATATTTACCACATTCTCTATGCATACACCAAAATTCAAAGGACCCAACCTCTCTCCATCAATTTCATGAACTTCTAGCACATGAGTTATATAACCCATGGCTATGTCATCATCTCTCTACTACAAGATTTTTGTTTGAGAATGACATTTTCTATGAAAAATATTTTCTATCTTTAGGACCTGTATTGATGGTGCTTTCACTATCATCACTACAATCTTTCATCACTCTCTGCATTGTAATCCTCTGAACCACTACAAATGTTTTCACTTCCCAAATTGGGGGAATGGATGAATCTGCATGCTTTGAAAATTCACTCTCTTCCCAAAGCAATGTAGTATCCTTTATTCCGACATCTACCAAGGTTTCAAATTCATCAATTGAGAAAGGAAATTTTATTGTCCCATCAATATTGTGTTAACACTAACAACAACAAATCCTCTTCCCACATCTTTTGCAATGTAGTGTCTTCCTACTTGGATATACTCTTCCCTCTGCAACTTTGGTTCCTTTTGAAAACAAGTCCACATGATCATCCTCTACAAATGCAAAATCCCCTACTATTGTAACAACATAAAATACAAATTTTGTGAGATGATGGAAAATATATTAAACCATTGCATAAAATAAATTAAAAATTATCATGTATGTACAACTATAAGTATATTGAATACACATAGCACATGACATGAGATGTGAACTTCTATAATTCAGTAAGGTTTGGAAATACTTCAAAATTATACATATAATTAAAATTGACATGAATATATTTATAACATGATTTCCAAACTATGATTGAACTTGACTCATTTGAATTTAATTGATGAGAAATAAATAGATGAGGTTGAATTTAAATGATGAGAAATATGATGAGAAATAAATAAATAGAGGTTAAATAGAAGTTAATTAGAAACTTGATTGCTAACCGCTTCATCCAAATATCTTCATCATATTAACATAACATATATTACTTTTACAAGAATTCCTCATACTTCCCATATTCATTGACTATGAGAATGGGCGTAGGAGAATTTGTCTTTTTTCTATATTTAGTTTATGAGAATGGGCATATGCCCATTCTCATCATGATGATAAAAATATTTGTTTGTATGAGAAATGGCATATCCCCATTCTCATCACAATGATAAAAAATAGAAATGGCATATCCCCATTTTTTTTATGAGAAATGGCATATCCCCATTCTCATCACAATAATAAAATTCTTTGTTTGTATGAGAATGGGCATATGCCTATTCTAACCCTTCTAACTTATTGAAGCAATATTGAACTTAATCATTTTAATATCACTATAAAGGATGTGAGAATGGGAAATTGTCCATTCCAAAACAAATTAAATATTACCTCTATTTTTTTCTATGATTCTTATATGAGAATGGGCATATGCCCATTCAATACAACATAAAAATGTTTGTTTGTATGAGAATAGACATATGCCCATTTTTCTATGTGTATTGCCTCAAGATAATACCTCTATTTTTCTTCTATGATTCTTATATGAGAATGGGCATATGCCCATTCAATATAAGATAAAAATGTTTGTTTGTATGAGAATGGACATATGCCCATTTTCTATGTGTATTGCCTCAAGATAATAATAATTTTTTTCTCAAAAAGGAATAAAAACTAATTCCTCTAAATGTTCTTCCAAGGTACTATCTCATTATTTAGAACATCTAATATTAACCTTTGATGTGATTACTATAAGTTATATAGTTTTTATCAATTTCACAACCATATTATAGTATCAGTGATTTTAACACAAACACGTATGGGAGATGTAATTATTTTCAAGTACATTCAAGATATTTATAATGAAACTTGATAAATATTGAAGATACCTATCGAAATATATTAAAAATACAACTCAAGGTTAAATGTGATGAAAAATCCAAATAAGAAAAAAACTTAGATATCATAAAATATGGTATTAATACCAAATAATAGGATTGTCCTTTGTAATCAATGAAGAAATAATAATATATGTTTTGGATCGATCGCCCCATCCCCTTTTTCTATTTAAGTCGACATTCCCATCTAGAGTTTAGGGAGTGGTTGAAGCAAGTAAATGATTCAACATTTGAGTGATTTCGTGAAAACCACATGTCATATATAGTTTCCCTAACTATCCCCTCTCTAGTACAAATTAGTATCAATTAATTTCAAATGCAAAAAATAACCTAAAACATGGCTATGATAATGTTTAAAAATTATATTTTATTTTAAATGTAAATAACCTAAATCATGACTATGATAAAGTTTAAAATTTATATATATATATTTTTATATGCAATAAACCTAAAACATGGCTATGATTTTTTTGAAAATTTAAATTTTATTTTAAGTGCAATTATTAAACCTAAATCATGGCTACCATATTTTTAATATTTATATTTTTTTTGACCATGGAATAACGAGACCATTAATTTGCAAATAAATTGTTTTCCATTGTTAATTTTTATTAATTAATTAAAAGTACTTTTTTTTATTAATTGAAGGTACTTGTTTGTCAAACACATCTTGACCACCCGTTGGAGGAAATTGGAAAAATTAATGGAAATTAATTCACACCACTTCTGTGGCACTATAGAGAGAATGATGGTGGTTATTATTTTTGATGATGGGATAGGTCTTGGGAATTGCAAGGTTTACTGGTTGGTGAAGCTATCTCTTTCTTGTTCATCCTTTCCACTTTCTTTTTCATCTAGTTTTCACTTTTTTTTTTTTTCCTTCCGCTTTGGGCTGCCCATTTCATTAGACCATTTTTTCCTTGTGAAGTAGAAGATTTGAAGAATATTTTTGAGATATTGTTTGTCCTCTCCGTTAAAATTTTTTTGACCCTTACCACTTTGGGCTCCCTCAGTTTCTTAAGACCATTTTGGCATGTGACACACAAGATTTGAAGAAAATTTGAGGCATGAATTATTCTAACTCTTCTCTGTTGAATTATTATGAGATGAAGAGTATCATTTGGTTTTCTTTCCCTTATATTCCATTTTGGGTTTAAAGATAATGCCTTTTTTTGATCTTCTGTATTTTTTGATCTAGGTATTAAGAATATCACTTCAATGTTTTGAAAGACATGCATAGTTGTTAACCAAATCGTAGTTTCTAATATGGGAGTTATTTGTTATGATTTTACCAAACTACCGAGTGGTCTTACCACATGGGTGGACATTGTTTTTTTTACCGAGCTGTGTGGGTGAGTTCCATAGATGAGAATGATTCATTATTAGAAGAAGAAATTAATTTTTTTATAGTGAAGAAAATTTTACTTCTTTTTTAAATTGAAGATAAGTTTCAGAGATACTTCTAACTCTTATCTTGTTGATTTATTATGAGATGAAGAATATCATCCTACTTTCTTTCTCTTGTATTTTGATTTGGGTATAAAGATAATGACATATTTTTGATCTTTTGTATTATTGATATGTGTTTTAAGAATATCACTTCAATATTTTGAAAGACTTGCATAGTATTATCCTCCATAGTTATAAAAGGATGCCTCTAAATATGACCATTTCTTGCATGTTTAGAGTCTAAACAAGATCATTCCCTTATAAAAAAATGTTTTTGATTCTAAAAAAACCACTTCCAATCCTTCATGCTAAGATGGGGAGTTAACTATTTTGTTATTACCAAAGTATAGTGTGGGGTTACCACCTAGGCAACGTTACTTATTTTCTGAGATGGGTGGCTATCTACGTAGGCCAAGATGGGTGAGGAGGGAGGAGTATGAGCATGCGAGATGAGTGAGTGAGTGATCCGGGTGGCTGGGCCAGAGCTCGGGTGAGACTGAGCTGAGCTTGGAGGGTGAGTTGATTTCCAGCTCGGTGGGTGAGTTGACATTCAAGCTGGGTGGGTGAGCTGATGATCTTGAGTTGATGATGGTTGTTGTCTGCTTGTTTGAGTTGGTTGGTGAGCTGGGTGGTTCGAGTGGGTGACCTGTTGAGTGGAGAGAGTGAGCTGACTACTGACCTGAGATGGGTGTGTGAGTTGAATTCCCAAGATGGGTTGGGGGATGACCTCTAGATTAGGTGGGCTAGTTGACCTATTGAGTTTGGGTGGGTGAGGTTGACTGTTGAGTGGGTGAGAGGTTGAGCGGGAGGTAAGCTCACTCACTTTTGAGATAAGAAATATTGAACTTAATCATTGTCATATAGGAATTAAAATGATTAAGTTCAATGATGTATCTAATGAGAAAATTCTCATTCTCAAAATTGGAAATCATAAAAGAAGAACAAAGATAAAATCTAGCTTGTTTTATAATGGACAATTGCCCATTCTCAACCTTCATAGAGTTATTGAAAAAATTAAGTTCAATATTGCTTGTATTGCAATGATTAGAATGGGCATATGCCCATTCTCATACAAACAAACATTTTTATCTTGAATAGGAAGATGCCCAGTCTCTTATAGGAATCATTGAAGAAGAATAGAGATTAAATTTAATTTATTTTTTGAATGGGAAATTTCCTATTCTCATATTTGAATCATATATTAGGAAAAATAGAGAAAATTTACTTTATTTTAGAATGGGTAGCTCTTCATTATCATTGTCTTCATAGTTATTAAATTAATTAATAAGTTCAATCGTGTATTGAACGAGAAAATGTGAGTTCTCATATAGGATTCATAAAAGAAGAATAGAGATAGAATTGAATTATATTTAGAATGGCGAGCTACCCATTCTCACAGCCTTCAAAGAGTTATTAAAATGATTAAGTTCACTATTGCTTGTATTAAAATAAAAAGAATGGGAGAATGCCATGGAAACATCCTTTAACTGATTTCCTATAATCATGTCTATAGGGAAGGGAACAAGGTTGTTGTTTACCTTACAAAATAGAGGTTAAAGAGGTTGAAATTTTTGTGTCATTATAATGATGAAAATAATTCTCTATCAGTATTGGGTATGAAGGAAGAGTAAGAAGTAATGAGGAGACATGTTAGAGGTTGGATGATATAAGTGCTTGTGTTGGGTTTAGAAAGGACATTTGGTCTAGACAAGGGCTTGATAAAGTATGATCATTGGTTTTAGAATGGAAACAAGAAGGTTTCAAACTAGGTTGGTTTTATTGCCATTTTAATAGAGAAACAAAAAAATGGGTGGTGAATTGGTTCATCTAGAACCTGATTCGACCAATGGGATTAGTAGAAGAGTTTGGATGATGTTGGAAAAGGAAGGTATGTCATCTCTATTTCAAATTTTTAAAGGCCATGAAGAATCCCTGAGAAAGGATTTTTACTACTCATTGGAAGGATGGTTGGGCTAGTATCAAGGGGTTTTTCTATAAAAACTTATGTGGATTTTATTTCTATAGTGGTTGGGATGAACAACGAGGGGAGGGAGATTTACAAATGAAGAAAAAAATGTGATGAGGAGATGGGAAAATTTTTTGGTGGGTAAAGAGAAACTAAGACATCACTATGCTAGGTTTTGAGAGAGATTCTTTACCTGATCCTTTCAATGAAATCACCCTACACTTGATGTAATTTATCACCTTGGAGGGTAGGTACAAGGTAGTTTATGCCCACCATTTCCCTATGTTAAGTCATATCCACCATGATGGTATGCATTATAATTTCCCATTCTTTCTTAGTTCATTTCCTTACACAAATCAATCGAGAATTTCCAAAAGGAAAGTTGAAAACCCCTCTTCATCAAGGATTGATGATGGCCTTATTCCATTTGGGTTCTATAGATTTCACCAAATATGAGAAGTTTAGGGGCTTGTTGAATGATGATGTAAAGCATGTTGAGGATGAGAAGTATATGGAGTAGGAGGATTATGAGGATTCCTCCTCTTTGGACTTAGATGACATAAAAGAGTATTTTATGTCATCGATAAACATTATAGATGTTGTTGGTAATATGGAGAGGGAGGATTTGGAGGACCTAGATGAATTTTGTACTCTGGTTGAATGAATGAATAAATTGAGGAAGATGAAGGGTATTGATATTACATGGACCGGTGTTTCTATGTTTGATATCAAAGGGGAACCTTCCAAAGGAAAAGAAAATATGGAGTTTGATTGGAGTATGACATTGGAAAAAATTTCCCTTAGGGTTTTGTAGCTGGAAAAGAATTTGTTTCCCCATGATGAGTTTGGGGTGGCCATGGTATGTACTTGTATGAAGTATATTGAGGCCTTGAAGAAAATTTGTACTTATCAAAATTCCATCAGAGAGGAATTGTTTGGGCTTAAAAATATGGTTATGGATATTAGAAGGAGGCTAGATCAACTAGAGAAGGGAAAAAAAACACAGGCTTAAGCTTTACCTCAGTAACTCAGAGGAGGATGAGATGGTGAAGGATGATATGAGGGACATTATTGGAAAGGAAGAAAAAAATATGGAATAAGAACTTTATATGAAAATTATAATTTAGAAACTACATTCTTATGCAAAAGTAGACTCTTATAAAATGATAATATTGAAGTAGTGTTGTTGAGTCTTATGGGTGTCCTTTAAGTTGCAATATAAGTGAAAATTTGATAATAATGTAAGACCTAGGTTATTCAAGTAGTAGTATAGTATGAGTGAATATGAGATAAAAAAAATTATAATAATGAAGTAGCATTGTTGATGGTTTTGGGTGTCCATCATGTAGCAATCGACTGAATAGATGTTACATTTGCATTTGGTATTGAAAAGATGTTACATTTATTTTTGTATTGAATAGATGTTATATTTGTATTTTGTATAGAATGGGAGTATGTCCTTTGTCATATAGAAAATATGGAGGAAGAAGATGTTTCTTAATATATGAAAATGATAAAAAAAATTCTATTATAAAAATGGTTGTAATGAGAAGAGGCCCAGTCTCATATAGGAAACGTAGAATAAGACTAGATGTTTAGAAGAGGCATATGCCCATTCTCATATAAGAATCATAGAAGGATAATAAAGACACAATTTACTTTATTTTAGAATGAAAATATGTGCATTCTCACAGCCTTACTTTATTTTAAAATGGGAATTTGTGCATTCTCACAACCCTTATAGATAGAAAATATTACTAGTGAAAGAAGCTTTACAATGGGAAAAAGGCCATTCTCATACAAACATACAATTTTTTATTTTTGTCATTATTAATAATTGTATTATACTAGCTGGACTATCCCTGATAGAGCCAAGTGATGCACTACATACCCTCGAGAGGGATCAAGGCTTATGTAGTTCTCATCATACAATATATTTATATGATTGTAAACATTTTTAGAATGGGTTGTGAGAATGGGAAGTGTGTTTGTAAAGGCAATATTGAATGTAAGCATGTTAACCACCATCAATCTCTCTACGGTGCCATGGAGTGGCGTGAATTAATTTCCATTAATTTTTCCAATTTCCCTCCAATGGGTAGTCAAAGATGTGCTTGAAAAACAAGTACCTTCAATTAATAAAAGGTGGTAAACAATTTATTTGCAAATTAATGGTCTCACTATGCCATGGTCAAAAACAAATATAAATATTAAACAATATCATAGCCATGTTTTAGGTATATGATTCCTATATGACAATTGGCATCTTCCCATTCAATACAAGCAATATTGAACTTAAACATTTTAATACCTCTATAGAAATGGATACCTAACCATTCAATGGAAGATAAAAAAGTTTGTTTGTATGAGAATGGGTGTATGCCAATTCTAATCATTGTAATACAAAAATATTGAACTTATTATTTTCAATAACTCTATGAAGGCTGTGAGAATGGGAACTGTCCATTATAAAACAAGCTACATTTTATTGATGATCTTATTTTATGATTCCTATATGAGAATGAGAATTTTCTCATTTTGGTAGATTGTTTCATCTTGTGAAGCACAAGATTTGAAGAAAATTTCTGATATATTGTTTGATCTCTCCACTTTTTTTTGTTCTTCCTTTCCACATTGGGCTCCTCTATTTCATTAGACCACTTCCTTGCATGTGAGCTATTTTATTGTGTATTGTTTATACTTTTATTTTGGGTTCTCTCTTTCGTTGGACTATTTTGGCTTGTGAAGAAAAAGTTATCAAGTAAATTTATGAGAAACACCAATCATTCACAGGCATGAATTTATCTAACTCTTCTCTATTGATTTATTCTGAGATGAAGAATATCATATGGTTTTCTTTCCCTTGCATGGTGGAGAATTTCCCATTGTGAAAAACTTTATTTTTATCTCTAATCTTATTCTATGATTCCTATATGAGAATGGGCATATGCCCATTGTATATGCCCACTCTCACATAGGAATCATAACATAATAATAGAGAAAAATTTATTTCACAATTTTAGAATGTAGTAAATTCTATATCTATTCTTCTATGATCCCTTAATGAGAATGGTCATATGCCCATTCTATATGCCCATTCTCACATAGGAATCATAGTAGAACAATAGAAAATTAAATTTCATCTATATTGATTCTTGTGATTTATTGGAGATGAAGAATATCATCTTGGTTATTTTTCCTTACATGGTAGTGAACTGGCCATTGTAGAACAAAGTAAAGTTTATCTCTATTCTTATATGATTCATATATGAGAAAGGGAATATGTCCATTCACATATAGGAAGATATATTGAAGTAAATCATTTTGAGAGCTATATAAAGGTTGTGATAATGGGGAATTGTCCATTCAAAACAAATTAAATTTTATCTCTATTAATTCATGTGATGATGTATGAATTTTTTTATGTAAAATATTGATTGTGAAATGATCTTATTTAATGTTGACATTTGTATCATTATTAGATGCTACTATTACCTTGTTTTCTATATTGATTATTGTGATGATGAATGACTTTTTTTTTTTTCTTTCTTATCATATTTGTAGTTGTCTATATGATTATAAAATTAGGTAGTAAAATGTTTTTTCCAAAAAGATTGCATTATTACCTTGTTCATTGATATTATGTACTATGTAGATAAAAAGGATAGTTAACCATTTTGTAATCTTCATTTACTAATAATTCAACATGATTACGAGTTGAAAATTCATGCCAGTTCATTGAACTGACATGCATACAATTTATTATTTTTGTATGGTATGCAGGAATCAGAGTAATCATTACGAAGTGATACGTTGGATTTGATACACCTTCAAAGGTGGTGATATTGGGTAAGTGCCCATGCTAAACAAAGTAAATGTTATCTCTATTCTCTTTATTATACTTATTCACATATCTTATGAACAATAATGGACTTTTCTTATGAATCCTATTAAAGAGAATAGGCATATGCCCATTCTTCATATTCTAATGTTATCTCTATAATTCTTTTTATGATATTTTCAGTTATCTCTAGTATGAACAATAATTGACATTTTAAAATGATTCCCTTATGAGAATAGGAAAATTCCCATTCTAAAATAAATATTAAAGAGAATACGCATATGCCCTTTTTACATATTCTAATTTTAGCAATATTAAACTTAATCTTTGAGATACTGCTATAACGGATATGAGAATGAGAATATGACTATTGAATACAAGACAAAAATTCTCAACTTCCCACTCTTTAATACGTATTTAACGGTTGTGAGGGGGCATCTTCCCATTTAATACAAGACAAAACATATTTGTTTGTTTTAAAATGAGCATATGCCCATGGGAATCCTATATGAGAATATAGGATTAAAAATGTGATGCCCATTCAAAAACAAAAATGTAAAAAAAACAATTTTGTTTGCATGAGAATGGGCATATGTCCATTCTAAACATTGTAATACAAGAAATGTTGATTTTATGAGATTGCTCCTATTATTCCTATTTATACCTATTTAAAAATTATGAGATTGTTTAATCCATACTCTTCTTAGTCTTCTTCTATTATTCCTATCTACCCAAGAAATTATTCTATGATTCCTAAATGAGAAGGGGCATATGCCCATTCAATAAAAGACAATGCAAAGTGGTGATGCACCAAATTAAGGGATGTTTAACATCTGGAAGGGTTAATGTGGGAGGATGCTTGCATCATTGACCACCTTCACCTATCGCAACTAGAAAGGGTACAAAATACCACAAACCAGGGGTGGATGTTCCTTTGTTAAACTCGATCAGACAATAAGCTACCAATCTCCCAGTGGAAAAGGATGAACTTGAGAAGGGTGAACAAGCACCACAACTCAACTGCATGCAATATTTCACCACTTGATAAGCATAGAACTCCATGAAACCTGTAATGGAAACCAAAACTTGCACTATGCACCTAAAAACATGAGAGAGGAAAATAGAAGTAGAAAATCATGAAAGGACATTCATATGATCACAAAACATAATTCTCATTACTTCAAGCACTTACATAGTGCAACATTACATCAGTGTGAAAAAGGGCATAAGTTCACCATTACAATTCGAGGAGAAAGGCTTGAGAGCCTACAAATTCAAATTGTGAAAAGAAGGGGAAGCTTGGAAGTGTCTAACTCCTCCAACTTGTGTGACCTATTGGAATCCACTTGTTGGAACCCTTTGGAATGAACTTCCAATTTACATTTATAGAAGAAATTGAGAGAGAGGAGAGAAGGATCATAAATTCCCCTTCCTAAATGGAAGGTACATGATGTATCATTTATTACATTGGTTGAACCACTTGAAAAGGCTCCATCATGCATCATTAATTGCTTATTGACATAGTCTTCTTAATTAATTAAAATAATATTTAAAAAAATAATAATAATAAATATTATTATTTAAAATATTTAAATAAAAATATTAAATTAATAAAAATAATTATTGGGCCCCATTAGATTGGTTTGACTAGGGAAATGAAAGAAAAGTCAAAAAAATGGCCCAACTCGGTGGTTGGCTCTCAGCTGACTCCCAACTCAGTTGAGTTGGAGTTCCAAATCTTTTTTCCACTCCACCAGCTTGCACCAATGAGCTCCATTCACACTTTGAGCTCCCTGATCTCAAATTCCATCTCCAACATTTAAAAAGCTCAACTTCATCAATTTTCTCATGCCATGTCAGCTCATTCCATGACGCAGCTTCACATTTTCGACTCCCATTGAGCTCCATTACATCACCTCTTCATGATCATCCCTTCTTCCCATTCGTTTCCTGGACTGATGCTTATGCTCCATCTCTCTGACATTCAACTCAACTTCACAAAATGCTTCTCATCTTTGATTGAACTCAATCTTAACCACAAAGCTCTCATCAAAATCAAGCTTTCAAGCTCACAAAAATCACCATGTTTGACTTTCAGCTTCCATTATCAAAGCTCCACATTTCATTGAGCTTACTTCCTTCATCAACTTTAAATCGTGATGACTTCCTTTCCATTTCAAATGCTTGACTCAAAGCCAATCAAAAACTCAATAAATCTCCATTACTCTTTTCAACTTCCTTACCGATCATGATTGAGCTTCTTGCAGCTCTTTGATATTCTTCATCAATGAGCTGACTTTCCTCATCTACATCCTCTGAGATCAACTCATAAACAGTTGAGCCTTCTTTCATTTATGACTCAACTCTGCTTTAAACTCATCCAGCTTCACTGCTCTTCGATTCCTCATCAAATCCTACCTCTTACCCATCATCATCATATGATCATCACTCGAAATTTTGCTCATTCAATCTTCCTTGCCAATGACCTCACATTCATTTGATAGATCAACCTTGAAGATGATTCTTGAGCTTATGCTTGAACATTGATGCTGAAAACTCATTCTCATGGACCACTGAAATGATATCCTTGATGAGATTCAAGCTCTACCATTCCACTGAATCTCCTGATTTCACATGCTCATTTCATCTGACTCATGAGCTCTAATGAAACTCCATCTATATCATGCAATTCCTGAACACTCAAACCTCACTCCTGATCCATGATCCTCATTTCTCATGAGCCCATCTCAATGATCTTCTCACTTTTGACTCCATTCGAATCAATCTTCATGAGTTCTCACTTTCATATCTCTTTTTTGACTTTTGATCTCAAACTGAAAAACTTCCACTCACTAGAGAATCTCCTTGCCAATGAAATCATTAAACCATGAGACCCATTTTGCTCTCACTGAGCTTCAACTCAAATTGACTAACTCGGACTCTCACAACTCGAATGACCATGACCTCACCTCAACATCTGCCACATCATGCTCAATATCTCCCTTCATAAACTGAATTATCCAAAAACTCAATTTGAAAAACTCCACTCTAAATCTCAAAAACCTACCTCCAACTCGAAGCCCTTTAGATTTGATCCTCTTTCAATTTCAGAAAGCCTCATCTCAAAAAATGATCTTTCAAAATTGAGAACTCTCAAACTTTTCACAAAAAAAAATTTTCTTAAAAACTCCCAAAAAATCGATGAAACCAAATCCAAAATCTTGAAAAATTTTTCTCGGAAAATGACTCAACTTGATTCTTGATTCTCAAGCTTTCTATTTTCAAACTCTCACTTCTCCATAAAGCCCATCCACTTCTCATCAACTCTTCAAACCTCACTCAGATCTCTGACTTCAATCTTGAGACATTCTTAATTCAGCCTCAGATTTCAACTGAATCCACTGATTCCTAATCCTCTGATGATCTCAATTCCCTAACTCATTCCAATCACCATGCTCATCAATGGATCTTCTGCAATTCAGTGTTCTCCAACTCACTTTCAACTCTGAATCTCATTAACTCCATCAACCAAAATCTCCAACACTTGAATTTCTTTCATCAGCTAATGTCTGATTCCATTCCTCTGGCTGATATTGAGCTCCACTCATTCTTTGAGCTCATTTTAAATTAACCACCAGCTCTAATTAAACTCACCGATTTAATTCATGCTTTGCCGTATCAATTCACTCATCGATAAGATTTCAAGTCCCTAATTTCATTCAGCTAAATCAAGCTCATAAATCTACTCAAACTCCTTTACTCAAGCTCATTGAATTTTTCTCGACCATCTATTATATTCAACTCAAAAACTAATGACTACTATTCAGCATCATCTAAAGATTTCCAGCATTTCTTGCTCGATCATGAGCCATTGATATCTTTCTTTGAGCTTCAACAAATTTTCATCAATCCCTTTATGATTTACTTGATCCTCTCCTTCCCATAGGCTCTCATTCACTCAAGCTCACTCATTGCAATGAATCTTGATTTTGAGATCAATCTTTTTCATCATTCCTCGACTTAATCCCACTGCTTACATCGATACATTGAGTGAGCCATCCATCCTCATGGCACATCTGACATCTCGGGATCTCATTTGAACCTTTTCACTATGAAACTCACCACTTCATGCTCAAGAATCTAGTCTAGCTCGATTATATTGATTCAAACTTACTTGACCATTTTAACCTTTTTCTTCCTTCCATTCACATTTCACATCTCACCATGATACTTTAAATTGCTATGAATATCAATCCTGAGCTCCATCCTTGAGATCATTTCAAAGCTCATTCCCGAGCCACTTTAACTTTCAGCACACATCTCTTTCAAGTTGAAACCTTTTCTTTTCATCAATTAATTTTTTCATTTAACCTGAGCTCGATTTTTCCTTTGCTCATTCCAGTCAGATACTTCTCCTACCTTCTCATCTCCATTCTAAGCTCTATTTATCTCATCAATCAATTCCATTCGAGCTGATTTCAAGATCATCCACATGAGCTGAGAACTCAATAATCTTAATTTCCCGATTTTCCATGAGCTTCAATGGATCCAAACCAAGAGTTAATGTCAAATAATGAGCCTAGCCTCTAAAAATCAAACTATGCATCATCTACTTAATGAGCTTCAGCATCTCACAACCTCACGACTTCAATGTCAAACTCATCATGGTATGTTTGCCTTTGTGAGCCCAACAATAAGTCGAAATAAAAATGAGCTCTTCTCAATACACAACTGTGACTTGAGCTATTTTCACATAGTGTTAATTTTCCTTTATCTCTACTCTTTTTTAAACCTTGATTTTAATAGTCTTGGGCTTCTCCTCAAATCCGATCTCTTATACAAAAGGCCTAATAAACACAATGTATCAATTTTGATCATTTTAGCATGTGTAGCCCATAAAGTTGATTTTCCCATTAAAGATCAATTAAACCTCTAAGACATGGAAAAGAAAAAACAAAGCTTCAGAAAGAAGATTTAAGAAACCTTAACATAAATGACATGTGCTTTAAAATCTTTGGAAAGCATCATGAAATTATTGATAACCCCAAAAAATCTTATGAAAGAATTTTTGGTCTGAGGTATTATCCTATTGTCCATTTTTTTCTAAGGGGAAAAAATTGACAACATTTTTGGTGACCTCTTAGGGATGCTTTCCTACTAAGCATGATTCCAATAGCCTTAAGTTATCCATTGGGCATGGAGTCAATATTGGAATCTTGAAATTGATTTGATCCTTGTGATACATCCTGAAATCCCCTTAAGCATTGCTGATCTTGGACCTCCCTTGAATGCGAAGCATGAGGTATACGAACTGATGAACACTTGGAAACTATGGAACACTACATAATTTTGACTAAAGAAGATCATGAAACTCTTATGGAAACTTTGAACCTTTCTTTCTCCTTGACACCTTCCAATGATGCAACAATGTGCAAGAACAACACAAGAGTGACAATGGAAAAACAAAAACACACAACAACTGAAAACCATACATACCCCAAGTGGAACATGTAGGGTGTGCATTGCACTTATTCTATGCTAAAAGAAAACCTATACTACCCTACACTAACCAGAAGCATAGGTGAGCTAAACAAACCCTACAACTAGTTGTGAAAAATAGCTTCCTTTCCTCACAATGGATTGCCATGCAAATGATGTGATAATGGACATGGCTGAGAATGAGAGTGAAAAACTGAAAATAGGCCCAATCCTCCACTTGGTCATTGAGACATCAACTGGAAAGAGAAAGAATTCCTCTTTTAGTTGCTCTTTGCATTTGTCTGTAGAAGCATTGCAACTGATCCTCATAATTTTGAAACTCATCCTCACACTCTGAAGTGAATGTGACTAGTTTTAGCTTCTCTTCTAGCTTCAATGAAGCCAGGTACCTGATAGGACATGGTCTAAACCATTGAATATTTCTACTTGTCTGAACTTCAATTTTAACAAGAAAGTCTTGCTGAAGACATTCTTAAAAAATATGGTTATCCACCTGATTTCCCTCTTGTTTCCCATTTACAAACAACTGATCTTCCTCCTATTGTGAATGGATATGAAAGGGATATCTTCTTCATTCCTTTTTCCTTCTTTGACAACAAGGAGTTCCTCCATGACATGAAACTACTTTGGACCACTTACAACCTCAAATGAAGTTATTGGAAATTCACTGCACAAGTGTTTGAAGCATACTGATCATATAGGAGTTCCACTTTCATCCTGAAGGAAAATTTTTTCAAGCATCTCTAACCTCTTCATCCCACATGAAACCTGCAAGATCAAATCCTTTCACCTATTGTTTTTTAGGACAATTAAGGGAAGCACAAATTCCTTGGTTTTCTTCCACCATCACTTGTTCATCAAACAAATATGGCCCACAATTGAGAGTAAGAAACTCTCAATAATATCATCTTCACCCAAAACCTTTCAAAGTTGACTTAGTTCCTCCCGCATGCCCCTCTCTTTCTTCATTCAATGAATGTTGTAGATGATCCAAGTCTTCAAATTCAAATTCAAGGAGATAACTTGAAACTACAGTGTTTCGAAATGGGTATTTCTATAGGCTCTTCTTCGCATCCAAAATATTCCTCCAAATCGATAGAAAATCTTCTTCTTTTTTCTCTCTAATGTAAAGGGTTCAACCTCCCTTATGATGTTTCCAGAATTAGCAGTTGATTCTTCATGACCTTCCTCATCTTCAAACATAAAATTTTCAAGATCAAATTCATCTAGGAAAACATAGTTTTGAAAAGATGAAGAAGGGAAGAATCTGAAACTTCTTGCATGGTATAATCTATACTTGAAACTTTTGAGTCCATCATGGAAAGAATCCACTATGATTAATTGTAACATTTGATGATGATTTGGAAAGTTTTACAATGCTTCAAAATGATGCAAGTTCTTGACATGCATGAAAGTAGGATCATTGCATTCATAAGAATCAACTTGTACACTTGAAATTCTTTCTTCTTTAGCTTGCACATTCTCTTCTATTACTGATTTTTCCACCTTTGGTGATTCAAACTCCTCTTGATGGAATTGAGCCAACATGAATACTACATTTGAATAAGTAGACTGTTGGTCCTCCTCATTCAACTCTAGATTTGTTTTTGGTACAAAACTAGTTTGTTCCACTTGTTCTTGAGCCTCAACTTCTATAGAAGGTTTAGTTAGGAATGAAGTTTGCTTGATGTTAAGTTTTACAGCCCATTTCTTAGATTATCTGCATGCTCTCTTTTCTATTCTCTTGACCATATACTCCTCCCTTTTTCTCATTTCTTGACAATGCTCCTCCCAAAATGGATTTGGGACTACAAGAGGAGGGGTGGGTTGGGATTTAATTGATTCCCTCACTATTTGAGGAAGAGATTCATTCTCTTGTCTTGATGGATCTTGTAGAAAAGAGGGAACTTTAGAAGGATGAGGCATGGAAGATTCATGATGGAATGGAGGAATAGAAGTGAAGGAAAGGAATTCCAGAAGGGGTAGAAACTGGAAGGTTAGGACTATGGGGTTCAAGTTGAAACTGCATGGATGGAAACACATGGGAAAAGGGTTGTAAGGTGGTAATGTAGGGGCCTCCCATTGACAAGATTGACTAACATTACATTCATGAATGTCCCTTTTCTTGATCCATTCTCCAACTTGAGTCATCTTCTTGATTATGAATTGAAGATTTTGTTGAGGCTAAGCTCACATGGTATATGGCCAGTCCATGGGTATAGAATTTTGAAGCCAATCTTGGGATGCCTTTGTCATTTCATTGATCCTTATTTGCATCATGTTTATCCAGCTCTTGAACCTTCTTTTGCAAGTGATCTTCTTAGGTGTGTCAATAGATCCCAAAATCTGCATGCCATTGTTCTTTGAAAACCCCCCATGTTTGGTGGAAAACCAAAATGATCATGACATCTTGCTATGTGGACATGCATGCTCAAACTGATACTCATCATGAAATTGGTTTGGAGGTGGATTAAAATAGCTTGAAGATGGAAAGTGTTACTACTGGAAGTGAAAGTCCCATTGTGGAAATGAAGCCATGATTGCACAACTTCATGAATGGGGAAAATGGAAAGATATGGAAGAAAACTAGATGGAAAATGGGTAAAATGAAGGTTTGCAACATAGAGAGTAGGGTACTTAGACCAATGGAGTCACCAGTTGTGCTTGGGTATACCTCCTAAGGCTGAAATTTCACTAAGAGCACAACAACTTAATGAAATGAAAGTGAAAAAATACACACACCTATGAAAGATGTGCCTCTTGTCCCCAGGCGTGCAAAAATTGTTGTCACCAAATCACTGCACCCCCGAATGGCCTGAAAATGAATCATGACATTCGGTGTGATTGGGACACATGGGATCACCTCTCAAGTTGTGGGACTTGGGCTTGAGGTGAACCTCTCGAGAGAAGGTTGGCTTCCTCTTCCTAAACTAAACACAACACTACTTCTAATGCAAGAAAAATGGCTAACTAGTCCTATGCTAACATTTCATGGGATTAGGGAAAGAGATTTGTAAGGAAATAAAACCTAAACTAGAAGTGGTGATGCACCAAATTAAGGGATGTTTAACATCTGGAAGGGTTAATGTGGGAGGATGCTTGCATCACTGATCACCTTCACCTATCGCAACTAGAAAGGGTACAAAATACCACAAACCAGGGTAGATGTTCCTTTGTTAAACTTGATCAAACAATAAACTACCAATCTCCCAAGTGAAAAGGATGAACTTGAGAAGGGTGAACAAGCACCACAACTCAACTGCATGCAATATTTCACCACTTGATAAGCACATAACTCCATGAACCTACAATGGAAACCAAAACTTGCACTATGCACCTGAAAACATGAGAGAGGCAAATAGAAGCAACAAAATCATGAAAGGACATTCATATGATCACAAAACATAATTCTCATTACTTCAAGCACTTTCACATAGTGCACATTACATTAGGTGAAAAGGGCATAAGTTGCCATTACAATTCGAGGAGAAAGGCTTGAGAGCCTACAAATTCACAGATTGTGAAAAGAAGGGGAAGCTTGGAAGTGTCTAACTCTCCAACTTGTGAGACCTGTTGGAATCCACTTGTTGGAACCCTTTGGAATGAACTTCCAATTTACATTTATAGAAGAAAAATGAGAGAGAGAGAGAGAAGGATCATAAATTCCCCTTCCTAAATGGAAGGTACATGATGTATCATTTATTACATTCGGTTGAACCACCTGAAAAGGCTCCATCATGCATCATTAATGCTTGTTGACATAGTCTTCTTAATTAATTAAAATAATATTTAAATAATAATAATAAATATTATTATTTAAAATATTTAAATCTTAGATTCTTCACTTAGACTTGCTCCTTTGTTCAATGATTTGCACTCTCCCACTTCAAACTCCCATTGATAATTTCCTCCATGCTTTCATCGATTACAATTTCTACCTCTCACATTAGTCGTTGCAAAATGTGCTTAAACCACCTTTTTACTTCAAATGGATTCATGCAATTTGAACTTGGCGAGTTTTTCTATCACAGTGAAAGCTCACGTGTCATGCACTTATGAATCAATTCTTCACCCTCTGCACTTTAAACAATGAGCCATTCTCTGATTGATGAACTCTTTTCTGACTCTATCTTTTTCATTGAATGAGCCATTCCGAGAGCTCAACACATCCACTTGATGACTCCTTGACCTGAGTTTCCAGAGGCACTCTTCCCCTCCTCCTTAAAGTTCTCTGATTGAAACCACAGCTCATCAATGTGACCTCATGAGCTCGAGATGATCTGACTCTTTGAATCTCCTCTCACGACGCTGAAATCCAGCTTGAGTCAAATCCTCAAAACTTCTTCCAAGAATCTGAGTCTAAACTTGGGCTCCATGCAGAATTGAATCTCCTTTACTCTTGATCATGACTCCTGTTTCACGAGCTCTATAATTTCGTTGAGCCCATCAAACACATCTAATAGAAATTTTCTTTCTGATCGAATCCTACCTCCTAAACCATTCACAAGCTCAAATGAAAATCCATGAATGATCTGAATGTCTGCCCAGGTTTCTAGCTAGCTTACGATGGCCTCACTTGGTTTGCCTGTGATCTCCAAGTTATCATGACTCTCACCTTAGTCTTCACATGAGTGCACATTAGCCTGTTCAAAGATCCTACTGTAGTATCACCTATTGATTTCTCTTCCACTCATCACCTCTCTGGAATCGACACACTCTCCTTTGTCCATAATGACTTGGCTTGGTGAATTGCATCTAACTTAGACTCACTCATTTATTCCCTTTAATGAGCTCATTTAAAATGACAATCTTCCTGATTCTATAGTTCGAGCCTTACCACATATGCAAGCATTTAAACCATGAGCCCTTACTATGCACAAACATTGAGTGACTTGACTAAGCTCTAGGAATGACTTGGTGATAGACTCAAACCTCCTCACGACATTTGATCACGACTCGCAGCTCCGCTTTCTAAAAATGTTATCTGCTCTCCTTCTGAATCTCCGAATCCATACACTTCCGAATCCTGAAAACTCCAAAATTCTTCAAGTTTTAGAGTTTTGATTTTGGATTTTAGAAATATCCAATGCTCTAATCACTCCATAGGCCCAAAAACTCAAAAAAATGAAAGAAAAATTCTAAGGCAAAGAAAACTTGAAAAAGGAAACTCCGAAAATGACTGCTTATTCCCTGATTTAGCTCATTGCATCGTGTCATTCCCCAACTCATTTTAAGCTCCATCCATGTGATTAAACTCCTCTTGAGCCACGTCCATGAGCTAAGCTCAATGAGCTCAAGCCATAACATGAGTCCTCAAATCTCCTTACCTTTACCTCATTCAATCTTATCTCCATGCCTAGCTCAAAAATGACCTCTCACAACCTTGCCAATTTTCTCTTTGGCTCATGCTAAGCTCGAGAAGTCACCATCCTTCACTTCCTGGGCCTCATTCTCATTTTGCATTGATTCTCTCCACTCATTCTTGGAAAGCTCTGATGATTGACCAAGCCTTTCTTGATTCTCATCATGCCACTACCGAATTCAAAATCTTAGCACCAACAAATTCTTCTGAGATCCAAACTCACTCATCACAACAAATCCACATGTTTTTTTTTCCTCTTGATCTATTCATTCACATCAAACAAACCAATGCTATACATTAGTTGAGATTAAAGGAGCACTTCCTCGAGTTCTGAGCCACTCCATTGTAATTTCCATGGCGAAGTTACCATTTTTATCTCTAATTTTCAATATGAGCATGGTCCTCTATGTTATGGCTCAATTCAAGCTCAACTATGCTTTGAGGAGATTTTGCAGCCATGATCTGATCCCTCAACGACATTCTCTTGGCTGATCTGTTTCATCGATATCAGTGAGCTCATGGCTCGAACCTTGAGCTCATGATCTCATTCATGTATCCACAAAATCTCATGTGTGATAGAGTCTTATAATGGATTCAAACCAGACATTTTAATTGGCTTGTTTCTTCCTCCTATGGTTTTCATTCAAGATGCTGAGGATCTCCATTCCTTATCTAGTGTATATCACAATCTCTTCAACCAACATTTGACCATCAATCATGGCTTCATATGTCTTTTGAACCAAATATTCTTCCATTATCCGAATGAAATGTTTTCACCTCGACTGACTCAGATCTCTATCTTCATATTTACTACTTCTCCTGAAGTTCTTTCACATGTGCTCTCATCAGGAATTTTTGAAATTAAAATATGAGCCTTTGAATTGATCCTGACTCAGGAAACCATGCTTAGTTATGCCATCGATCCAATCCACCTTCTTGATCCTCTTCCTTTTACCCCGTGTTTTTCGAGCTTGCGAGAAATGAGCTTTCCGAGATCTTCAACAAATCCTCACGATTATTTAACTAAACTTGGGGCCTTTGTCGATCCCAAATATGAGCTGAGTCAGACCCAAGTGAGCTCCTCTCAATACACAACTCGGTGAGCTATTTTTACATAGTGTTAATTTTCCTTTATTCTACTTATTTTTAAACCTGATTTTAATAGTCTGGGGCTTCTCCTCAAACCAGGAGGGTAGAAAATGATACAAAAAGGATATTCAATGTTTAATGATTTTAGCATGTGGGCCCACCAGAGTTTATTTTCCCATTCAAAGATCAATTCAAACCTCCAAGACATGGAAAAGAAAGAGAAATCCAAGAAGATCGAAAACCTTAAACTGACATACAAGACTTTCAAATCTTGAAATTATACTGATAACCCCGAAATCCTTATGGAAGAATTTTGGTCTCGGGTATTATCCTATTGCACATTCTAAACATTATAATATAAGTAATTTGTTTTTTTTTTAGAATGGGCATGTGTCAATTATAAACATTCTCATAAAAACAATACTAATTTTATGAAAACTAGCATGTGCATTTTCTCTACATTCTCATACACGCAATATTGTTTGTGATTCCTATCTGCCCAACAAGTCTTTTAGGATTCCTATATGAGAATGGACAGAGATGCAAGAAAATGTAAAATGCTCAATCAATTTCATAACTTTATACAAGCCATGAGAATGGGTGCCCATTCTAAAACATAGTAAATATGAATGACAATAAATTATACTATTTAAAATGTCCATTCTAAACATGCATATGCACATTATAAACATTATAATATAACTAATTTTTTTTTTAATTTTTTTTTGAGAATGGGCATGTGCCCATTCTAAACATTCTCATACAAGCAATATTGATTTTATGACAATGGGCATGTGCATTTTCTCTACATTCTCATACAAGAAACATTGTTTGTGATTCCTATCTGCCCAAGTAGGTCTTTTAGGATTCCTATATGAGAATGGACATTTTCCCATTCAATACAAGACAATGTAAAAATTCTCAATCAATTTCATAAATTTATACAAGTCGTGAGAATGGGTTCCCATTCTAAAACACAGTAAATAGGAATGAAAATAAATTCTACTATTTAAAATTCCCATTCTAAATAGGCATATGCACATTCTAAACATTATAATATAAGTAATTTTGTTTTTTTTAGAATGGGCATGTGCCCATTCTAAACATTCTCATATAAGCAATACTGATTTTATGACAATGGGCATGTGAATTTTCCTACATTCTCATACAAGCAATATTGTTTGTGATTCTTATCTACGCAAGCAGGTCTTTTAAGATTCCTATATGAGAATTGATATCTGCCCATTCAATACAAGAAAATGTAAAAATGCTCAATCAATTTCTAAAACATAGTTTATAGGAATGATAATAAATTCTACTATTTAAAATTTCATGATTTCATTATTTATTATTGTGAGATAGTTTCAATTTTTTTATAACTTTATACATGACGTGAGAGTGGGTGCTCATTCTAAACTCGGTAAATACGTAAAAATTACAATGTATTTAAGCTTCATTATTATAAAGCATATATCTTTTTCATATATGTTTCATTATTCACATAGCTATTTAAAACATTTAAATGAGTCCAATAAATTCAAATATTTAAGCATATTACAATATATTAAAAAAATTAATAGGTCATGATTTGTTAATGTATTATATATTCAAAATATTAAAGCATTAAAAGGTGGTGATTGTTAATGTATTATATATTCAGGACTTTGAATGTATGTACAAAATTAACACTATGTATTTTCCATTATTACCTTTTCAAAATATTTAAATGTTTCTAAACATTGGGATATATGAAATTAAAGCATTAAAGGTTAGTGATTTATAATGGTGGGATAGATTCAAATTTTGAGACTTATGATATTAGGATACTAAAAGCAATTAATCATTAAAGGGAGGTGATTTATTATGGTAGGTTAAATTTGAATTAATCATTAACCTATGAATGTAAAGAAATTGATTGATTTATTTGTTTGTTGTTACGTTTATGAGTGGAAACAAATTGATACATTTTTTTGGACATAATAATAAATGAGATATATGGAAAAATGGTTCAGATAGTCTATTGTGAACTAAAAGATCTGTGCTTATACATTTTTTAGGCTTTACAAGTAAACATGGAAAAAATGAGATATAAAAAAATTGGAATAGGCTGCTCTGCCATTTTTTTTTCCTCGAAAAATATTGAAAAGTATCCCTTAAAATCACTATATCAGCGGCTATTTCTTCTTCTTTCTTATGCAAAATCTCTATATTTTCGTATCTCTCCTACTATATCGGCAGCTATATCTTCTTCTTTATTAAGAATAATCTATATATCTTCATATTTCTTCAACTACATCTACATTCTTGGATTTCCCAAGTAATATCCGAATGAAAATATCGATCACAATAGAAAAAATCAAAACCTAATTCATTCAAAATCATTATTTTTATAATGTACTTGGCCAAAAAAAAAGTGCCTTGTAAAAAAGTCCGCCCACAATTCAAAATTTGAATCAAACCTACCATAATAAATGACCAAATCTAAAAAAAAGCGTCAAAATTTCAAAAGTTGAATCAAAGATACCATAATAAATGACTAGTAAGAGCCTTCCAAAATAAAGCACTAAAAATTTAAAATTTGAAACAATCGTGTTGGTATTATTAAAAATTAATTAATCAATAACATCGTGTTGGACTTAAAATTTCATCAATAATTACAAGTTCAAGTATTGGTAAAATTTATAATGATATCAAAGAGAATATTGCTAGATTTAAACCCCCAAGAACAAGTGTTATCCAGAAAATGAAGAACATATCTTATCCCCTTTGGCGGTAGAGGCGATAATAGCCACGGTAATTCAGTAATACTATTGATAGATATTTGATTCATTGGCATCCTCCCGATTTTAACTGGTATAATTTAAACTTTAATGGGGCTTACAAGGGTAACCCTCAGATTACGGAAAGGGGAGGAGTGATCCGGGATCATAAAGGATCGATTGCTGCATTATCTTTGGAAAAATGGGAATTCAAACCAATCATTTCACCGAAGCATTATCTCGCTTTATGGGGCACGAGAATTGCTCAGATTCATAATATCAAAACCTCATTCTTGAAGGGGATTCACTTAATATCTTTAATCATCTTAATCGTTGTGCTCACCTCCAAGTTGGAACATAAAGGATTTCATCTTAGAATCCATAAGTATTTGCCAAACCTTCAATAACATTCGAGATCACGCATACTTACCGAGAGGGTAACAAGGTGGCAGATGCATTGGCTAATTATGGCATTAATGTTAACCACATTGTTTGGGATAATAACAACATTCCTAAACAGCTTCAAAGCAGCATTCAAGCGGATATCTATGTTCATGCAAATTCATGATTTGGGATATGAGCATTGGGAGTGGATTTTTATTATTAAAACTCCCACACATGCTGGCTTTAAAACGACACTCATACATATCTTGGGACAAGCAAGTTTGTATGAATTATAATGGGAATTTTAAGTGGATCTATATGGAAATGAAAGTCGCGCATGCGGGAAATATTGAGCTCTTAATAACTTGTATACAAGGATCTACGGATTCCCAAGACAGAAATAAAGATAATGATGATCTAGAGTGGGCTAGCAAAAGGACTATAGTTCCCACATGTGAATTTCACGGGGACATAATAGCAGTTCGTGGGAAAAGCAATGGCTATTCTAATCAACTTTCTCAGTATGAGATAATAATAGTGAAAGGTGGCTGATATTAGCACTCTAAAGGATTTTGTAATTTTTGTTTGCAAGCAGTTAAGCATGGCGAGAATGGGGGGAGCCCCTTGCCAGATTGAGCCCAGCACGGATCCGGAATGGAAGGAGAATGAAGAGCTTTGGAATATCCTCAGCCAGGGAGGCATCACCAACTTTATGGAGAAGATTCAGGCCACGACCAAAGTATTTCAGTGCGTTTTGTGAAGGATTGGAAGGATCGCACTGTGGATTATGGTGGGCAGAAGATTTCTATCAATGAGGAGTTAATTGTTGAAGCGACTGGCCTTGGCATGGAGGGGTACCGATTTTTTAATAAAAGGGTGGACAGAGAAGCTGAGGAGAGGAAATTTGTTGAGGGAACTAAGAAGTTGGTCTTTGTAACGGTGGGCCTGCAAGTTAGTTCGATCCCTTCACCTTTTGATGAGGTTACCCGTATGATGGTGCATTTCATTTCTTTGGAGGGGAGGTTCGTCACTGTGCCCGCTAAGCATCTTGTGTTCCTCAACCACTTCCGTAGGAGTCACACGGTATGTTTCCCCCACTATCTACTTAACTCTCTTGAGCGCTCCATTTTGGAGTTTCAAAAGCATGCTCGTGCTGTTCCTTTGCACTAGGGACTCATTTTTTTGCTGCATAAACTGTGTCTTCTTCGTTCTCCCGGTATCCCTTCCTCCCCTGGCTCTGTTCCTCCTCTTCCTGGTACCATTGCTGCTAGCCCCATCTCTCCACCTTCTGTCCCTACCCACTGCTGTTGTCACCCCTCTTCCGGCCTTCTTGGCTCCATCTTCCATTCCCCCCACCTCTGCTCCCACCCCCTACACTTCCACTTTGGCCAGACCTGTTACCAGGTCTTCTAGAAGGCTGAACCTTGATACCCCTGCTATGGGAAGGGTCCTCAAGAGATTGAAATTTCCCATAACCTCCTACATATTAGTAGTGCTAGTTCTCAAGAAGCACATATTGAGAGCTCCACAAAAGGATGGAAGCCTTAGAAGCTGACATGAAGCTATTGAAGGAAGAGGTTAAAAACTTGGCAAAAAGAAAGGTAAGAGGAAGAAGGAGGAGGAGATGGCTATGGATAATAGTCAGGTTGAAGATATATACAAGAAGCTAAACTCCTTAGACACCCATTTAGGGAAGGAAAAGACTCGCCATGATTATAATATGGCCATTTTTAATGCTGATTGAAGAATTTATTGAGCAACATGTCCATGGCGTCTCTAATCTCGGTGGTGTTTAAGCAACCCTTTGGGGCATCGAAAAGGAAAGCAAAAGGAGCATTGATCATTTGGATGTTCTGATTCTACCCACATGATGACATTGGTGTGTTCACCTCTTGGCAGAATATCAAATCCAACATTGAAAGCTGCCAAGAAGTAATTGTGGGTGCTTTTCTTTGTAGTTCTTTGTAATTATTGTTTTTTTTTTTTTCTATTGTTGTCATGTAGTGCTCTTGTTGTTTTTGTTTTGGTGGGGTAGCTTCTCTTGGGCTACTTTGGTTTTCATTGCCACATCTGGATTTTGATCCTTTTGGTTACGGTTCTCGCTCCTATTCTGGCTTATAGGCCCTCTTTTTGTTCTTAAGGGTATAATCCCTTTCAAAAACTATTTTCCAAAAATAAAAATAAATACATTGTCTTTGGTATTATTAAAAATTAATTAATCAATGACAACAAGTAATAATAGAATTCAAATTATTTCTAATCAAGATATGATATTAGTAATTAATAGTACTATAATAAATTAGTATTGCTACTAATTTAAATAATTAATTAATAATATTATAATTAATTAGTAAAAATTATCCTATCAAATAATATTAAATACAAGAATTATTATTACCAACAAACTTACATTACTATATTAACTAGAAACATATTAATAACATCTAATTATATTATTAAATTTTATAAATATAATGCTTAATTAATTATAGTGCAAATTATCCTATCAAATAATATTAAATACAAGAATTATTATTACCAACAAACTTACATTACTATATTAACTAGAAACATATTAATAACATCTAATTATATTATTAAATTTTATAAATATAATGCTTAATTAATTATAGTGCATTTTAAAATTATAAAAAATACAATAAAACTTTATAAAACTAATTAACGACATTAACAACATTATTTCAAAAAATTAGAAATTAAAGAATATGTATTTAACATATGATATTAGGATTAAAGAAAATTAATTAATTAACAACATTAATTAATAATACTAATAAATAAATACCATAATTATTATTGCCAACAAACTTACATTACCATATTAACTAGAAAAATATTAATAACATCTAATTATATGATCAAACGAAAATTAAATAATATTTTAAAAATATAATTAAATTTTATAAAACTAATTAACAACTTTATCACCATTATTCATCTTTGCTTAATTAATTATAGTGCATTTTAAAATTATGAAAAATATAATAAAACTTTATAAAACTAATTAAGGACATAAACTCCATTATTTCAAAAAATTAGAAATTAAAGAATATATATTTAACATATGCTATTAGGACTAAAGAAAATTAATTAAATACAAGAAATAACATCATATCATTTAATAATACAAATAAATTTCAAAACTTCATATGGGCATCTGTCTACTTGAATGGGCATGACATGAAGATGAAGTGGATTGTGCCCCATTTGGAAATGAAAGGAAAACAAGATGTTATTCTTCACATTGAGAAGAGTTAGAAATATTCATTTTTGTTTTTCATGAAGAGAGAGAGAGACCAAAAGCTAGAGAATAAACACTATAAAGGCTGTCAGAATGTGCCTTTTTATTGCATTCATCTTCCTTCCATGAAAAATGAGGAACAATCCAACAGTATATGTTTGTTTGTTTGAGAATGGAAAAATGCCCATATTTCTAAATGCTTACAACTATTCCTAAAAGAAAATAATGAATTATACGGCTTGATCCCCTCGAGACGGTCTTTAACAAAACATGTTAATTATTCCTCTATGAGAATGGGCATATGCCATTTATAAATCAATTTAATACAACTATGCGTGATGAGAATGGGCATCTTCCATTTCTACATAAATTTAATCCAACTATATGATCTATGAGAATGGGCACTTGCCATTTCTATATCAATTTAATACAACTATGAGAAAATGCACACGCCTTGTCATAAAAATCGGTATTGTTTTTATGAAAATGTTTACAATGGGCACATGCCCATTCTAAAAACAAACAAATTACTTATATTATAATATTTAGAATATGCATATGCCTATTTAGAATGGGCACTTGCATAAGGGTATGTAGTGCGACACTTGGCAAAGTTATGATACCCATTTCTAAATCAATTTAATACAACTATGAGCTATGAGAACGGGAACTTGCCACTCCTATATGAGAATGGGAATCTTCCATTTCTAAATCAATTTAATACAACCACAAGCTATGAGAATGGGAACTTGTCATTTCTAAATAAATTTAATACAAGTATGAGAATGGGAACCTACCCAAGGGTATGTAGTGCAACACGTGGCGGAGCCATGATACTCATTCCTAAAATTGATACAACTATGAGAATGGGTATCCCCTCGAGACGGTCTTTAAAAAATATGCTAATTACTCCAATATGAGAATGGGCATCTGCCATTTCTAAATCAAATTGATACAACTATGAGAATGGGCATCCCCCTCGAGATGGTATTTAACAAAATATGATAATTACTCCAATATGAGAATGGGCATCTTCCATTTCTAAATCAAATTGATACAACTATGAGAATGAGCATCCCCTAGAGATGGTCTTTGAAAAATATGGTAATTACTCCAATATGAGAATGGGCATCTACCATTTCTAAATCAAATTAATACAACTATGAGAATGGGCATCTTCCATTTCTAAATCAAATTGATACAACTATGAGAATGGGCACATGCCATTTCTAAATGGGCATCTGTCATTTCTAAATCAAATTAATACAACTATGATAATGGGCATCTTCCATTTCTAAAAACAAAATAATAGAGCTACATAAGGTTTGATCCCCCTTGAGATGGTCTTTAACAAAATATGCTAATTACTATGAGAATGGGAATTTTCCATTTCTAAATCAAATTAATATGACTATGAGAATAGGGATAAGGCTTGATCCCCATAACTATTCCTAATTTTTATATAGAACTACATAAGGCTTGATCCCCCTTGAGGGTATGTAGTGCAACACTTGGTGGAGGCATAACATGTCTCCGCCAGGGATAGTCTAGCCTAAACGATACAATTGTATACGATATAAAATGAAAAGTGGTATGTTTATTTGTATGAAAGAATGAAAAATGGGCATCTATCTACTCGAATGGGCATGACATGAAGATAAAGTAGATAGTTCCCCATTTTTATATGGAAGGAAAACCAGATGTTATACTTCACATTGAGAAGAGTTAGAAATATTCATTGTTGTTTTTCATGAAAAGAGAGAGACCAAAAGTGAAAGTTGTTATTCCTGAAAAGAGAGAGACCAAAAGTGAAAGACTAAACAACAATTAGAGATAGAGGCTTCATATCCCTTTAAGGTTATGCGGTGCATACAAGTGTAGGATCCTCTAGGGATAGTCCAGACTCAAACATGAATTCAAATGAATATTGAGATGAGGTGAGATGGCAAGAAATGGTCCTCCTTCCATGAAAAATGGGGAACTACCCAACAATAAATGTTTGTTTATTTGAGGATGGAAAGATTCCCATAAATATTCCAATATAATTAACAAAAATATGGCCAAAATAAAATGTTAGAATCTCTAGAGAATGGACTAATGTTTCTCATTATTACAAGCAGTCCAAGTCTTGTTTTAAAATAATTAACTTGAATTAATAAATACACAGTGGTAAACAATATATTTGTATGCTAGTCTCGATATGTCGCAGTCTTAAACAATATATGCTAAGGGAATTTTCCATTTCTAAATCAAATTAATAGAACTATGAGAATGGGCATCTGCCCAAGGGTATGTAAAGATAAAATTAGAAAAATGTTCATATCAATTTCTTGTAGCATCTTGATAATGGGCATATGCCCATTCTAATAATAGGAATCACAAAGAAAAATAGGCATCATTTCTAAAAACAAATAATGAGATGGTCTTTAACAAAATATGCTAATTACTATGAGAATGGGCATCTGCCATTTCTAAATCAAATTAATACAACTATGAGAATGTACTATAACAAAATAAAATAATAGAGCTATATAAGGCTTGATCCCCCTCGAGATGGTCTTTAACAAAATATGCTAATTAGGAAAAATATGAGTATGGACATTTGTCATTTCTAAATCAAATTAATATAACTATTCCTAGAAAAATTATAGAACTACATAAGGCTTGATCCCCTCGAGGGTATGTAGTGTAGCACTTGGCGGAGGCATAACATGTCTTCGGTAGGGATAGTCCAACCTAAACAATATAATTTTATTCAAGATAAAATGAAAGAAATTGAAAGAATGAAAAATGGGCATCTATCTACTCGAATGGGCATGACATGAAGATAAAGTATATAGTTCCCCATTTAAAAATAAAAGGAAAACCATATGTTATTCTTCACATTGAGAAGAGTTAGAAATATTCATTTTTGTTTTTCATGAAAAGAGAGAGACCAAAAGTGAAATACTAAACAAAAATTAGAGATAAAGGCTTCATATCCCTTTAAGGGTATGCAGTGCAACACTAGGCTCCTCTAGGGATAGTCCAACCAATATGATACAATTATTAAGTCTATAAAGGTTGTCAGAATGTTTTTACACTATAATTCTTCTTCTAATATGGTCCTCCTTCCATGAAAAATGGGGAACTACCCAACAATAAATGTTTTTTTGTTTGAGGATGGACAAATGCCCATATTTCTAAATAGTCCAATACAATTGACAAAAAATATGGCCAAACCAAAATGTTAGAATGTCTAGAGAATGGGCTAATGTCTATTTTCATTATTACAAGTGGTTCAAGTCTTGTTTTAAAATAATTACCTTTAATTAATAAATACATGGTGGTAAACAATATATTTACATGTTAGTCTCGATATGTCATGGTCTTAAACAATATATATTAATTTCTCCTATATGAAAATGGGCATATGCCATTTCTAAATCAAATTAATAGAACTATGAGAATGGGCATCTACCCAAGGGTATGAAAATATAAAATTAGAAAAATGTTCATATCAATTTCTTGTAGCATCTTGATAATGGGCATATGCCCATTCTAATAATAGGAATCACAAAGAAAAATAGGCATAAGGAAAAATACATATGCCCATTCTAATAATAGGAATCACAAAGAAAAATAGGCATAAGGAAAACTACATATGGACATCTATCTACTCAAATGGATAAGACATGAACATGAAGTGGATTATTCCCATATATTTTATGATGAAACAAAAAGTAGATGTTATTATTCACATTGAGAAGAGTTAGAATTTTTTTTTTCATGAAGAAGAGAGAGAGAGAGAGAGAGCATAGGTGCTTTATTCACCATGGATAGTGCAAACCAATATGATACAATTATTAACTCTATAAAGGTTGTCAGAATGTTTCCTTCCATTGCAATCATCCTCCTTTCATGTAAATTATGGGAAAAATCCAACAATAAATATTTTTTGTTTGAGGATGGATAAATGCCCATAAATATAACTATTCCTAAAACAAAACTATAAAGCTATATAAGGCTTGATCTCTCTCGAGTGTATGTAGTGCAGATCGATTGGCGGAGGTAGTGTTGACACTAAAATTTTCCTCCGTAATTTCTATTTCATTAATGTATGTATTAGGAATAGGGTGTTGTTAATTATAATTAGTAGTAACATCGATAGAAGATAACGGCGTTGCCAATACGACAAGCGCCAATAATGTATAGTACGGTAATAGTCAAAGTCTGATAGGAATGTTGTGGTAAAGGTAAATATTTGTCGTAAGTGGTTCGGTAATGTTAAAATGTCAAAGTTAGGGTAAGTAGAGAAGTAGGGTCTACATGATTAGGAATTAGAAATATTATATTAGTAATAAGGACAAGGAGTGATGTCATAAATATTTTGTGTATTTTATTTGTTAAAAGTCTAAAAAGGTGGAACCCATGTGAAATGATAAGGTTTATCTTATCTTAAAAGATAAGCTTATATGTAAAGATAATAGTTAAGGTATGGACTATGATTCATCGGAGTAAATTTCTTATCTTATCTTAGAGATAAGGTGGATAAGCTTGAAAGTTCTATAAATAAAGAGGCCACCCCCTCATTTAGCATAGAAGGAAATAGTGAGAAATATATTATGAGTAAGTGTGTTAAAGAAGCCATCAAGAGGTGTGATTGTGAAGTTTCTCCCATAGTTATTGTTGGAAGGTAAGTGAAGTCAGTAACACTTGAAGTACCTCATGGGTGAGATTGTAACAATTTCATGTTGATATTATAATTTACACTTATATTTCAGATTTGTCATCATTCCTTCTTATCATAGTCTATGGTATTCTTGTGTTATGTTTGTTGTTGTGTTTCTAGATTACATCCACCAAACTAAAAGCTGTGCATTAGTAAATAATCATAGCACGAGGAGTTCTTGGTGAAGAATTATCATAGTGCCAGATTGGTGATGACATTTTGGTTCCGTTCTTGGGACACTTCCTCGTTGGTAGATTTTCAGAGAGATATTCCCACTTAGTCGAAATCATTTGGAGGGTAACCTTATTTTTACTGTGCATAGTAGTTATCATGGTAAAGTCACTTTTTATCATAAATAGTATTTACCGTAGTAAAGTCATTTTTACCATGAATAGTATTTCTTGTAGTAACTTCACTTTTTATCGTGAATAGTGTTTACTCTGATAAAGTTAGTTTTACCACAATAAGTCAAGTTTTACCATAGTTTACCATGGTCATTTCTATTTTCTTTGTAAAAGGTGTAAAGTCACTTTCTATTATAGTGATTCCAATTATTTGTGCACATAAGTCTTGTTGATTGTACTTGTGGGTTGGTATTTCAAGTATGGTTACTTTTGAAAATGGGAAGATTCCTATTTTTAGCCCAATCTAATGAAGATGCTTCCTCTTTCATTCAAGAGTTTAAACGATCTTGTATTTGTAATGGCCTTATAAGAGGAACAATGGACTGAATTTTTCCTACTTTTTGGATGGTTCAACCCTTAGGTAGTTTGAAACACTAGGTGATAATAAGAAAAACTCATGGGATTTATTCACTTTGAAAGTTTTCTTGAAGAATTTGGTGAACAACGAAATATGCTGAGATCTCATGATTGATATCATAAAGCTATCCCAAGGAGAGAAGGAGAAGATAAGGGATTACCATGCTCGTGTTCTAGAGCTAAGGAGGAAGCTTGATGTCCAAATGCGGAAGGAAGGATTAGCGAGATGGGTTGATGAATGAGCGTGGATAATCTCCTCTATAAGAACTTCATTCTTGGGATGAAGCCGCAGAGATCAGAAAATGAGTGAATTATGACCACCCGGTGACCCTTGAACAAGAAAAGGAGATTACAAGAAGGCAAGAAGAAAGCATGGAAGAAGAGCCCAAATAAATTAGTGCTAAAGTAGAGCCTACATAAACACCTTTGGTCCAAAATCCACAACCACTCTCGTTGAGCACAAATCTTTCTCCTAGTACATCTATTGAGTATGAAGATTTGCTCGGGAAGATGGGCGATTAACTATTAATCTTCTTCAAGGAAAAGAATTTATTTCTCGGGGAGGAGATAGAGGTCCAAAAGAAATATTTTTGAAGTTATGCGTTATGGTTTTCATAAAAAGGGTCATTATAAGTATAATTGTCTAGATAGAGCTTCTACATTTGGTACAAGAGATAATGATAAAGGAAAAGCACTGCGCAAATTCTTTTGATGTGGTAGATAGGAGCATAAATAATGAAGCATATGTGTTTGTAACAAAAGAAAGAAAGAAAAAGATAACCAAGATAGAAATGATCCTAAGAAGATGAAAGGAGAAACTAGTAAGAAACATAGGAGAAGAAAGTTGGGTGTGTAAGATTTTATAATTTCATAGGGACAAGGACCGTAATCCATCTTAGAAGATCATCTAAAAGGCTGCAAATATTACATATGGTCAACTCTGGCTATGTCTTCGAGAAGAGGCGGGAGCTGCGAAGTGGAATCAATGCTTGATGAAGGAAGGAGGTTAAGGTCCCTGTTTTGGAGGTAGAGGCGGATCCCTACGCTCCACAAGCTAAGGTATTATGTAATGGTATTTCAATTCATGATGTCTTAGTTGATGGAGGTACTACAGTTAATGTAATGATTGAGTCTGTAATGAATATGTTGGGTTTAAAAATTGATCGCCCCTCAACACTTATGTTAAGGTCATTAAATAAGGGAAAAACTAAACCAAAAGGTGTTGTTTCAAATGTGGCAATATCTGTTATGGGTGTTGTATGTGTGGTAGAATTTCAGGTGATGAAAAATGGTATTGTTGCGTACCCAATGTTGTTGGGAAGACCATGGCTAAGGAGAGTTCATGCAAGAAACTAATGGAATGAAGGCTTCATGAAACTTGGATGTGGTAGAGAGAGGGTGAAGATAAACGTGATCCCTCAGCATCATAAGATAGAACTTGTGGATTCAAGTGATGAAACTGATGATTGGACATCCTCTGATTACTCTAGTACTAGTGAAGTGGACACAAAAGATGAAGAAAGTGAGGTTGATGTTTGGTAATGGATATCCTTCCAGTCACACCGACTCATGAACCCATAAAATTATCTGAAGAATAAATTGATGATCATCTCCAACAAATAAAGATTGGTGATGTTGTGATGAAGAGTGAGAAGGAATCCTACCTCCAGCTCTTTCGAAGGTACATACACCTATTCACTTTTGATTACAAGGAACTCCGTCAAGTAAGTTGGGTAGAAAATTCTATTGAGTGGTAGATGGTGCTAAGCCCATAAAGCAAATGCCATATAGAATGAATCCTAATTTTTCCAAGATAGTAAAAGAAGAAATAAATAAGTTTCTTGATGCAGGATTCATATTTATTGTGGAGAATTCATAATGGATTTCTCCCATTGTGATATCAATAAAAAGAATGGGAAACTACGCATTTGTGTTGATTATAGGAAGTTCAACAAGGCAATGTTATCTTGTAAAATTGACAAGTGCAATTTTACAGGTAACCATACCAAAATTTTTGTTTTGTTTCCCACCGAGGTCCCTTAGCGTTCGGAATGGCATAAAATCCCTTTTCGGAGAATGGTTTTTGAACTTAGTCATTTGGTCCTTTTTGGTGGGCACAAATTTTATTCATTCAACACAAAATGTATTTGCACCCTCTTCTATTCCTTTGGCACATCCTTTGGAGTGTTGACAAAAAAATGTTGCGCCTTCCATGATGCACCCTTCTTTTTTTTGCGAGGTGCATGCGCCTCCATGTCAACACTAAAATTGTTGCGCCCTTGACGGCAGTGCTAAGGTGCTAAAAAGTCATGTTGTGATCGCATAACCTTACCTATGGTGCAAATAATTTCATTCGACATTGTTTTGGTGCACGGACCAAAAAGTTGGTGGCGCATTTATTATGCCTTTTTCTATAAATAGGTGCATCCACCCTGTCATTTTCACGATTGAAAAACACGTGAAAAGTTTATTCCTCTGCACCTATCAGTGCTTCTGTCATCCCGTGTCGCTTTACATCACATTCATGGACCCCGCATCATTTCTTTCATTCTATATATTCCGGGTAAGTGGTCCTTGCTTTTCTTATGGTTTTTGTTTTGGTTTGGTTATCTATGGGGTTGTTTTAAAAACAAAGAAATGAATCTAAAGAAACAATATGCCCCCTCCAGCCCGTTTTGCAATCTTCTCTCCCCCAAACTAGTTTTACCCTCCTTCCAGATCTGCTGGCCTGGAGGGCTTTGTCTCAGAAATGAACCCAAGATCCTCTTCACTCTGTTCCCCTTACTATCAAAATCCATGTTGAAAGAGGCCAAAAACCACAAACCAATCAAAAAGGAAGAAAACCTAAAAGTTATCAGTCCAAAACCCACAGTTTTCCTTTGGTGCAAATGCCATCATTGTTGCATAAAAAAATCAGGTCGTGCCAAGAGGGCACAATGTACTGCCTGCAACATGCATCTTTCATGCACCATATAAAGCGAGAAAACCTAAACATGGCATAGGTGCAATCCCGCTTACATCAACACCTTTGAATGTCATGCAAGCTCTTCCTACGCCATGCCAAAGGCCCCTTGGCACACATTATTTCAATCTTTGCATCCTTTAAAAGCTGTGCGATCCATATTTGCGCCATTGGCGCATCCTACCTCATTACAACACAAAAATGATTTGCACCTAGTTTAAACCTTACACAACAATGCAGGCGCAAATCCTTCTACATCAACACGAATGTTGTGTGTAATTTTCCTGCACCCTATGCCCTTTGGTGCTATTTTCTTCCTTATGACACTCTGCATCAGTGCACCTTACTTTTCGACCCTGAGCCCTACGGTATTCCTACGCATAGAAGATTTTAAATTGCTAACTCCTCCATCTCAGTAAAGATTTGATGGATAATCTAATAGCCGACATGGCTCTTTTATGATGGACTTCACTCATTCTTCTTGAGATCAGCAGTGAACTCGAGAATCACATATGTATACATCAAGTAGGAGGCTAACCAAGTCAAAGGGTAAGGCCAAACTCACTAGAGGAAGAAATGAAATACAAGTATCAAAGGGTCAGGATGCCCAAGTCCCATGCAGAATGTGATTTAGACATCAGGGATTCTGAACTTGGCCACATAGACATGGATGACTTTTGGGCCAAAACCAGAAGGGTCACAGGAAGTCCATGGATGGACAAACTAGTGGGCAGTGGTCTACACTTCGTTGGGGAATCCCCGTTAGCGCAGTAAATAATGAATTCATGATGGTGGTGGCACACTACAATAAGGACACGAGGTGTGTCGAGAATGAAAAGGGTGAGGTTATAATCAACCTCACTGCCTGACACTTTGAAATCATGTTGGGTATCCCTCACCACCAGCACTTTGTGGCTATAAGTCGGGAAGACTGCATAAAGGCATGGGACGAAAATGAAGACAAATGCATGCAGTTCATGAATGAAGTATACCTGAAAAATAAGAAGCCAATAACTAGGTGGCCATAGGTTATTCACCAAAATGATTTTTTAGAGGAGTTGAGTGACACCATAACCTTCATGAGTAGGGTATTTGGGTTTCTTGATGCCCATTACTTCCACAAGTGGATGCTCAGGTATCTAGAGATAATGAACAAAAACATGCACGATCAACATTTTGAGTGGGCGAAATCATCAATGAACACCATCTCTGAGTAGCTCCAACAACTCACAACAACATGGAGGTTATACATGAACTCCTACGTGGTCTACACTACCTTCGAGAGAGATTATCTAAGACTTTGAGCCAATGTGGGTATGGCCCTAGGTAAAAATATATGAATATTATCCGTAATTGAAACTAGAGAACAACATCCCACGAGTTCACCAAAATCAACGATGCCTTCTTCTACAAACATCATCTTCCTATTGAGGCCAATATGACTCATGGTCGGACAACCAAGAGCATAGTAACTATAATAGAGAAGTGGGGGCATTATTTACGTAATTCCCGCTTTTACTTATCTTAGAGCCGCCAACTTCTTGGGGAGCCCACCAAGTTACCAAGATATACAGGCCCTAAGCTGATCCTATTGGAGCTGTCTAGACAGCTCATCACATATCATGAGAAGTGCCTAAAGAGAAATAAGGGTGGAACTCCATTCCCCTCACATTAGGTAAGTACACATTTACTTCTCACACTAAAGCCCAAGAAATGTTTGCAGAACTGGAGCTGCTCAACCTGAAGCACAATTTCCTGGCAAGGCCGACCTTTGATCCATGAAATTTCCTCCCAAAGGCAAAGCTCGATCTGATCCATGTCCCACAGATCGAGGATATCTACATTGACCTATACCACGAGGTTGAGCTCAGGAGAAAGGATCACTCCCGCCTGGCCCTAGCAGAAATTATTCAATATGGCGTGGCCATTGTCCCGAAAGGTTTCCAAATGACTGATCAAGAAGTTGATCAGGTCTATCTAGATACGACGGGGACAATTGGCCATTTGCTGAGATAAATAGAGAAAAGGCACCTCAAACTATTGAGGAGAGGGTAAAGCTCACCTTGCAGCGCACAAAATACTGGTGCAGGTTTAATAGTCTCATCTACCTTGGGGTGGACTTCACCACGTCTCCCTTAGGTAATGCACCTGCTAGGCTGAAGAATTTTCCAAAGGGAAAAGGAAAAGAAAGGAAGGGGAATCAAGTGCTACTCAGGAAGAAGCTCTTGAGAGCCCTCCCTCCACCACACAGGAACAGGTAGTAAGCCTGGTATCATCTGAAGAAGAAGAAGAAGCGGTAACCATTCCAATGGGCACACCCACTCAGGATGTTGCCACTGTTGTAACCATTGAGGTTCCCACCGTCCCTTCTCCCGCTCCTCCTTCCCCTCCTCATGTCGCTCAACCATCCATTCCTTTGGTGGTGTCTTCTCCCCCGTCTTCTACTGTTCCCCCTTCTTCTTCCTCCATCTTCTCTTCCCTCAGTCGAGCTGTCCCCCAAGCATTTCTTCTCTCATCTCTCAGTTTCCTTCCACCCCCACGGTTTCCTCTCCTACAGTGTCTCCTCCCCATGAGCACTTTGTTGGCTTCTCTCTCAATGCCACCACCAAGTGTCTCGACACATTTCCCCTCATCCACTGCAGCTGCTCCCTCTTCCGCCACCATTCCCTCTTCTCCCTCTGGTCCCACTCCCTTAAGTCCAGCATGGATCTCCCAGCACCTGAGCCAACATAAGAGGAAAGTCCCCATTGCACCTATGGACTTCTCCGTCATTAAAACAAAAAAACCAAGAAGCAAAAAATCGATAACCCGCTTCGTCAAAGAGTGCCTTAGGCAAGAGAGTAATGGAGATCACGTATCCCGATCCCACAAAGGATAAAAGGATCTGTCTCCTATAGATTATACAGTGACACAGGTCACGATGGGGGAATGTCTTCCGAGAGCCTTGAGGAGAGGCCCTATCTGTTTGTGGATTCCCTTTGCAAGAAGCTTCGGGAAGCTTCGGGGAAGAGAAGAGGATACTAAAAGAACAAAATAGACATCTTCTCCAAGCCCTGCAGAAAATGGGCAGTGCACCTCCTATAGCTGCCACTGAAACTCTTGAGGCCCTTAGCTAGGAGAAGATAAACGAATACACCAAGATTGGTGAACAAGGCATGGCAGTGTCTAGCCTGGAGAGACCAAATCCTCAAGGATAGTGAGGAAGTGATAACAAAGTTCACTGAACTTTATCACAAAATTGATCAAGCTAACAGTGAGCTCCAGGCGATTACAGGGCCTATCTCTGAAGAGTTGGACCATGCCAGGTTATAACACGAGACTTTCCAAAAGATGCTCGACTACGGTTGATGACTTAGTAAAATTTGGCATCTTCGATCATCCAAGAGCACCCAAAGTCCTTGCTGCTTTGGATTATCGGGTCGATCAAATGGAGTTTGTCTTGGAGAAGATCGATAAATTCAAGGAGGAAGCTCTAGAGGCCATGCATCAAATGGAACAAATCATCTTGAGGATGTCTTCAGGGTTACTTAGTGTGGATTACACATTGAGGAAGGCAGACGATACCATCCGGCTCTTCAAAGAGATCGTCTCGCAAGGGTTAGGGCCAGAAGCTACTTTTGACGTTGAATCCATCAACAACCTTCTGGCCTGCCACAACTTTGTGGGATACCTGATGGAGGCAGGTAATGAATACTTTAAGCTCCCAGAGAAGCTCAGAGATGAGCGGGAGGTTTGTGAGGTCATCGGCAATCACACCAAGGTCCTACCCAGGATCAACTTCAACTGATGATTAGCAAATTCATGGAGTACCGGGCCCAATTCCACATTGCCTCTCTTGAGCAGAAGCAAGATACTCCTTTCCAACCATGAGATGATGACGAATAGCCTTCCTCCTCTTGGCTTTCTTCTCATTTTTGTAATATTTAAAAGTTTGTTGCACAAATGATGACATCATCCATGTTGCACCATGGGATGTTGTTATCCACCAAGTTGCCCCAAAGTCAATAGTTGACTTTTAGATATTTTTGTAGATATTTTGTAATTATTCGTTGGTTTCTTTTTGCCTTCTTCCTCCTCCTATATATACTTGAATACTTGTTGTATTCAAGTGGTGGACATTTTTTAGATGAAAAATAGAAGTGAGAAGAAAAGGCTTTGTACTTTTTGTAACAGAAGAAAACATTAATACAAATATTAAGACTTTGTGCTGAATATATGTGTTATGGGCATCCGATCTTTCTTATGTCAGATCTGTGTGTTTATTCTGTTGGATCTATCTCTACTTTTTTGTCATTTGTTCATCAGTATTGCTTTGTTCATTTATGCAAGTAGGTTGACTCATTTACTACTAGCCCAAAACATAAACCCTCTGACCTTTCTACTTTGGAATTCATTTATTTTCTCCCTTCAGATCTATCATATCTCCTCTCCTCACTTCATTCCATTCTTTTCATAGTCAGAAATACCTCAACTGGGACAAGATCCCAAACCACGAAGGAAAAATTCAGTAGGACTTGCACAAATTCTTGCTGGTAGAATAGCATAAACCGGTTTCACTTTTTGTCTTAAAGAGGGCTATGCCCGCACACTATTGGCTCGTCTATCCATAGATCTACCCTCTGACAGATTTTTTGAACCAACGGGAAACAAAGAAGGATCATTACCCTCTTCCATTCTCGGATCGGATCTTAGGCGAAGTAGGCTGGCCAAGAGTCTATAGTTTCTTTGATGGATATAGTGGATATAACCAAGTTTGTATAATAGAGAATGATCGGATGAAGACCATGTTCACCACTCCTTGGGGAACGTTTGCTTATAGAGTTATACCTTTTGGGTTGTGTAATGCTCCAACAACATTCTAGCATTTGATGAATAGGGTGTTTGAACCCTACATTGAAAACTTCATCAGAGTATTTTTGGATGATTTTTGTATCTATGGGAGCAAGATGGACCACCTGCACTAGATGGAGATAACATTTCAAAGGTTAGATGAAGCAAAAGCCTCACTAAACCCTACAAAGTGTGTCTTTGGATGTTCTAAAGGTGTTTTGTTAGGGCATGTTGTATCAAAGATGGTGTTAGTATCTTGATCTGATAAAGTTTCAAAAATCAAAGAGTTACGATTTCCTATGAATAGAAGTAAGTTGAGATCATTTTTAGGTCATGTGGGTTACTATAGAAGGTTCATCAAGAATTTCTCAAAGATTTCATGACCACTAACTTGAGTTCTTGAAGAAGAATGTTACTTATGAACCAAGAAATAAGGTGCATAAATATTTTGAACAACTAAAGGAAGCCACTGGTGTCTTCACTGTTTTAAAGAATCTAGATTGAGAAAGCCATTCATTGTGTATATTGATGCCTTAGATGTAGCACTAGGAAGTACTCGAGCCAAAAGGAAGAAAATGGGAATGATCATCTAGTTTACTTTGGGAGCGAGATAAATGAGCGATCTTGAGGTAAATTATACTATAACAGAAAAAGAGGCTCTATTTATCATTTTCTTTGTAAAGAAGTTTAGAAATTACTTTCTAGGGTAGAGATTTATAGTTATGTGAGATCATCGGGATCTAAAATATATTGTAACTAAGCCTAACCCATTAGGGAGGATAGCAAGATGGATAATTTTTCTACAAGAATTTGAATTTGATATTATATATAGTCGGGAAAGAAGCATGCAATGCAAATGCACTCTCTCGAGCCTATAATGGTTTAGGTTCATCTTGTGATGATGATGATTTCCCAGGATGCAACATTGTTATCCCTTGACACAATCCCTAGTGAATACATAGATATTTGGAATTATCTCGAATGAATTTAAGTTTCTGATGGTGCCAATGCAAATAGTAAGAGGAATATTACTCAAGCCATTCGTCCATATTCTATTCTACATGGAGAATTATTTAGAATATGACACGATGGACATTAAAGAGAGGGCGATTGGACGTGATCAAGGGAAGGAGATAATAGAATAATTCCACAATGGTACATGTGGAGGACACTTTTTGGACAACTTACAACGAGAAAGATCTTGGATGCGAAGTTATCACTGGCCCCTCTTTTTAGAGATTGTTATAATTATTGTAAGACATGTGATATTTGTCAAATACATGGTAACCATAAGACTTCATCAGCTCCATTATGCCCTATTCTTCCACTTGGTCCCTTTGAAAAGTGGGGAATAGATATTTTAGGTCCAATTCCAACTACCTCATGCCAAAATAAGTATATTGTAGTTGCCACAGATTATTTAACCAAGTGGGTTGAAGCTAGGCCATTGAAAACAACTTCCATGGATGAAGTGGCAAGGTTCATATATGAATGTATTGTCACCAAATTTGGTTGTCCATTAGAAATTTTAATAGATCAAGGAATCCACTTCATTAATGAGGTGGTAGAAGCCCTAGTCAACATGTTTTCTATTAAGCACGGGGAAGGAAACAACGTACTGAAGCCAAGCACAAATGGATAGGTGGGACAAACAAATTTTGTGTTGTGTCGAATTCTAGCAAAAGATGTAGCCTTGCAAGTACATAAGTGGGATAAACGGATTCATGCAACATTATGGGCATATAGGGCAACATCAAAGTTAGCAACAAGATACTCCCCATTTCAGGTTGGCTTATGACATTGATCCAGTTCTTCCTATTGAGTTTGATATTCCCACCTTTGTGAGAATTATGAAAAATGAAAGGATAGATGAAAGTGATTCAATAAAAGAAAGGTTGGTACATCTTAATTTGCTAGAGGAAATGAGATAAATAGTGAAGGATATAATCTATAAGAAGAAAATGAAGTAGAAGGAATACTTTTTCAAAAGATCGGTAGGTCTCCATTTCATGTGAATGACTTGGTTCTAGTATATGATTCGAGATACAAAAAAGAAGGAAGAGAAAATCTATTCCTAAATGGATGGGTCCATACAAAATAGCGATTGTGCATGAAAATGATACATATCATTTGGAGGAATTGGATGACACTCCTATTACGAAATGGGTCAACCACGACAAGTTAAATATTTTCTAAGCACAGAATAATATAATCTAAGGATGGAGTAGAAGCTAGGAAGGGGGAAGATGTCGACACTAAAATTTTCCTCCGTAATTTCTATTTCATTAATGTATGTATTAGGAATAGGATGTTGTTAAGTATAATTAGTAGTAGCGTCCAATAGAAGATAACGGCATTGTCGGTACAATGCCGCCAATAATGTATAGTATGGTAATAGTCAAAGTACAATAGGAATATTGTGGTAAAAAGTAAATATTTGTCGTAAGTGGTTCGGTAATGTTAAAATGTCAAAGTTAGGGTAAGTAGAGAAGTAGGGTCTACATGATTATGAATTAGAAATATTATATTAGTAATAAGGACAAGGAGTGATGTTATAAATATTTTGTATTTTATTTGTAAAAAGTCTAAAAACGTGGAACCCATGTGAAATGATAAGGTTTATCTTATCTTAAAAGATAAGCTTACATGTAAAGATAAGAGTTAAGGTATGGAATATGATTCGTTAGAGTAGATTTCTTATCCTATCTTAGAGATAAGGTGGATAATCTTGAAAGTTCTATAAATAAAGAGGCCACCCCCTCATTTAGCATAGAAGTAAGAAGTGAGAAATATTATATGAGTGATTGTGTTAAAGAAGCCATCAAGAGGTGTGATTGTGAATTTCTCCCATAGTTATTGTTGGAAGGAAAGTGAAGTAACACTTGAGGTACCTCATGGGTGAGATTGTAACAATTTCATGTTGATATTATAATTTACACTTATATTTTAGATTTGTCATCATTCTTTCTTACCATAGTCTATGGTATTCTTGTGTTATGTTTGTTTTGTGTTTCTAGATTACATCCACCAAACTAAAATCTATGCATTAGTAAATAATCATAGCATGAGGAGTTCCCGATGAAGAATTATAAGAGTGTCGGATTGGTGATGATAGTAGAACTTGGCTCGTCTGTGAGATAGTCCACCAAAATGATACAATTGCATTCATGACATGAAGATGAAGTGGTTGGGCCTCATTTTTCTTTTGAAGGAAAACCATATGTTATTATTCACATTGAGAAGAGTTAGAAATATTCGTTGTTGTTTCTCAGAAATTTCCTTGATATTATTCATGAAAAGAAAGAGAGCCCAAAAGTAAAAGAGTAAACAACAATTAGAGATAGAGGTTGTTGGGGCTTGAAATATTGGTTAAGTACCAAAGGGTGTGCATGCAAAGGATTAAGGCGAAGGGCACTCAAGTAAAAGTGTGTAAGACAAAGGGATTTAAGAAGGTTTAGGTGAAAACAGGCATGTGCGGAAGGAAGAACAAAGGTTCAAAGGACTTATCCATATTTGGAATTTTGAATACACTTGAGGAAAAATGTGAGGACGACTAGGCGTGATGAGTGGATAAGGTGCCATCCTGGAACCTTGGAGGTCAAGAAAATGATATTCCATGTAGGGAATATTCCCAAGAGACATCATTACAGAGAGTGAAGGGTTTGCAAAGGGATAAACATTCACCATTGGAGGACCACATTGACACTTGGCACACGATCTGTTCAAAAGAGAAGGCATGGCTATGGGTGTTGATCCTATACAAATAGATGCTTGGGAGTGAGGAAAGGATGATCAAATTACATCGAAAGTGAGAAGAGAATGCATAGAGAGTAGGATCTTTGAGTAACAAAGTGTTGCAATAATGTTAGGATTTAGAGAACTTAGTGCTAAGGGTTGTGAAGGATGTCATAATCCTCTGTATGGCACTAAGATCGTAGCATGGATGAAAATGAAAGGGTATAGCTAGGGTCTCATAAAAGGGAATATCTCGTAGGGTTGAATATCTGTCATTTAGTATGTATAGTACGTATTGACCTCTTTTGATTGTAATGTGGATACCAATGAATATACATATATGGGTTCATTCTATATATCATGTTTAAGGGTGTAAACCCTTGTGTTATATGACCACCATGGCTCAGATCTAGTTTATTGTGCTTATTACATTGTTATTAAGTTTTTGTAATGCATTGATGTGTGGATCTATAAGCTGTCCCTTCCACTTTTATTTTAATTAAGTAAATGTACTTATCATTTTGCAATTCATCCTCCACTAATGGAAAAACCTTCTCACAATGCTCACATAAAGGAGGGGCTCGGTGCTACACGTTCCTCGAGTGAGATCCCAAGACCTGTTGGGTGATAGGCCAATGTGCTTGGGGTTAGAAAGTAATATTGAGGGTAGATAAAATGACTACATCTTGGTTTTGTTGTCGGGACCTCTTTTCGAATATGTTGTGAGAATGATGTGTGATGATAACATGCTTGATGCTAGAGAGTGTGGAACCATGGTTTAAGATCACGGAAGATGATTTTTCTCGGAGATTTAATACTAGACCGAGTTTGATGTAAATAATTGGGTAGAAGAGCACTGTATCATGAGCTATATGAAACCTTATTTTGTTGCTTTCCAGTGGAGTTGTATGAATGGCTTTCGACATATGCATCTAGATCAAGCTGGTATTATAGATCTTGCATGTGGACCCAAGATGAGTATCGAGAGGTGTAAGATGTTGATCGACTTAGACACATGTTGTTGATCATTGGTGGAGAAGAGTGCTGACTAGTTATACCCTAGAATACACTATTTCTATGTATTCTTGTCTGGAGGTTGTTGAGTTTGAGTTCTTAAGGAGCCTAGATGATCATTTTTACATGCTATCCCCTTTACTATAAATATCCTGATCATTACACCTGAGTCTAGAAGCATTTCCTATGGACGGATAAGCTTTTCCCCGAGCGCTAGGTGAGGAAGCTAGGGTGGAGGAAGATGGCAGCACTTGGAACTGAAAAGGATGACCTTAGTAAGAAATTAGAAGGAATTGTTGATACACTAAATGCTAAGGGTGACGAATTAAGCTTTGAAGATGTGAGTGATGTAGTGGGCGACCTACTTCAGCAAGTGGGGTGAGGGGGTTCTCCTGGAAAATATCAAGGAAAAAGTGAGGAAGGAGTTCCCACTCCTACGGTAGTAAGCAGATTCTTCCATTATTCCATTCTTCAATTCTTCCATTCTTCCATTATTCATTCAATTTGTCCTGATCCAACTATTATTTATTCTTTGAAGGGGTAGGATGTTTCGAGCATGGAAACCATGTTTATTGTGGGGTGATGTTGAGCCTTGAAATATTAGCTAAGTACCAAAGGGTGTGCATGCACAAGATCAAGAATAAGGGCGGTCAAGTAAAAGTGCACAAGACAAAGGGATTTAAGAAGCATTTACGTGAAACCGGGATGCACGTGAAAACATAACACATGTTCAAAGGACTTAGGCATATTTGGCATTCGAAGACACTTGAAGGAAAATGTGAGCACCGACTAGGCATGATGAGTGGATATGGTACCATCCTGGAACCTTAGAGGTTAAGACAAGGATATTCCACGCAAGGAATATTACTAGGAGACATCATTACGAGAGAGTGGAGGGTTTGAAAATGGATGAAAATTCACCATTGAAGGACCACATCAATAGAAGGCATGGCGGTGGGTGTTGATCCTATAAAAAGAGATGCTCGGGAGGGAGGAAGGGATTATCGAGAATACATATAAAAGGAGAAGAGAATGCATAAAGAGTAGGATGGTGAGTAATAGAGTGTTTTAGTAATTCTAGGGTTTAGAGAAATTAGTGCTAAGGGTTTTGAGGGATGTCATAATCCTCTGTATGGTACTAAGATATGTAATAGGGATGAAAATGGAAGGGTGTAACTAGGGTCTTATACTGAGGGAAAATTTGTAGGGTTTGAATCTCTATCATTTAATATGTATGGTCTGTGATGACCTCCTTTGATTGTAATGTGGCTACCAATGAATATATATATGGGTTTGTTATGTATATCATGTTTAAGGGTGTAAACCCTTGTGTTATATGACTACCATGACTTAGATCTAGTTTATTGTGCTTATTACATTGTTATTAAGTTTTTGTAATGCATTGATGTGTGGATTTGTAAGTTGTCCATTCTAATTTTCTTCTAAGTAAATGTACTTCTTATTTTGTAAATCATCCTCCACTAATGGTAGAACCTTCTCACAATTCTCACATAAAAGAGGGCGTGAGCGCCCACGCGTGCTGGTGAGCGCCCAAAGACCGTTGGGTGATAGGTCGATGCTCATGGGGTTAGAAAGTAATATTGATGGTAGATAAAATGACTACAGAGGCTTGATTATCCTTTAATGGTATGCAATGTAGCACTAGGATCCACTAGGGATAGTACACCCAATATGATACAATTAATTACTCTATAAAGGCTATCAAAATGTTTTTACACTATACAATAGAATAATTCTGTTCATCAAGGCAATATCATAGTAATGGAAGTGCAAAATTTAATCTCGAAGGATAAACCATGGGTACCTTGGGCTTTCGTATGTGGTAAATCATTCAACAATGCAAAGAGAAACATACGATATCAAGGCTAACGAAGTGAAAAAATTAGCCATTATATTCATAATTAAAATTTAGCTTGTTCTGTAGTAAACATTCTAATACCCAATACTATACAATATAAGACTTTTTTCATCAAGGTACGATCATAGTAATGGAAGTGCAACATTTAATCTCGAAGGATAAACCATGTGTACCTTGGTCTTGCGTATGTGGTAAATCATTCAATAATGCAAAGAGAAACATATGATATAAAGGATAATAGATGTGACACAATTCACCATTGATGCAAGGAAAAGTAGAAAATGATTCATTGTTGGGATAAAATTTACTTGACATGATTCACCTTCAAGATAAAATTCTTTACTTATTAGTATTATCTAACCTTGATGAAAATCGATCATGAAAAAATAATTTTATGGATGAAAGAAGAATTATAGAATTATCATTTATTTTGTGATCAACTGTTACACCCAATTTGACAATTAAACAATGCCTCCTGTGGTAAGCCCACTGTAATTTGGTAAAAACATAACAGATGACTCCTTGTCTTAGCATGAATTATTGGAAATGGATTTGTTAGGTAACTCCCTGTCTTATCAAGAAGGAGAATCATATATATGTTTTACAAGGGAATGTGATTATGTTGAGACTCTCAAACATGCATTAAACAATCCTATTTAGATGCAATGTTTTATAAATATGGAGAATAACAACTATGCAAGTATTAAAAAAGTTTGAAGTGATATTTTTAAAACCCATATCAAAATACAAAAGTTATAAAATATGACATTATAATTTATCTTTATACCTAGAGACTCGGAATACAATAGAGAACAATTAGAAGTATCTCTGAAACTTATCTTCAATTTAAAAAAGAAGTAACTCCTCGTATTAGAAACTATGATTAGGTTAACAACTACACATGTCTCACAAAACATTGAAATGATATTCTTAATATCCAGATCAAAAAATACAAAAGATCAAAAATAGGGCATTATCTTTAAACTGAGAACAAAATATAAGGGAAAGAAAACCAAATGATATTCTTCATCTCATAATAATTCAACAGAGAAGAGTTGAATAATCTATGCCTCAAATTGTCTTCAAATATGGTTCTTCACAATCTAAAACAGTCTTATGAAACAAAGGAGCCCAAAGTGGAAAGGGTCAACAAAAATTTAGCGGAGAGATAAAACAATATCTCATAAATATTGCTCAAATTTTCTACTTCACAGACAAAACAAAGTCTATGGGAAGGTACTTTTTTCTATAATGGGAAGTTGTGCATTATGACATAATTTATGGAAGTTTTTCATGTTTATAATGGGAAAAAGCTCATTTTCATACAAATGAACATTGTTTGTTTTGTAATGATTAATAATTTATATTATATTAGCACGCTCTGCTAAAAGCTTAGTTTCCACCCCTTTTGAATGGTTAACTACAAGACAAAATGGAAAATATTTCAACCCATGTGTGTGTGTATATATATATAGATATAAGTATCTATATTTTACGAAATACTGAGTAACCCAAAAATATGGAAATTGGATGAAAAAGAAAATGGAAATGATGAACAAGAAAGAGATAACTTCGCTGATCGCGGTTAACCTTGCAATTCCTAAGATCTCTACCATCATGAAAATACTAACCTGCCTTCATTCTCTCTACCATGCCATAGAATAATTATTTTCCATTAATTTCTCTAATATCCCTCCAACGGGTGCTCGAAGATGTGTTTCAAAAACAAGTACCTTAAATAAATCAAAGGTGACGTGTTTCAAAAGAAAGTACCTTCAATTAATCAAAGGTGGTACACCAATGGGAAACTATCCATTATAAAACAAGCTACATTTTATCTTTGTTCTTCTTTTATGATTCTAATTATGAGAATAAGAATTTTCTCATTAGATACATCATTTAATATTTCTTAATTTAGCAGTGAGCTCACCCACCCAGCTCAGCCTACGTAACTCACCTGCCCATCTAGGCCTATGTAACTAGGCCACCCAACTCAAAAAATAAGTAACCCATGTGTAGGTCCTTTTGCTTTGGCTTGCCTATATTTCGTAAAAGTACATACACACACACTGGACATGATTCACTTGCATTGAATGATTTCCCATTTTGTCTGTGTAGTTATACATTTTTTTGCAAGGAATGATCTTGTTGAGACTTTGAAACATGCAAGAAATGGTCATATTTAGATGCATCCTTTTATAACTATGGAGGATAATACTATGCAAGTCTTACAAAAGATTGAAGTGATATTCTTAAAACACATATCAATAATACAAAATATCTAAAATATGGCATTATCTTTATACCTAGACCAAAATACAAAAGAAAGAAAGCTAGATGATATTCTTCATCTCATAATAAATCAATAGAGAAGAGTTAGAAGTATATATGAAACTTATCTTCAATTTTTAAAAAAAGTAAATTCTTCTTCTATGAGTCATTCTTCTTTCATGATTTCTATATGTTAAATGGGTATTTACCCAATAAAAAAAAAAGAAATATTTATCTTCCATATGCCTCTTTTAAACATTTGGTGTTCTTATATGTTTTATATGAGATAGAAAAAATTCCACAATTCTTCTATGATTATTATTTGAGAATGGATGTATGCCCATTATAAACATCTACTCTTATTCCGTTTGTTCTTCTACATTTTCTATACGAGAATGAGAATTTTCCCATTTCAAATGGGCTTGACATGAAGATGAAGATTACTTTTTTTTACAATGGGCCGCTCCTCACTTTGTAATGGAAGACGTGTTTCAAAACAATTACCTTTAATTAATAAATAAATTGTGTTAAAAAATAAACAATAGCAGCCAAAACAAGACAATTAAATACAAAAGATGCAATGCTTAGTCTAGCCAAAATGATTGAGTTTAATATTTCCGCCCATTATAAAACTAAATAATAGAACTAAATAATGTATGTAGTGCAACACTTGGTGGTGTCTGCACTTGGCTCCACCAAGGTTAGTCCAACCAAAACAATAGTAACAATTATAAACAAAATAATAGAACTACATAAGGCTCATTTTTTTCATCTGTTGCCCACTGCATGAATATGGATAAGGAATTGGGCCAACGAAAATTACATTAAAAAATGTTTACCATGCTTAGAAGAAAAAATTATCTATGTTGGAAAAAGACATTTCAGAATCTGCAAAGAGAAATTATTATTAAAACAAGCTCAAAATTGATGAAAAGATTCATTCTTTTTTATTTGATGAAAATTCATTCAAAATTGATATTGGTCGTTGCCATGTAGCTCCTGCAAAATACCAATACAGATCACTTGATTTAGCAAGTGTTAGTTTCCTTGTCCACTCTATGTTATGCAACCCTGTACCTTTTCAGCGGGATGTAATTTTTCTTCCTTTTTAAAAAATTTATTGGTGTTATTTGTTTTTGGGATTCCATTGTATGTTTCCCATCATTTCTATATTATTGATGGGAAACATACAATGGATGCCCAAAAATAAATCCTTGCAAATCCATGATTTTCCATCTATTAGTTATATAAAAAACTACATGGAATTAAATTTATCTCTATTCTTCTTCTAATAGTTATATAAAATAAACTACATGAGAATGGATATATATATTGAGATGAGAACTACATAAGGCTTGATCCCCCTTAGGGGTATGTAGTGCAGCACTTGGCTCTGCCAAGGATAGTCCAGCTAGTATAATACAATTATTAATTACTTCAAAACAAAAAATATTTTTTGTATGAGAATGGGCTTGTGCCCATTATAAACGTGCACAACTTCTATAAAGGTTGTAACAATGCACAACTTCCCATTCCTTCCCATGTTAAAATAAAGTAAATACAATATGTTGAACTTAAAGTTATATCTATTCTTAAAGTTTTAAAGCAGAAAGGATTAACAAATAAAGTGGAGAGAAAAATTAGCATAAATAAAGTGGAGAGAGTAAAATTAGCATAAACATTTTCTTCAAATCTTGTTGAAATTGTCACAATGCACATCTTCCAATTCTATATTCTATAATTCTTATATGAGAATCGACATATGACCATTCAAAATATCTATTCTTCTTTTATGTTTCCTAGATATATATATATATATATATACCCTCTATAAGGATCAAGCCTTATATGTCCAAGCTTCTCATTTTATAATATATACATATATATTATAAAATGAGTGTACATAAGGCTTGATCCTCTAGGGTATTTGTCAGGGATAGTCCAACCAATATGATACAATTATAAACAATTATGAATTATAAATGCATAAAATGCATTTCAAGGGATGTCAGTTATTTTTTCCATATATGGTGTTCATAATTCAACTAGTATGGAGGTGGAAGATGTGATAGTGGATCGAGATTGGAAACATTCAGAGCCCTTGGATATTATCAAATTGAATGAAATTGGAGTTGTCATCCCTAAAAATTATTTCAAATGATCGAGATTAGTGCATATTTGGGAGCACATGATCAAGAGATGCAACTCATATGCGTCCCCTGTATGCATATTTGGGAGCTCATGAACAATTATCAAGTATTTTTTAAAATTTAATATTATCTTTTTTACTTGTCAATATTAGTTTGAATCGATTTGATAAATATATATTAATTTCAATTTTTATGTGCTAGATACAGTTGGAGAATATCAAAAAAATATATGTAAAGAAATAGGTAAAAATATTAAACCTTTTCATTTGTCAATATTAGTTGGAATCAATTGATAAATATATCCTAATTTTAATTTTTATGTGGAGATGTAGCTGGAGAAAATCTAGAAAATATACAACTAACAAATATGTGTAAAGAAATAGGTAAAAGTATTTTTGTGAAATATTATTATAGTATTTGAAATACATACAAGTTAATAATGAAGTTTAATAACGAATGTCTATTTCCCAATTTCTAACTTTTGTATCTAAAGAGTTTTATCGAATTGCATTCTCATGGTCTATATTGGATACATATGCCAATGTAGAAAAACTAAAGTGGACATGCATCCTTTGTTTTGTTGTGGTATGGAGCATTGCGAAAAAGAGGGAGACAAATTTATTAAATATTTGGAAACAATTTGGAAAACACCATAATTTCCATACAAATGTGAAACTGGTTTAGTAGTTAATGTAATCATAAGAGTTCATGAATAATTTTTTTGGTGTTTCCAAATGATCTTAATGAAGACTTTAAAAATAATAAGTGGCTTATGTCATCATTTTTTACAGAACTATTCTTGGTAGGGGTTTCGGATGATGTAAGAGACATCTTAAAGGGATGTTCTCTATTTCAAACAATAGTGGAACAAATCAATATATAACATTTTTTAGTTATTTTTCCATTTTCCATTTGAAGTGATGTTATTGATGGTTATTAGTATGTAGTGCTCAAAATGTGTTTATTACATTTTTTTAGTTCTTCTTCACATTTCATCCAAATGATGTGATTAGTATATAATGCTCAAATCTAGCTTTGACAGGTTTATACAAAGATCTCGTTTTCCATGAAAATAAGTTATTGGTTTTGGGGGTGGAAATTTGAATGCATTATAGAAAACACTTAATATGTACATGGGTTATTGAATTTATTACCATCATTTTATGCAAAAAAAATTATGACTTGTATTATCTCATAACAACACATTTCCATGATTACTGAGCTTGATTGAGTTTACTTGTTACTATTATGTTGATTAATAAATATAAATTAATTGGCTTGTTTTTTGTAGTCTATCTCATAACAATATATTAAAATTGGTCTTTTGTTATAGACTATCTCTTAACAATTCATTTATTACCATCATTTTATGTTGTAAATATTTCATAACACATTTCCTACCTTCATTCTATGCAAATAAATCCACGTTATAATTAAACATTTGTCACACAAATATATATGATCAAAATATGTAAAATATACAACATTCAAATGTGCACTACCCCATAGTTAAGATAAATCACATCTAAATTTTTCTTTCTTTCTATATTGAGTTTATTTTTCTTCTATGATTCTTATATGAGAATGGGCATATGCCCACTCAATACAAGATATAAATGTTTGTTTTTATGAGAATGGACATATGCCCATTCAATACAAGATAAAAATATTTGTTTGTATGAGAATGGACAATATAAGTATTTGTTATGCATTGCAATGTTATAAATGTATTAATTATTCCAATAAGTATTTCTTAATCTTACTATAAAATTGTAAACTCCTAAAATGGAAATCCCTCATACATGATATATAATTCCAAAAAAATCTCTTTTTGGATTCCAATAATAGCCAAATCAAATTCCAAAAATCCCCTTTTGGATTCCAATAATAGCCAAATCAAATTCCAATATTTGGTATAAGAAAAACCAATATAGCTGATTTCAATATTTAATCTAGATTGTAAAATGTCCAAATTTAACAAAATTATGGTTGGTAGTACAAGGATAGTTAATCTAAACTATTAAAAATTATAAATGGATTGATTAAATGTAGTAAAAATATGCTAATGATCTAATAAAATATGTAAAAATGAAATACTAAACCCTAAGGTGCAAGAGAGAAGAGGAAATAACTCATTGATAATAGATGCTTGTCAAACAATGTCACAGAAGAAATTGGATAAATCAAAAAGATGGAATGACTATGTAGGGAATCTGCAGAGGGAATATTTGGGTGATATGGCTAGACTAGAGCACCTAAGAGAGGACTAGGGTGTCCACATATGCTCGGTAAGAAGAATAGGTACCTTGGTATTGGAAAAGGTCCGAAACTGGTCTTTCTGAGGTCTTGGAGATGATTTGGTAACCTCCATTGCTTGTTGCATTAATTTTCTTGTATTGTGTTGAATGCTCCAAATATTCCAAGAGGAAGAAATAACATGCAAAAGACCAAAAGGAAGTATCAAAACCCTAAAAAAAGAAATATGTAAATGAATGGGTTAGACTGACCTCACTGCCACAACAATGGGCTTACTAACTAAATGTTACACTACATTTCATATCCATATGTAGTTCGATGTGTGTGTGTGTGTGAATGCCGTACCTAGGTTATCTTGTTCACACTTTATGAAATAGCGAACAATAGATAAATGTAGAAAATGTAATAGAATGTGTCCATGGAATAGAATAGAATCCCCCTATGAACCGTGATTCAAATATCCTAGCTTGTGCCTTGATGAGTTCAATGAGTTTTGTGAAGAACATGGGATTAGAAGACAATTCTTAGCTACTAGAACACCTAAAAAAATGGGGTTGTTGACGGAAGAACATGAATGTGTAAGAAATGGCAAGAACTATGTTGAATGAATCTAAAATTCCTAATAGATATTGGAGTGAATCATTCTACACATCGGTGTACATCCTAAGCAGATCCCAAGCTGTGAATAAATAGTGACAAAATACGATGTAGCCCTAAAATATACTATATAAAAAGGCACATACACATCACCCAAAGAAAGTGAGAGATTGCCCAAAACATGCAAAGGTACCAATCTTTAGTTCTTGTAGAGATGTTAGTGTGATGAAGATACAACATATTTAGAACCATAAATAACCATAAACATTCCACAAAGCATATTCCAGACCTAGATATTAGATAATCATGAATTAAACAATAAATATAATAAGATCAACCCAGAAGAATATGTTTAACACCATTATCCTACCAATATACTCCATTACATTAAACATTGTAATACATATAAGCTTCTTACATTACAAAGCATCACCATAAGTCATGCGCGCATTAGATCCAGCAACATAACTCTACAATAATTCACTACTACTAAAATACATAGTTCAATACATACTTATAGGGGTGGGGACTTTCCCTTCACCACCTACGCACTTCCCAAAATAGGTCGCATGTTGATAATATCCATGCACCTTTACATTAACATGCACACATGCAAGTGCGCTAATGATAGACATCCTATAGTTAACAGGAAGAAGTAATCCTATTATTAACTCAAGATCATGCATGGCACTTATCAGATGCTCGTTCCCAAAATACCATTTTTGTGTCGCGCAAGTCTCCATCCCGATGTGTGCTCCACACACTATCTTCCAAAAATAGCCCGCATCCATGAAAATGGCTAAGTCCCAAATTAGCTTATCCTGGTGCACATTTCCTTTCCTATCCTTCATCGCACCTTCAAATGTGCCTTGCTCCCGAGCATGAATCCTATCTATGTTCTTCTCCTTAGAACAATATTTTCTTCTCAACATTACCCCACACTAAAGTACATTTCCATCCTAGAAATGGGGATTCTTTCTGATGTTCCCAAATAATAAAGAATAAGAATGGAAAGAATGTAAAGAATCACTGTACAAAAGAATAGAACTTTACTCTAGCAACACCCTCTTCTTCAACTGAGAGGATCAACTCTAGATATTCTATTTTAATCTCATCCTCCAATGTATCTGCTAGTCATCTAGCACAGTCCTTGTTTTCTATGGAATGTCTGTGTAGTAATGGATTTCATTTCATCCCGAGTAATCTTTTCCTTTTCATTTTGTAGTACTTGGACAACATTGGCCATAATAGTCATCATTCCCTCTAGAAGATCCATCTTTTGCGCTATGAGATTCCTAATCTCATCTATTCTCTCCTTATGTGGGTCTTTAGGCTGCTGTAAGGGCTTCACACTTTTGTTTCACTAGTGCCAATTTTTCGCACGTTCTAGTTTTCATCTTCTATTTCATGGGCTTTAGAATGTCATTATCTTTTAACCGAGTTTGGTCCTTATCACTACTTGTGGTGGCACAAAATATTCAGATCTTGGTCAGCTTTCTTTAGTTCATCCTTCAGAGTTTGGAGCAATGCCTCATAATTTGAAATTTTCCTAACCATGGAGGCCCTTTCTCTTTCTACTTCTTGTTCAGGATCCTTTGGCGTTGGCATTCGAATTGGTCCATCTTCTAGCACCAAATCAACCAATGTGCGCACATAATGCATAGCCAAAGGAAAATTCTCAGGTACCTTAGACTCAATATGAGGTCTTGCTTTCAAATATAATCTCTAATTTATTTTTCCATGCTAATGAAGGCCTCATTATTTTTCTGTTCTAGGTCCTTTTCTCCTTTTAAACATATTATTTCTATAGTTTTTTCCTTGTTATCTTCAAGTAGTGCTCTAATGGTGGAAACCTTATCAATGTTCCTCCATGCCACCTCTTTGTAGATACCTTAACAAGGCATTTGCTCACCCGATCATCGAGACATTAGAGTAGGATTTACTGTCATGTGTCTGCTTTGGGGTGCCTTCTTCAATCTCCTTGATACACAAGATTCCTCACACACATCGAAATTTGGCTTGTCCATATGGGTATGCATGGACTAGGATAATTGTTTCCTTATGCACATGGTGGCCATGTCTAGATCCATCAACTCCCATCCATACAATTCCTTAAGGCCCATTGTGCTCTGAAACTAGGTGTAGATGATTTTCTTGTGTCCTCAGCATAGCCCATACTTGGCACAACATATTATTCACTTGTTCTCTTTATTCTTGGACCCTTAGAAACCTAAGCGCCAAGGTTTGGAGTTGGCCCTTCTTCATCCTGAGTAGTAACATGCATGTTTGGGTTGCTCTTGCACCATCTCTTATGATTCCTTCATCCCTTCCTCTTCATCTTTCATTTCTTCATCTCTGGGTTCCTCCACATATTTTCATTACACTGGGTTCTAGGACGTGCTCTCCTTAGACTCCTCTGCCTCCTCATTTAGCTTCAAATTTCTCCTTCTCTTCTCCTCAAGTGCCTCTTTCTGAGGGGAGAGTCTAGGTAATCTTCTTACATGTTGTGGTGTACTCATACCTTGGGTCCTGGTTCTTGAATACCCTCTTAAACCGATGTTATTAGGGATGCATCCACATCCAAGTCCTCTTCTCCTTCTTTCACCTATGGTGGAGTATTTGCATGATCACTCTCCACTTTGTCTGTGGGCTACCTCCAGCCCCTATGATCTAAGCCTTCACTATCTTCGTGTTCCTCTTCTTCCTCATCTATCCGTATGGTCTCAACAAGATTGGAGCTAGCACATTCTCCATTGTATGTTTTCCCTTAAGTAACCCCAGGAGAATGAAGTCATTCTCCATATACTTATTATTCTCCATCCTAGGATTGATTAGAAGATATGATGATCATGGCTCCACTATCCCTAATAGCCAAACTTACTGGATTCATATTTATGACATCCGAAATGAGCCTCTCAATGTAGGCAAATAGACCTGGATATACATATGTTTTCCGAGGGTATGGTAGTCATAATATACCTTATCTGCATTGAATTTCAAATGGTGTGCATTAGTAAATATGTGAACTAAGGCCTGGAAGTAGTGCACTATGAAGGCATAGGGTAGTTTACACCATGGACTCCATGTCCCATCCTTCATGGAAAACCGTGTGATGCAGAAATGTTGATACACCGCAAATTGTACTACCTTGCCTACTACCAAAGGTAGTTCCTTTGGAATGTGCCATTCCTCCTCAAATGTTGTGTGAAGTTAGTCATACCACATTTCTTCCCTTTTCTTGAATGGGCCACTCATTGATCCTTCACATAAATATTTCTTGAACCTTTCTGCGAGGGACTTCTTCTTAGTGGGGTATTCCCAAATTTTGTTCTTTGGCCCATGGGCACTCTAATTTATACAAATACAAGAGATAAGAGGATGGCACAAAACTTATATTTTCACCTACGCGCACTTCCTCAACAATGGTTTCTGCAATATAGCCTGCTAAATTGTACACTTCTCCCTAGGACATTTTCTTTGCAATATGAAGCCACATGGTGTTTACCTGTGACCATCTCTCTTGATCATTAAACTTGTGAGAGTGAATGCGAGGATTCCTACACCACAAGGACTTCCTCAATTTGTAGATGTCCATTCCATGCAAACCCTTGGTATACCCCAACTCCTTGCTTGTGGCTATAACCACTACTTTATCAGTCAGATCACTAACAATGTTTGTCCTGTGCCCTTCAATCTGTTAATGTCACAATTAGGGCCGCTGTGATCCTAACCCTCCATCTGATGAAAAATAGAATAAGTCCTCATGGAATCTGCTCATAAGCCATTGGTATAAAGGTTCATGTTTTCCAAAATATGGGAGCTCATATAGTTGATAAAATCCTACCTACTTAAGCAACTTTTCCCTAGCATCGTCATACACTAACATATCTTCCATCGTGCACTTATTGGTCTTCTTATTTAGCAAAGCATCCAAATCTCCCTTGTTATCAGTGGTGTGGTGGTTGTAGTCACTTACTTTGCATCTGTGGATGTGGGAATCCCAATCTTGTCCAACTATTACTCCTTCTAGGTACTGCATCTCTGAAAAATTTCTCTTGGGAGTAATTTCAACCTCAAATTCCACCTTTTTCTTTCCTTTTGTGCCTATTGTAGGTGCTTTCTTTAGTGCCATCGTAAAAATCCCACCTTTTTTCTCTTCGTGTCAAGTAAGTTCAAACCCTGGCTCAAAATCACATGCCCTAGATCGAAACCGTGTGCCCTAGATCCTTCTCAATTCTTCTACTGCTCAAACCCTTCACCAATGGGGATGTAAGACTTTTCCATGCACAAATCTACTCTCCATGTCTAGTTTTACAACTCTTCATACATCAATATGATTCGCTTGGCTCGGTTGCACTTAGCTCGCTAGAATACTTGTGATACAAAAGGTAAAAATGAACCCACATCACATCCTTATATATATTTTCAAAAATTTAGTGCATTTATTTCTCCTTCACCTACCAATAATCCTCTTATTAATTGACCAATTTTAAAATTTCCAAAAATTCCATGTGGTACAATTGTGTGCCCCAACTATATCCTTCTAGCATGACTTCCTACCCTCTAAGAATAGACTTATCTTTTGCACACTTTCATGCACCGAATTACCTTGCCATTGTACCCTCCCATAGTAGTTTCCACATACACTTCTTACCTCGCATTATAATCTCCCTTCATTCATTTCCATGTATGGTCTTCTTTAGAAGAAATCTCCTTTCTAACATCTCCTTTCCATACTTGAATAACACATGTAACATTTTGTTCTCATGTGTACCCATTTGTGAATAAAAATAACAACCACCCCATACCAATGGTATGTGTAGTCCTCTGTACATAAAAATACTTCAGATTGTAATTAGCTTCCAACGTAAAAACGTACTTATTACACAAAACACCAAACTAAATTAACAAAGCATAACGATGAAGAAGGAAATACATTAAAGTAAATACAAAAAGGGAAACCTATACTAAATGGAAATATTTCCTTATTACAAACACCAAGAAGACTTATTTATAGTAGGGCTTTAGCCTACTCCCATTAAAGTAATTAGGTAACCACATTCCATCAAGCACCTCCAACTAGAAAGTTCTTGATTCAAGTATATGAGTGATAACATACGGTCCCAAACAATGCACCTTAAGCTTTCCTGGATGGCGCAAAAATTAGAATCATAAAGTAGTACCATCTTTCCAACCTCAAGCTTCTTGTCCCTAATGTGTCGGTCATGCCATGCCTTTTGTCTGGAATTTTCCTACTTCTAACTCCAACGTGTTATGGCATGCCTCTCATCCAATTGTATTAACCTGTCAATTCTTTCTTCTAACACTTTCTCATCAGCTAGACCTCCAGTGTGTGTAATATGCAAAGAAGGTAACATGAATTCCATAGGAAGAATTGATTTTGTGCCAAACACCAACTGAAAGGGTGTGGCCTTATTCAACCTCTTGTAGGTTGTTCTATATGCCCAAATCATAACGAGAAACTTTATCATCCCAATATTTCCTTCAAACATCACAAATGTTTGTCAAGGTCTGGCTCAATATCTTGTTGAAGGCCTCAGCAGTACCATTTTCTTGAGGATGATAGGGTGTAGTCTTGTGGTGCGCAACCATAAATTCATCCAATAATATCCTGATTATCTCATTCAAAAATTGTGTGCCCCTATCACTTGTCAAGATCAACATACATCCATATATAATAAGAAAATTTCCCATAAGAACCTCGGTTAATGTACCGATTGTACAATCCTTTGTAGGTGCTACTTCTTCACACCTTGTAATATAATTTTTGCAAGTGATGATATAGGGATCCAGTTCTTCTATGTGGCTAGTGAAATAGGACCTACAAAGTCTATAACCCATTTTTCATTTGGATCTACACTAGAAATAGGAATCAAAGTCATTTCATCTCTTTTCCCACATTTTCCAAGGTCTTGATAAAGTGATCACATGCCTTATAATACTCTTTACAATCCTTGTACAAGGTATCCCACCATAATCTAGTGAGTAGAATCTTGCGGGTAGTGGTGTCACTGCATAGTGCTCACCGCAATGCCACCACGAGCCTCTTCCATGATATATATGCACTCATGTTCTAGTACACATCGACACAATACTTCATCTCGGCCTAGTTTGTATAAATCTCCATTGATAAACATAAAGGGTGCCACACAAATTACAAGTTGTTTCTTCTCCAATGCTTTCATCCCTTCTAGAGAAATACCCATGCGTAAAAATAAAACAATATCCTCCAATTCTGAAGGCACGGGATGTAACCTGTGCATGATGTACATATGTAATTATATCTTCAATTTTCTATGCATCCTCCCCTGAATGAATCCTTGATAAGTGGTTTGGGCCAGAATTACTTTTACCTGGTTTTATCAAAACTATGAAATCAAATTCCTAGAATAAGATCACCCATAAGACATATGCACCCTTGTAAAAAAGATCTTATTTACCAAGTATTTTAATGCCATGTGATGAGTATAAAATACAGAAGGTGTTATTAGAAAGTATTTTCTAAATTTATGCAGCGTGTAGATCATTAATAAGGCCTTGCGCTCTGTTGTTGTATAATTTTACTCTGTAGGAGTCAAATTTCTACTAGAAAAAAATAAGGATGATCTATAATACCCTCTCCATGTTGATCTAACACCATGCCAATGGTTATGTCAAAGGCATCCACATGTACATGAAAAAGTTGGTTCCATGACGGGAAACGTAGAATAGGAATTTTTGTAAGTCTCTCATTCAACGCGTTAATACATGTTTCTATAGTTCTCCCTAATAGAATGTCCCTTTTCCTTTTAGTAAATATTCTAGGGGTGTAGAAATATTCGCATATCCTTTGATAAATTTTCTGTAATACCCTGTGTGACCCAAGAATCCACACACCTCACTCTAATTGGTAGGCTCTTCCAAGCCTACAATAACTGCAACCTTAGTTGGATCCACTAACAAACATTCCTTGCAGATGATGTGCCCTAAAAAAGTTCCAAATGGTGTAGAAAACACACACTTCTTGATGTTTAAAGAGATGCTTAACTATCTACATATTTCAAACATTAAGCGCAAATTATCACAATGATCCTTAACAAGTCCATACACCATCCAATCATCCAAGTAAACCTGCAAGAAGTTGTGAATAAAATCTTGGAATGCTTGAACAACTATGCGTGAAAATACAAGTAGGTGCATTTTTCAAACTAAAGGGAATCACAATATATGTAAAATTCCCCATTCAGTGGTGAAATTTTCTTCTCTTGATCCTCTGTGCAATTCTAACCTGATGATACCTAGAGAATCCATCTATAAAAGAATAAACTTCACGCCTTGCAATGCCTTCTAATATTTCCTCTATGAAAGGTGTAGGAAAAGGATCAATCACACATGCAACATTCAGTTCCCTATAATCCACAAAAATCCTAATTTGACCATCTTTATTTATACTAATCACCATGGGGCTAACCCACTCTGATTCCTCTAGGGGCTTGATGATGCCAGATTTCAACATTTTGTCAATTTATTCCTTAAATTTTATGCACAAGTTAGGGTTCATCCTGTAAGGTCTCTTCCTGACTAGGCACACACCTTCCTTTAGCTTAATCTTCATCTCTCCTAATGACTCATGCACTCCTTTTAACTCATGGTAGCCCCTAGGAAATAAGTCCTAAAAATATCATAGTAACTCAATTATCTTTGCCACTTTAGAATCAGTCCAATAATCCCCAATTATTGCCTCCTTAGGTTCAACATCCATGCCAATGTTCACTTTCTTGGTCTTCATAGGTTCATGATAGGCACACACATTTTTATTTGCACTATCTAATACCTCACGTGTACCTGCTAAATGATCTATATCTAGATTTTCTACTTCTTCATCATCCACTATGTAGACCATCTTACCTTTTTCCTTCTCAAAGAAAGAACATTTAAGTAGTGTGGCATATGTCTCTTCTACTTCATCAAAATGTGCTCCTGATTCTACCTCACCAAATAAATCTTGAATGAGTTCTTCAGCCTTTGCACTGTCTCCCATAGTTAAGCATTTTATGACCTGTAATGCCTCTTCCACCAGAGGTTTAGTAGAGAAGTAGTCAAAATTCTGGGTCATTCCGTAATCAAGTCTCGACAATTTCTAGTCTCCCTATATCTGACTCTGCATCAACATACCAAGTGTGTGCATAACCTTGTAAAGTGGAATAAAGCTTGTGCACCCATAGTAAAAGTCATAAAGCTTCCTGTCCATTTGTCCAGAGTCTCTCACATTGTTGAACATGGTGCTGATTAGGTTGATTACCATGATACACATATATTTGAGTAGGCACATTTCTCATGAAGAACTAAGTGTTTAAATCAATTCTAACTTCATTTCATTCTATGATATTATCCCCTCGTGAACCATCCATCGACTCGATGTTGTCCCGTGTAAGGTAATCACTAACATATTTTTTATTTCCACTTCATTCATCCACTACTTCTCCATGGCACACAAGAATATTGTAGGGTATCCTTCTCCAATGTACCAAGGTAAAAGGTTGTTACCTATCCTCCAACTACATCAAGGTTTGCTTCTCCATTCAAATGTGCTTCTTACTTCATGCCCAATCATCTCATAGGTTCCATGTTCCCAATTGTCACAAGAAATAATTTTAGTATAACTAATATACTGTGAATCTTCCCACTGGAGGATTCCTTCCTTAGATGGCTCAAGTACTTCCGTGGTCTCGAATGGCATATACATAAATTTCGTTTAGGTATTCCTCACTCAAATTTTTAACATAAGGTGTAGATTTCCTATCATCACAAATGGATAATTACTCTTTCTTCCTTATTCTTAAAAATTATATACCTATTGTTGAACAGTAAATCAACGTTATTTGCATAACACAAAGGGTTCCAAAGTAGAGCCGGGAAGCTATCTACTGCAAGTGCTAAGACCTCAAAGTTCCTAGTGAAATTGGCTCCTTTTATAAGTAATGGATGCATCCTTTAAAAATATTATGAGAGTAGCCTTAGTTCGATTGGACGAGAACAATAAATTAGAGGATGGCTATAATGGAGGTCTACCCATCTCGTACTCATGCATCTAAAGTAAGTACATTCACTTCCCCACCGTATCAATTAATATATTACTCAAGAGACACCCATCCACAACAACATTCGAGTGATCTCCTTGTCATAATCCAAATTATGAGGGGGAATATTAACATGTGTTGGTTCATGTGGAGCCTAATAGCGATGGGCATTGAAAGGGGGCTTTGAACCCTTTGTGGGTGACTAGGGTCTATGCACCTCGGCAAGGGGCTCAAGGGAAGCGCCCGTAAGCCACATTTAATATGTATTTATTATATGTTTCCCTGAAATGATAAAAAACTCTAATATCTAAAAGAAGGGTCGTGATGTAAGAGGCTCATTGTAGCAGTTGATGCACTGTAAGAGAGTTTTGCTGGACTAAATAAAAGGATTGGCTGTTTCTGGTGGATGTAGCCCATTTTGGGTGAACCACGTTAAATCTGTGTCTCTATTTTATTGCATTTTATTTCTAATTTACGTTTCCCGCATTATTCATTACCTACTTGTTTACCTGCATTGGTATAATCCTAATAACCGGTATCAAAGCACGTTTGATATTTTTTTATTGGCGAGTATACTCATAGAGGGATTTTTGTTTGAGTGGGAGAAGTAGCAATGACAAAGGAGAGTAAGTTTAGAGTTGAGAAGTTTGACGGCTGAAATTACTAGCTATGGAAAATGCAAGTGGAAGATTACCTGTATCAAAAGGATCTATATCTACCATTGGGAGGTGTAGGAGTGAAGCCCCCATTCATGTCTGATGATGAATGAAATGTTTTAGATAGTAAGGCTCTTGATGCCATTCAATTGAGTCTGTCATCATCCATAGCTTCAAATATCTCGCAGGTTAAGAGTATGGTAGAGTTGATGAAAACTCTAACTAATTTATATGAAACACCTAGTGCATCCAATAAAGTTCATTTGATGAAAAGATTGTTTAATCTACAAATGTAAGAAGGTAGATCTATATCTAACCATCTTAATTATTTCCACACTATTGTAAATCAATTAGATTCAGTTAATATCCCATTTGATGATGAGGTTAGAGCATTATTATTCCTATGTTCTTTGCCAAAAAGTTGGGATAACTTGTAATCGATAGTTAGTAATACATCATTTACTTATCTTAAATTTGAAGATGTAGTAAGTGTCATCTTAAATGAGGAAATGCATAGGAAAAGTACAGGGGAAAATTCTTCTTTTGGAAATGTGTTGAATATGGAGAGTAGAGGGAGGAGCAAGGAGAAATCAAAGAGTAAGGCTCATGGGAGATCTAAATCAAATATGGCCAGATCCAAATCTAGGAGTAGAGGCATTACTTGTTGGAACTGTGGAAAGAGAGGACATGATAAACAGGATTTTTGGTTCAAAGGAAACAAAGAAAACTAGCTTGAAGGTATTAAAGAGGAAAATCGACAGGTAATATTGTTCAGGATGCTCTTATACTTTCTCTTGATACTAGAGTAGAATCTTGGGTAATAGATTTAGGTGCCTCTTTCCATGCAACCCTTGATAAGGGATATTTTAAAGAGTATGTCCAGTAAATTTTGGACAGGTTTATTTAGGAAATGATGAGTTGTGCAACATTATCGAAAGGGAAATGTACACCTGAAATTACAAAACTAAACTACGGGGATATTGAGAGACGTGAGGCATGTACCTAGTCTCGGGAGAAATCTCATCTCTACAGACAGGTTGGGTGGTGAAGGTTGCACGGTTACACATTCACTTTAGATTCTTGGAAGGTTTCAAGGGTTCCTGGTAGTGCCATAGGGTAAGAAAGTAGGCACTCTTTATTTATCTACTTGTATATCTAATTCTTCTACAATATTGTCTAATTCGATGAGAATGCCAACATGTGGCACAATAGATTGGGACATATGAGTGAGAAGGGAATGAAAATTCTACAGGAAAAAGGTAAGCTTTCAAGTTTGAAGCAATTGGAGTTAGAGTTTTGTGAGCATTGCATTTTTGGGAAACATAAAAGAGTTAGATTTCTCAAGGAAGAGAATACCAAGAAAGAGAAAAAGTTGGAGCTAGTTCATATAGATGTGTGGGGACGGCCCATGTTGCATCTCATGGTGGTTCTTTGTACTATGTCACATTCATAGATGATGCCACAAGGAAGGTATGGGTATATTGCATTAAGTGTAAGTCTGATGTCTTTGATACATTTAAGAAATGGAAAGCACTTGTTGAGAATGAATGTGGTTTTAAATTGAAATGTTTGAGATTTGATAATGGTGGTGAGTATTGTAGTAAGAAATTTGATGATTATTGTTCCTTGAATAGGATTCGTAGAGAGAAAACAGTTCCTAGGACTCCGCAACAAAATGGTGTTAGTGAGAGGATGAATAGAACAATAATGGAGTGTGCATGGTCAATGAGATTACATGTAGGGCTACCTCTTCAGTTTTGGGTAGAGGCCGTAGATACTGCTGTGTACTTAATCAACCGTGGGCCTTCGAGTGCATTAGATGGAGGAATTCCTGAAGAATCCTGGACCGGGAAAGAGGTAGACCTTTCATTTTTAAGAGTATTTGGTTCAAAGGCATTTGTGCATGTTAATAAAGAAAACAGAAGAAATTGGATTCAAAATCCAAATGTTGCACATTCATAGGCTATGGCTCCAATGGTGATTATGGATTTTGGTTTTGGGATCTAGATGAATCTAAGATAATTAGGATTCGTGATGTTGTTTGGCGTGAAAATAGAATGTACAGGGATCAGGTACAAGATGACAAAAAGCCCAAGGAAGATTTGGTTAAGGATATAGCTCCTAAAAATGAACTCTTGGATGGAAAATATCCACCTATAGGTACCAAGGTTGATAGTTTTGTAGGCCGAGCATGACAACCAACGTCAACATCAGCACCTCTATCATAAATTCAAGAAAATGAGCAAGCAAGAAAATAATGATCCCGAGACACCCCCATCTTTGGTAAGAAGGTCACAACATATTAGTAGACCTCTAGAAAGATTTTCCCTACTTTGTATTATTTTTTACTAATATATAGTGGTGAGCCAGAGAGCTTTGATGAGGCAATGTAGGTGGATTCCACTAAGGAGTGGGAGCATGGCATGAAGGAGGAAATGGTCTCCCTGGAGAAGAACCAAAAATGGGATTTAGTCAAATTTCTGGCTGGGAAGAGAGTATTACAAAACAAATGGTTCTACCATGTGAAAGAAGAAGAAGGTGGAAGGAAAATTTACAAAGCAAGGCTTGTAGTGAAGGGGTATGAACAAAAGAAAGGTATCGATTTTGATGAAATTTTCTCCCTTGTTGTAAAGATGTCTTCCATTCGTATTATATTAATTTTAGTTGTTGTTAAATATTTACACTTAGAGAAACTTGATGTCAAGACGAAATTTCTCAATGGTGACTTGGAGGAGGATATTTATATGCAGAAACCACTTGGATATGAGGTGAAGGGTAAGGAGAAATTGGTTTACAAGGTTGAAGAATATCATATATGGGCTCAAGCAAGCTCCCCCGGAAATGGTATCTAAAGTTTGAGCTTTTATGCACGAGCATGGTTTTACTAGATGTCAATTAGATCATTGTGTATACTTTAAATGGTTGGATATCATGAGCTACATTATTATTCCGTTATATGTAGATGATATGCTTGTAGAAGCAGGGTCTAATATGCGAAAATTGCAAAGCTTAAGGAAAATCTCACACAAACATTTGAAATGAAGGATTTGGGTGCAACAAAGAAAGTCCTGGTATGCAAATCAAGAGGGATAAAATAAATAAGAAATTGGTGTTGTCTTGGGACTATGTAGAAAATGTGTTAGAAAGGTTTTGGATGCAAACTGCGAAACTAGTTAGTACACCATTGGTGGGCATTTTAGAAGAAGTAAAGAGAAATTCCCAACAACACAAGAGGAAAAAAATTATATGGCACAGGTTCCTTATTCTTCAACAGTTGGGAGCCTTATGTATGCCATGGTTTGTACCAAGCCATACATTACCCAAGCAGGGGAGTTGTTAGTAGGTATATGGAAAATCCGGGTAAAGCACACTGAAGGCAACCCAATGGATTCTCAGGTACTTGAGAGGGACCACTAGTAGGCACTTGTGCTTCAGAGGGTCGACTATAATTTACTGAGGATTTATGGATTCATATATGGCAGGAGATGTGGATAGTAGGAGGAGCACTATTGGATATGTGTTTACAATTGGTGGTGTGGCAGTGAGTTGGATCTCAAAGTTGCAGAAGGTAGTTTCCCTATCTACTACAGAGGCAGAATATGTTGCAGTGACTGAGGCAAGTAAGGAAATGTTATGGATGAGTAGGTTCATGGAGGAATTAGGTAAGGAGCAAGGGGATTGTAAGTTACATAGTGATAGTCAAAGTGTAATTCACCTGGCAAAGAACTCAACCTTCCATTCCAGAACAAAACACATTCAGCTAAGATATCACTTCATACAACAAGTGTTGGAGGATGGGAAACTTGAGTTAGTGAAGATTCATACATATGATAATCTTGCTGATATGTTTATTAAGCCAATGACAAAGGAGAAGTTGGATTTGCATTTAAATTTTTGGGTCTTCAAGATTGATCTTGAAGTGGAAGAAACAAGCCAAGAAAAAGTCCAAGAAGGCGCCAGAGTGGTGTAGTTATAATAATCGGTCTCCAAGTGGGAGATTGTTTGTTGTGGAGCCTGATAGTGATGGGAGTTGAAAGGGGGTTTCACCTCCTTTATAGGGGTCCAGGGCCACGCGCCTTGGTGGGGGCTCGAGGAAGTGCCCCATAAGCCATATTTAATATGTATTTATTATATGTTTCCCCGAAATGATAAAAAACTCTAATATCTAAAAGAAGGGTCGTGATGTAAGAGGCTCATGGTAGCAGTTGATGCACTATAAGAGAGTTTTTCTAGAATAAATAAAATTATTGGCTTCTTCTGGTGGACATAGCCCATTTTGGGTGAACCACGTTAAATTTGTGTCTCTGTTTTATTGCATTTTATTTCTAATTTATGTTTCCCACATTATTCATTACTTGCTTGTTTACCTGTACAATTGGTATAATCCTAACAACATGTAGGATATACCTTCCATTCTCAATACTTGTGCACGAAGTGTTTTCCTTTAGTGAATTCCCTAATAATGGAATTATATTCTCCTGACGAAGCATCTTCAATACCTCTTTTAAGTCATCAATATCCAATTGGATTGTCTCTTCTACCTTCTTTTGTTCTTACTTTCGTGATTGTTCCTTTAAACACCGTATTTCACCCCCGAAGATTTTTGAGTACCTCCATGGTTTCTTGATAAACCTCCTTCGATGTGTAGGATCCGGGGTACCTTACATGTAAAAATTCCTCCTTAGTGATGGTATGTTTCTACTGTAATGTCGCTCAGTGCGCACAACTTCAATGCGAGTAGTTTTCTTCATGTGTAGACCTCAAGTTCAAAGCGCCTTCTGGCATCCAATGATTTTCCACAAAGACATTGTATTCTAACTATCCCCACACCCTTTTTCTCCTATTTATGCTACAGGATAAGATGCTCATACAATTATGGGCATTCCTCATAGTTATGATTCTTCCCACAAAAAAGAAAAAGTGATATTCTAAGGACATTCACGCTTGTAGTGGTCAAGAGATCCACATGTAAAACATGTTCCATGAGGGAAATATCCTTGTCCATCACCACGGCCTCTACCGCTAAATCCACCACGGTATCCTTGACATTTTCCATGACTTCCTTCAAATTGCCTTTCGCTCCGATCATAGTGTGCTTGAGTTTGATCACGATCATGGTGCTCACTTTTACCTTTAGAGTTATTTGTTATACTTGTCTATCACACACCAATATCTATGGCATCATGGATTTGACCAATCAACCTCGTAGTGTTCTCAGATCTTGATTCATGGACCAAATTTTTTTACAATAGCAATAAACATTCTTCCTTATCATGCATTTTAATAATGGGCAGCGGTTTTCATCATGGTCTAAATAACATATCTCACGCCTAGTAATAATGAACGCACTGACCTACGGGGAAACTATCCTTAATGTCCCCTTCCACTTCACAATCTATATACTAAATCCTAGTTTTGGTCTCATGAGATGAATTGGCTGATAGTTTATCCAACTTTTTTTGCGATAGCTACAATTTGTGCTTCCAGGAATGGGCTTACTCCAAATATCTATACTTCTAACTACCTCAGCACGTAAAGATGCTTCAAGTACTTCACGCGGGTCCGTATATGTCTTATGTGACAACACCCTCCTAAAAGGTGTGATCAATCCCCCAAAAAACCACTGTGTATGCTAGCTTGCATGAATATCATAAGAAATTTTAGACAACAATGTATTGAAATGAGTATTATATTCTCGAACACTCTTAAAGTGCCCCGCTTAATATCCTTGAGTGTGCTTATACTCTTCTTCTCAAACTCAGGGATATGAAACTCCTTAAGGAAAGAATCCTTTAATGCTACATAATCTATGCAAGTCCGATCGTGGTCAAACATCATTTACCAACCGTGTGAGCATCCCCGTAATGTAGTTAAAAACTAATTTTCATTGCACTCTTAATCCGTAACTTCTTTTACACACCATAGTATCTCACACATGTGCACATGTTCAACAACATATTCTATGCCCATATACTCTAGAAGACAAAGAGACATCTCCATGTAAATATTTTGGGGTTGGTGTGGACCCTTCCCACTTGATCCATAACCTCATGTGTTACCTTTGCCTCAAGAACCACTAGATCCACTAGAGCTAGAGCCACCTATACCCCGATCCTCCACCGGTGCCGAGCGGACTAGTGGATGTACTACCAGGTCCCAATAGTGGTACTATATTGAACTCCTATAGTCTACAAAGTGGTACTACTCCCGAGAATGGAGTCCAAAATTATGCAAGCTTGAGTTATGTAATCGACGATGGGCACGAAAAGGTACCTCCAAACAAAAAAGAAGACATTTTCCCTACCATATACGTACTTGCTATCTGACTTACTTATGCTCTTCTATTACCCAAACTAGCTTGATGTCTACTAGTTGTACTAGTTACTAGAAATCCAAATGAAAGGGCTAGGTTGCTAGGTAGATTTAGATGCAAACCCGAGGCCCATGTCATCTCTCTTGGCGTGCTTCCATGTGAGGCCAAGGAGGGTTCCCTATTATGATTTCTTAAATGGGGAGTTATAGATTCTCGGATCCATGCCTCTTACGCGAGCTTCAAATACTTCATGAGCTATCTCTCTCCTTAACACCATCCACTCTACAATATCATGTTGCTTATCTATCTCCTCTCACATTCCTCATTATACTAAAGTTACCTTTCTTCTCTCTTCCTCTATCGCTAGGTCTACCATCTTTCACCAAACCTATTCCTACACCCGCACGTGGTGGGGTTTAGCTAGCCATTGGTTTTTCTTCCCGCTTTAGGGTTACCATTAGGATTTTGATTGCTAGTGGAATGCCTTGCAAATAAGTTCCACTGGGATAACGTAGAAACTAGAACTCAGCTACCTTTGGGCAAGAGTAAGTGGAAATTGAGTTCTCCAAAATATAGCTATTCAAAACACCATGGAACCAAGTATCCATAGTGCACGTCTAAATCAAATTAGCATCACAAAGGGCCTCAAATTCTTCCTGCATCTAGAAAACTCATGCGATACATCCAATTCCTTTTAAATGCATAAGCAACCAACCACACATACAAATCTATTGGAAAGATAGAAAAGAAGATCTTATACAAATTCTTCTCCACCTATGCACATGCGTCAAACTTAGATCCAATGCTAAACCTACGAGTGCACTATTCTTCCATATCCTTTATCCACTATTCAACACTTGCAAAGGTCAACTGGTACATCTTCAACATGAAACATCCTCGAAACAACTGAAAAAGAGGTCTCTAAATGGAACCAATGATGCAGCCTTTAATCTACTATATAAAACCCAAGTGCATTGTCACATTACCCAACTTGAGCTAAGCGCTCACCCGAAGCACATAAAGGTACCATACCCTCTTTAGAGTTGTTTATGCATGATGTTAGTGTGATGAATACACCATGGAGCAAATTGGATTATAATGACACTGCCCACATGACAACTTTGGGTATGTTCAAATCCTGGAAGAATATCAAAACCATCATTGACAAAGCTACTAAAAAGTAGTTGTAGATGCTTCTGCTGTCCTTGTTTGTTTTTTTGCTATTTTTTTGCGGACCCTTTACTGCTTTTTTGCAGTAATTTTGTTGTTTTGTTTCGTCTTGGTAGCTATTTTTGGCTACTTTGAACTTCATTGTCACATTTGGATTTTGATCCTTTTCTCTCTGGTTCTCTTGCTTATTCTAGCTTCTAGGCCTTCTTTTGTAAACAAGGGTATAGTCCCTTTCAAAAAACTATTTTCCAATAATAAAAAAAAATATACAACATATTTAGAACCATAACTAACCATAAAAATTCCAAATATCATATTCCAGATCAAGTGTAGACACCAAAATTGGGTCACACTCCCTTCGTCCCTTGAAAAATAAATACATTCATCACATTCACCTAACCATAGCCCCCTTTACCCCACTAATATTAATTTAATTAATTTAATTAATTATTCTCACAATATTTATTATTTAAATATCTTAATTTAGATAATGTCCACACATACACCTCACCGTAAAACCTATTCTTAGTAAGTTGTCATAACTAACTAAGTCTTACCCAAACCCTAAAAATTAATGCCTACATTCCCTCTAACCACATTTCTACATGATTACAAGAAGCTTCCAGCCTAATCCGTGGGTAAATCGACACAAGATCGCATAAAATTAAGGGGATCTACTTAGTTTGGTAAACCTAGGAAATCCCACCTTGACCAACGCTGATTACCCTTAACCATCACCGGTTAAGATGGAACCACCATCGGTCACCTTTTAACCCCAATAACAACCTTATTTTTGAGGTTGGAAAATGTTGGCACATTCTTGAGAGATATCACATCTTTTGAGAACAATTTTTAGCAAAAACACACATGCAAAGAAGGAGATCAAGTATTTTCTCTCGCACAAACATCCAACATTTATCTAAAGAATCAACCTAGCACATATTTGATCTAATCAGAAAGAATGAGAGCACATGCAAGAGCTCCCCAATGTTTGGTGATCCTCTGCAACCTTCAACCTCTTACCAACACCTTCATTCCTCACTCATAGGCGTCCAAAACCAGATTCGAGTAAGTAGAACATTTTACTCCTCTCGGTTCATTCATTTCATTATCAGATCTTCATTATTTGTTCTCCTAGCCATCCAATGACCTCCATTAATATTCACCCCTTCATTAAACAAAACTTTATATGGTTTAAAACAAGCTCCTAGAGTTTGGTATGCAAAGATTAACAATTTTTTTAATGAAGTTGGTTTTTCTAATTGTTCATCCGACATTGATTTATTTGTTAAAATCAAAGAAAATACTATCATTCTCATCAGATTGTATATTGATGATTTACTTATCATTAGTAATTCTAACAATTTAATTATGAAAATTAATTCAATATTTTGAGATGAAAACTTAGAATTATTGCATCATTTTTGGTCATGGCTATATTTTGGGATAAAATTTATTATAGTATCCGAATCACAATATGCAGCTAATTAACTTAAATGGTTTAATATCCTTGATTTTAAACTTGTTGTTATTACTATATAAGTTGGATGTAAACTTGATCCTAAACCCGCATGTGAAAAAGCTAATCCTACTTGTCATAATGAGCAACTTATAGGTAGTTTGATTTATATATCTATTACTAGATCTCGACATTACTTATGTAGTAGGTATTTCTTCAAGGTTTATAAGGATCCTTATCAGATCATGGAAGTTAGCCAAAAGAATTTTGTGTTATATTAAGGGCACAATTAATTTTGTTTTACATTACACTTCTTATAACAATGTATTCTTATATGGATATTGTGATTTTGACCATGTTAGTGATGTGATAGATTACAAGTCTACAACTAGATATGTATTCAAGTTTGGTGTAGGTGTCATTACTTAGAATAGTAAAAAAAACAACCAACATTCTCTATTTCATCTACCGAGGCGAGTATAGAAGTTCAATGGAATCAATGACGAAGCCATATGGATGAAGTGGTTGTTGGAAGTGATACACATGGAATCTAAAGGAAGTATTCCTCTTCAATGTTATGGATTTTTTTATTGATTTTGTTAAAGAATCCAGTTAAAAATCAGAAAATGAAGCATACATATGTTCATATTCTCTCGTATCCGAGAAAATATCCTCTATAGTGATATAGATATCGAGTATTTCCGATGAAGATAAATTTACGAGACATGTTTACAAATCTATTATGTGTTGTGAAGTTTTGCAAGTTTTGTTCAATGCTTGGAATTTCATATTTTCCATTGAGGGGAGTGTGCAATGCCACTTCCTAATGGCCGACCAGCTTTTGACTCCTTATCCTCTATACTTCTACTCTAGTATAAATCATTGTAAAAACATATTTTATGATATATGTATACCGATAGAGTTTACGAAAAATATAGTCTAGTGCATGCATCTATTTGTAAAGGAGGTCCTTGTGTTATAAAAGGATTGTAGAGATATGGTTTAATAATTTTTTCCATGAGAAATGGTGGAATTTAGTCTCACAAATCATGCTTAGCCTAAATTCTAATTCTAGTTTATGTATTACAAATCCTTTCGTACTAAAAAAAGGTAAGTTGAGCATGATGAAGGTGTTATAATTTATTGAAAAATACATATCCTAGCATGATCCTTTGGCATTTGTAGATTTTTAAATCTTGTTTTACAAATAGGTAATGTTGGCATATGGATCCCAGTTAATATTAAGGGGAGTGTTAGAACTATAATATTGATGAACTAAAATAGAACTATATGCTAGGAAATAGTGACCTTAGTTAATCTAATTAAGAGGACTAAAAATGTATAAATGCAAAGTAAATGATATGAAATGATTCTAAATAATTATATTAAATGAAATAAAACCCTAACTATGCCAAAGGAAGTAGAAGAATGACTTAGCTGATTATTATACATGGTCACACAAAGTTGTCACATGTCTCGATAATAGGTTCAAGAACTCAGTAACAATCACTTGCGAGGTCCTGCGAAGGGTAGATCGAAGGTTTTGAACTGACCGAGGTACCCCTGTAAGGTACTCTGGGTGCTCTAGGTGCCCTAGTCTATAGTTTAGGCACCTGGTCCTTGTAAATTCTTAGAAATCTGGTTTTCGGTAGGATCATAAGTTGATCCAAACTTTTCTTGTCTGTCATTTGCAATGGATTCACTGGGTGAGTTGAATGATGACCTATAATACAAAAGGAAGTATAAAACCCTAGGAAAAATAAAATATGAAAATGAATGGGTCGAACTAACCTCAACCTCAAAACTAGTGGTCTTATCACCGAACGATGCACTACAATTTGGACTTGGATGTAGTTCTCGTGACCGTGTGCATGTCATGCCCTAGATGCTCTTGGTTAGTCACACTTTTGTGAAGTAGGAGAAATAATAACTATAGAAAATGTAAATAGTGGAGTGATAGTGGTATGTGATGTTAGGACCCTCAGTATTGTATTATATCTTAATATTTATAGGTATCTCAACCTTAATTTCATAATTAATCCCAATAAGGCTGAATGGGAAAAGGATAAGGATGATAAACAACAGAGAGGCCCCAAAAAGAAGCAAGTAAAAGGATGTGCATAGATCGGGTGCCCTAGTGGGACCAGTGGCACTCTCTGGGCGCCCCAAAGATAGGCCGGGGTGTCCTAATTTTGGGATAGAATGATGGGGAAGTTGTGAAATCCGTAGATAAGTGCTAGAAAATATGTGAGAATGATGAAATAAAATAAAATAAAGATGTCCAAAAGGTGAGATTAATTAGTACTTTATTCAATTGAGAAACTTCTAAATATTAGTATAAGACCGAGCTAAATAATGTCTAAAGTGCATTTTTTTGTCTACATTTTTCTCCACTTTATGTTGGCAAGCAGTAATGCTCAGTAACATAAAATAGATAGAGATGTGTACATGACATCCATATAGAGTGTAGACAAAGATGTGTCAATAGACTAAACTCAAGCGTGAAATGGCAAAAAAGAAAAAAGTGGAGGAGTGTGGATTCTAAAGATGAAAATGCACATAAAAGTGATGAGAATAAACCTAAGTCGAACGCATGTGTAGTTGTTGCTGTGTGTAGTGTACTTACATGGTTAGTAAAAGAAAATTCCTATAGTGGTGTGTTGTTATTTTCTTTGTCTCTATTGTTATTGTTGTTGTTGCCCCTTATTTGACTATTTTTTTATCATACAACGGACCTCCAAGGAGAAAACGATCAAGTATTCAAATATGTATATATGTAAAAATGTTGTGTAAAATACACATGTATATATAAATGTGTAAAGTACACAAATGTAATATACGCTAGAAGAAAATGTAAATGGAATATGCACACTGATCCATGTCGAAAGAAGGGTGTAGAAGGATATCTTGTATTGTCACGATTTTTTTGGGAAATCTCATGCCACCCTAGTTGAATAAGTATAGGAGGATATGCATTGTTCCTCCAACTTTAACCTCTTCTACTAAAATGTGTGAAGAGATCTCTATATTGTCCTAGTTTTTGGATGATCCGATGCCACCGTACTGACAAAGAATTCTAGAGAGGCACACCCACTATAACCCCTAAGCATGTAACTTCTCTATGTAATTTCCAAAGGACACCATGTCCTATTGAGGCCAAATTATGATGTATGGAGTTTTTATACTAGTCCGAACTCATTCGTTGAGTGTGAACCAAAGTTGTAAATACATTGTGTTAATAGAAACCCTCAATAATTCCCCCTCTTTATGGGCACATGACGCGTCGTTGAAAGGAGAATGCGGCTGCAAAAGAGGACCGAACGCACTCTAACATGTAGAACTCTATCTTGCAGGGGAAATGGAAATGCTTGGTGGATACCAAGGCAAATGTAAAAGGGGATGGAAAGCCAAAACAAGTGTTATTCGACAAACACATGTATGTAATAAAATAAGTGTAAAAGTACGTAGACACAAGAAAAAAATTAGACCACACAAAGTGGGTTTCAAACAAGGACATCACTCATAATGTCACAAGACATGCAAGTCTATCATGGCCACAAACAATAGACAAGTGTGCACGCAAGTAAAGGTAAAATCCTCGTATATAAAGGTAAATAATACAGATAAGTAGAAACAAACAAGTAGTCATGGAAACATGTAATCCTGTAAAACAAGTGTTGCACATGGAACACTCATTACCATGTTAAAGCAATAACTAATATGTCAAAATTTGTAAGAACAAATAGTATAAGATGATAAGTACAAAATGAAATAATAACACCTAGATAAGATGAATGTGGATGCCCCCAGTGACTAGTATAGGAAGGGTAGAAGGCGAGCATCCATGCCGTGTGTAGAGTCTTATATCTGCGATCACACTAAACAAAGGCATGAACACACATGTGTGTATGATAATGACATACAAGACAAAAATCTAACATGTGTAGTAAAGTGATCATGTAAAACACTAGTAAGCAAGATTAAATGCCCCTAAGACAATGCAGTATGTTGTGGATGGATGGAATGTAATGTAAAATGGAATGATAAGAGTAGCGTTGCCTCCCCAAGCGGATGGAAGTGTATGTAGTGAGGTTGATTTTTTCCCCAAAACAAAGTCAATAATGAACCATAAAAGGGAGTTCTTCATCGATAAATGGTTGAGTAGTGTTGGTCAGTATCTAGCGACCGTGATGATAGTGGTAATGAAATGTGACATGTGGAGAGGTGTGTGTGAACCGAATAGCCAAAGTGTATATCACAAATTTTGAATGGAAGAGTGATGATTTAGCCCTAAGTGTATATCACTATAGAATGAGTGGATGGTGAGGAGATAGATGGAAAGATATGTGTGGACCCTATAGCCTAAGCGTATACCACGACTTGTGGAATGTGTGAGTGATGATTTAGCCCTAAGTGTATATCAATATAAGATGAAAGGAGAAATATGGGTGACGATTTGGCTGAAAGCGTGTCACTATGAGATGAAGAAGAAGGGAGTGGTGATGTACCCTAAGGTGTATGCCACTACAAAATGATAAAATAGGGGTGGTGATTTAGCGTAAAGTGTATACCACTACAAGATGATAGGATGGGTGACAATTTAACCTCAGGTGTATGTCATGAATGTGGGATATGTTTTGATCGAGGGATGTCACATGATGAAAGTGAGGTCCATTTGATTAGTAAACCCTCAGCAGTCAAGTATGGACCGAGGAACTAAATTGTGTCATAGGGTGGTGAGTGTAGTGCGTAGAAGACAACATAGTACAAATGACCAAGTGATGAATATGTGATGTAAAGGTGTGGTGTAAGAAAGGCAATGTATGATGTGTAGTGTGTTGAATGTAGGAAATGCACTAATAGGTGCATATAGAAATAACATATTTAACTCCGATGATAGATGGAACTAGACCCATATATAATGGAATCTAGTGTAGTGTAGAACTAATGAAATAAATGCAAAGCTATATGCAAGTCAAATGATGACTAGTGTAGTATGTATAAGATAGATGATGTATAAATGACTAATAGATGAGGTATGTATAGGATAATGTAGGATGTAGACTAAGTATAGAAAGGATAATGTAGGATGTGTGGTGTATGTGATAGAATGTAAATGTGTAGAACCTATAGTGTAAGTATGTGGGGTTCAATGTAATGGTAATCCCTCAATAGTCTAGTGTGAACTAAAGAACAAGATTGTTTTATCGGTAACGAGGTGTGATAATGCATAAGAAGTATACATATATATGAAGAAAAATGTAAATATTAGAGGTGAATATATGCTAATATGAACAAGGGGATTGGGTAATGATGATGCCCCTAAGTAGTCTTGAGAGAGAAATCACCCGATGAGGTCAAGGATGAAGGTCCATTGACCGGTTCCCGATATGATGAAAGCATATGACCATGATCAACTAGGGGGAATATAGTATATAAAATTGGTGCCTTTGAATGAAAACTATGTGCAGTGAAGGATGAACAAAGAACAAAGACTGTCATAGGTGAGAGGGTTGTCGAGATGGGTCCTGGTAGTGCTACAATCCAAACGAGATGGATGGGTTAAATGGGGAAAATAAGGCAAAGCAGAGGAGAAAATGAGATGAGGCCTAGCTATTGGAGATCATGAATAATACGGATCAAAGTATGACACAATTGGGTATGATGCCCTCAAATTGATGATAACATGTGTTGATCATGATATTGTGTTAGTTGATAAGGAGGGTAACGACAATTAGATGGTAGAGAAAGGAGTTGTTGATGAAGAAGGTGGCCAAGAACATATTGTGGCATAACATTAGATGGAAAGATAAGAGGTGGAGGTAATGGTATAGTTAGTGGATCAGTGAGGGGACTGGTAGGGGACGTGGATGGCGTAGGAGCTATAGGAGTAGTAGGAGCATGCAAGGTAGAGGCATCCTTAAGTTTCCCTATCTCAACATGGAGAGACATAATTGTGGCTTCCATGGAATGACATTGAATTTGTAGTACTTGTATAGCCTCCAATAGGTGTGTATTAGATGGAGGATCACAAGGGTGAGAATCAACAATGATAGTGGTAGATATAGAGCCTACATGAGACAATGGTAGATCGGTGGTAACACAAAAAGGAGATGGAGGATCAAGCTCTTCAAAATAATCATTAATATAAGTACCGAAATCATATTGGATAGCGTGGGAAACTTGGTAAGGAAGGGTATGTGGTTGGTCATCTAAGTAACCATGAATGTGTAAGATGTACATGACCATGGTGTATTGTTCATCCATAAAGGGAGGTAATGGACATCCCTGAGCATACCAAATAGTGAAGTTCGGTGTATAGAAAAGAAAATAACTAATACAAATGTGAGTTGTGCCAAATGGCATGGGGAATGTGATATCAACACGATCAGGATCAAGTGTGCCTCCAATATAATCTAACCAAGACTAACCAAGTGTGAGTGGAGAAGTAGTAGGATAACATGTGAGGTGGAAAACCAAGTGGAAAATGCACAAAGCCATGGCAATTTGTGAGAATAAAAAAACCATGATACAAATGTGGATCACATAAAGGATCATGAAGGTCATCGAATTCAAACCCAAGTCAAAGGATACCATCATGGGAACATACGGTGGGCATACATGATGTGTTTAGTGGTATGTGTTCCCAATAAGAATTATTGATGAAGAGAGTGCAAGTGAATGGTGGGAATACTAAGGAGGAGGATGATGGTAGAGAGGATGGGATGAGATCCATATATGGAAAGGTCCCCTGGTATGGAAAAATAGTGGTAGTAGTAATAGATGATGAGGAAGAGACTATGCTAAGCATGCAAATAGTGGCCAAAAATGGCATCTCATAGAGAAAAGGGGATAGGGGAGGAATAGGAAAAGCAACTTAGTATCAGAGTAGGAGTGGTAGTCGGTATTAGAGCATTGGTATAGCATGAGTTAGTGGAAAAGTAGAAGGGACCATATCAACCATGCATATAGTAGGAACTAGGTCATGGGGAGTTGGTCGAGGTTGAGAACCAATTGTGGGTGGAGAAGAAGAAGATGTATAGAGAAGTGATGTAGTGCTAGAGTTATTTATGTCCAATGTAGACATGGGGTACCCTAATGGTATCAAGGAGACTATGGGATCAAGAGGGAGAGCTTGGAATTCTGCTACAAGTTGAGCTAGGGCAGCAGGATTGATAGTGCATAAATAAGTGGTAACGTCATTTGAATAGCACAAGGATCCATTTGAGAAGATGGGAGTTGAATAAATGAAGGAAAAGGGTTATTACGTAAGTAGTAGTAGGAGTTTTGATGAAAGAATGGCCATGACTATTGAATTAAGGTGAGTACATGAAGACTTAGATGAAGAAGAATTTATATGATGTTTACCCATGATGAGAGGTGAAAATGTAAAACCCTAGAAGGTGCTATAAAGAGACATCGGGCTCACCAAAATGATTAACTAAAATAGAACTATATGCTAGGAAATAATAACCCTAGTTAATTTAATTAGGAGGACTAAAACATGTATAAATGCAATAAAAAATATGAAATGATTCTAAAATAATTATATTAAATGAAATAAAACCCTAACTATGCCAAAGGAAGTAGAAGAATGACTTAGTTGATTGTTGTAGATGGTCAGGCAATGGCGTAGGTCCGACAATGATTCAGCACTCTTTAAGCATCACTCATAGGTCCTACGAAGGAAAATCCAAATATTTAGAATTTAATTTGAAGCACCTTAGAAGGTACTTAGGGTGCCCCAAGGCACCTGGTCTATAATTTAGGTGTCATGGTCCCGTAAATGCTCAAAAACTAGTTTTGGTAGGGTAACAGTTGATCCGAAACTCTTCCTGTCTGTCACACTGGATTTTCTAGGTGAATTGAATGACCTACAATACAAAAGAAAGTATCAAACCCTAGGAAAATAAAATATGTAAATTAATGGGTCAAATGACCTCATTCACAGACTAGCGGTCTTATCACTAAGTGATACACTACATTTCAGACCAGGATGTAGTTCGTGAGTGAGTGTGTGCATATCGCTCCCTAGTTCCTCAGACTCGCCGCACTTTGTGAAGTAGTGAGCAATAGTAAGTGTAAAAATGTAAATATTGGAGTGATAGTAGTATGTGACACTAGGACCCTCATTATGGTCTTATAACTTTATATTTATATGAATCTCAAGATTAATTTCATAATTAATCCTCACAATGCCGATTGAGAAAAGGATAAGGATGATAAATGGCTGAAAGGCCCAAAAAGAAGCGAAAAATGATGTGCATAGATAAGGGCATCCTAGGATGCACAAACATAGGTTGGAGTGCCCTATTTTTGGGCTAGCATGATGTGGCAATTCTGAAATGGGTGGATAAGTGCTAGAAAATATGGGAATGATGAAATAAAATACAAAATAAAGATGGCCAAAAGGTGGGGTTAATAAGTATTTTATTCACTTGAGAACCTTGTAAATAGTAGTATAAGACCTCTCTAAATAATGTCCAAAGTGCTTAATTTTGTGTCTATCTACTTTACATTACCAATCATTCCACTCACCAACATAAAGTGGGGGAAAATGTAGACACAAAATTATGCACTTTAGACATTATTTAGCCCTTGGTCTTATACTACTATTTAGAAGGTTATCATGTAAATAAAGTACTAATTAATCCCACCTTTGGACATATTTATTTTATATTTTATTTCCTCATTCCCACATATTTACTATCACTTATCCATCCATTTCACAACCGCCTCATTATTCTAGCCAAAAATCAACATGCCCCAACCTCGTACATCGGGCGCCTGTCCCACCCTGGTGCCTTGATCTATGCACATCCTTTCCTTCTTATTTTTGGGGCCTTTCTAGTTGGTTTTCACCTCATCCTTTTCCCAGTGGGCATTATTAGGATTTATTATGAAATTAATCTTGAGAGCCCTATAAATATAAAGTTATAAGGCCATAATGAGGGTCCAAAGATCAAATACTATTATCACTCCATCTAGAGTTGCATCAATCGCATCCACATAGTTCCATCCATCATGGTCGGGAGATCTACATCACACACAATGCATAAGGGGTGGATTCTATTCTATTCCATGCACACATGTTATTTACATTTTCTACAATTACTATTGCTCTATACTTCACAAAGTACTGAATGACACAAGAGCACCTAGGCACGACATACACACACACTCACTGAACTACATCCGGGTCCAAATGTAGTGTAATGCTCAAGTGATAAGAGCAATAGATTGGAGGTTGAGGTCAGTCTAAACCATTCATTTACATCTTTAGTTTTTCTAGGTTTCATACTTCCTCTTACATCAAGGTTAGTTTCCATCTCATATGAAAATCCAATATAATAGACAAGTAGAGTTTTATATCAACTTCAGAACCTTACCGAAACTAGTTTCTTAGCATTTATAGAGACCAGGGAACCTAAAATATAGACCATGGTGCATTGGGGTGCCCCAAAGAGCTTCTAAAGAACCTCATTCAATTCAAAACCTTTCGATCTTCCTTCTGAGGACCTATGAGTTATCTGTTTCTAAGTTTTGGGAACTCGTTATCAAACCTACGACACATGCAACCATCTACAACAATAAAATTAGTCATTCTTCTATTTCCTTTGGCATAGTTAGCATTTTATTTCATTTAATATAATTATTTTAGAATCATTTCATATTATTTACTACATTTTTACAACGCTTTAGTCCTCCTAATTAGATTAACTAGGTTACTATTTCCTAAAGCATTTAGTTCTATTTTAGTTAATCAAATATTAAGTGATCATAATATTTAGTTTATGGTTAAATAATATAGAATATAATCTATTCTTATTATTTAAATATTAAATTTATATTAGTTTGTTAGTTATTTATTAATTAATATTAAATCGTGTGGTGTGCCCCGTCACTTAAGAAGGTCATAACCCTTCGCTAATTAAATATGACTATAGGTCATATTAAGAATTATTATCTAATACTTGTTAGAACATGAAGTAGAAGTGAGGAGGAGTTAATTGATTGGGTGAAAATTTTATCACATAATGGAAGTTATTCTACCATAGGTTTTACCCCATTGGGGTTTTCCACATTAAATCTCGTGTTATTGTGTTATTTATTTTTCTATGTATTCATTTATTACTATGTGCACATTTATATTTATTAAGCAAGTTCAATATAACGTTAATCATCTCTACCCGACATATATTTATATGATTCCCTTGTTTGAATTTTGTAATTGACAATTGTAAGGCTTACCCATAAGTGAAAAAGATTCCCAAAAGATAAAAGAGACCCAAACAGAGCGGGTAAGATAGAAAAGGCATGGGGCTCCCGAGGATACAAGTCCATGGCCACTATTGTCTTGTCTCGTGCCTTGGTGTCCTGGATCCATGAAATATAAATAAATAAAGTTACGAATGGGTTGTAGGGTGTGAAGGACTAAAGAGAAAGTAATAAATAGAGAAAAGAAGCCAAAGATAGTGCACAACCACTACTTTTCTTGCTTAAGAATGATGTAAATTCTATCATGATTTTAGGACCTAAAAATGTACCCTAGTGCATGATTTTGTGTCTACACCTTGAATTCATTACTAAGGAAATACTCTATGGTAAATTCTCTCCACACAGACACCAAGAAACTACTCATTTTACTGTGTAAAACATAGACAATAATAGTTGGTTGACTAGTCAAGAGGAGAATACCCTATTCAAAATTTTATGCTCTCATCCTCAAGCCTTTTCTTGGGAATATAGTGACATGAAGGGTATTCATCTCAGTATTTGTTAACAAAATATTTACACAACTAATTCCTAGCCAACGAGGAAATTTCAAAGAAGGATAAACCCTGCCTTAAGAGATTGTAAAAACTAAGATTGAGAAACTTCTTAGGGTAGGATTTATCTATCTAATTTCAGATAGCCAGTGGATTTCTATATTGGTTATAGTTCCTAAAAATAATGGTAAATAGAGGGTTTGTGTAGATTATAGGGGTTTGAATAAGGAAAACATCCCATTATTTTCCCTACCTTTTGTTGATTAAGTTCGGATATTTAATTAGAAAAAGGTATTTCACATTTCTTGATGGTTTCAGTGGGTACAATCAAATCATGGTGGCATCAAGACCAATATAAGAATACCTTTACCTTTCCATGGGGTAAATTTACCTACATGGTCTTACCTTTTGGGTTATGTAATGCTCCTGCTACTTTTCAAAGAGCCATGTTAGTAATATTTGTTGATCTCACTCATGATTGTGTGGATATTTACATGGATGAATTCATAGTTTATGGGGAAACATTCCAAGAGGAAATTAATAATTTAGACAAATTAATCTCTAGGTGTGAGAAACATTAGTTATCTTTAAACCATGAGAAATTTCATGATGGAGCAAGGTATAGTCTTAGGCCACCATGTTTCAGCTGAGGGAATCAAAGTAGATCCTGATAAGGTCAGCATCATTGTGTAACTTCCATCCCCAAAAATAAAACTGAAGTAAGAATATTTCTAGGACATGTTGGCTATTATAGAAGATTCATTTCAGATTTCAATAAGCTAGCTTCTCCATTATTTTCCCTTCTAACAAAAGACTTTGAATTTGAATGGACAGAAGCATGTCAAAAATATTTTGACATCATCAAGGACAAATTGAAAAATACCCTAGTCTTAAGAGGCCCAAATTGGAAGCTTCCTTTCACATACAAACTGATGCTTCCAATGAAGAAATGTGAGTTTCTCTTAGACGACAAGAGGAAGGATGGGTAATGTATGTCATCTACTATATTAGAAAAAATGTATAGCCTACTAAAAATAATTACACTACCATAGAGAAAGAGTTTTTACAATGGTTTATGCCATTAACAATTTTCACCATTATATCACAGATATGAAGTAATTGTTCATATTGATCATTCTGTTATCAAGTATTTAATGAATAAACATTTGGTGCATGGCAGAATTATAAGGTGGTTTTTTTATTGCAATAATTTAACATAAATATTATTGATAAACCAGGAAATCAAATGTGGTAGCTGAATTTCTCTCAAGGCTAACCATTTTAGGTATAGAGGAGTAGGTCAATGATGATTTTCTAGATGAACATTTGTTTGCAATCTCAATTGTCTCTCCTTGGTTTGCAGACATGGATAACTACTTAGCTATAGGGAATTTCCCATCTTTCCTCACACCTAAACAAAGAAAACAATTAATCAAACTTGTGATATATACATGGTTTAATGGAATATTTTTCAAATGTGGACTTGATCATGTATTACGCATGTGTGTATTTGAAGACTATATTCGACATACTTAAGGTCATGTCACGATGAACTATTAGAGAAAACTATTCAAGAAAAGGACAATCCATAAATTTTTGGGAGCTAGCTATTATTGGCATGTTAGAGTAAAATTATAGCACCCTTGAATGCTTGCAAATGAGTGTATGGGAATTTAGTGTAATTTTCTAACATGGTATTTGTTGTTGCAAATCAGCAGCACCCCTGGATGTAAATCAGGTTTCTAAATTGATGTTTTAGGCATCCAGTGTGATTGCACAACATTGAAACCTCTCTCCAAGTGTGGGACTTGTAAAAATGAGAGAGGAATCTCCAGATTAGAGGCTGGTTCCTCAAACTCCTCTGATTAGATCTATTATTTGCACAACTGCAGAGGTTCAGATCCTAATTTTATCCTAGATTGCAAGGAGACAGGGATAAGAGATGCAAAAATTGAAACTAAACTAATAAGGGTGATACACCAAAGGAGTGGTGAACATTTTTTTTTCATGCAAATTGACACAAATCAGAAATTGTAACATAAAACATCATGCACAGGTTGATAACTATAATCAAAGGTCTGAAATGAAGCAAACAACACATGCAAAGGACTGAAAGCATTCACAGAGCCTGCATTGTGATTTTCAACATCAAAATCCTTGTATTCCAACACCAAAGAGGCAGAAAGACCTGTTACAATCCCTGGAAGGTCTGATCCTTCCAAAATCACTTGCTTAAGGTGAAAATAGAAGCTTGTCCTGTGCAAAAGGTGTTCATCCTTTGAAAAATGAGCCAAATCTAGCTTTTACAAAGTGCATGGGTTGAGCCCAGGAGAGAGAAAATGTGAAAACACGTGGGAGCCATTCCTCATTGACCAAAATGCATTAAAAACAGCATGGAGGTCCTTACAAACCCATGCCCTGACATTTTTGACCATACTGGAGAAGAATGCGACCCATTTTGCATTAAAATTGGTTGTTGAAACGTCAGTTCTGTCCATGGGCATATACCAGAAGATTTTTTTGATTTTCTCCTCCAAACTAAACCAAAATTCAAAATTGACCATGGAATCATGTAGAGAATTTTACCAGCTTTCCATTGATATAAAGAACATGAAAATATGAGCTCTGGATCGAAAGTTATGGCCGTTTGAAGATTTAGGGCAAAAACAGGCCAAAATCGGATCGACAGCAAAAAGTTTGAATTTTTACCCATTTGGTCTTTGGAAAAATTTCAAATTTTCCCCATGCTCAAGCTCTCTGTGTGCCACGTGGCACATTCTAATTGGTTGCGGACCCTCTAAGGGAAAATTTCCCACAAAAACTCCGCCAAGCCATAACTTGAAAAATATGAGGAGTTAGGAGGAAAACTTTACCTTTCTGGAAAGCTGAGAGAGAGCTCTATCCAATGGTGCCATTTCCGAAAGGTTTGAGTGCCTAAAAATCAAAAAATGGAGACTGAGGCACAAGAGAGGTAAGAACACAAGGAGTTAGCCACAAAAATGAGCAGGGGCACATTTTGGATAACAATTTTGGCAACTCAGAGGGGTCATCTGACCTGCTAGATGAAAATACCAGTTGCCTAAAGTAGTCCATTGGGCATGGAGTCATCAAATTTTCTATTTGGAACCCCAACTGACTTAGAATGTTACAAGGAGGAAGATGGAATATCACCTGATGGAAGCAAGGACTGCAAAACATCTCTAGGGGATGCTAAGTGCGTGCCAAAGCACTTAGGGAAAGCAAAAATAACCTACAACAAAACAATGTGCACAAGCACTTGAAGGAATGGAAACCTAAGCTAATATTTACAAGGTGGAGAATTTCCCTTTAGAAGCAATGCTTGAGATAGATTCCATTGACTGGAATCTGTAGTTCTTCACCATCCAATGAAGCCAATTGGAAAGCATTGCTTTTCTTGCACTTCGTGACCATGTATGGGCCACTCCAAATGGCATCAAATTTTAAATGCCTTCCCGGTTTTGCTCTATCTCGCATCCCATTTTAACACTAGATCTCCAACCCGGAAAGATCTACTCTTGGCCTTCCTGTCAAAGGTCTTGATCAAAGCTTGATCCTTCTCCATTGCTTGGGATGCCTGATCTCTGATCTCTTGAAGCTCCATCAACTCTGCATATCTCACCTCCATGGCCTCAAACTCCAACAGCTCCAACTGCTTCATGAGTTCCAATGTTGGCAACTCAAGTGACATGGGCAAGATTGCTTCTCTTCCATAGACAAGCCTGAATGGAGAGTTACCCGTGGATCTCTTGGGAGTTATCCTATCAGCCCATAAGGCTGATTTCAGTTTGGTATGCCAAGACCTCTGATTCTCATCAAGAGTTCTCCTAATGATCCTCAACAAGTTCTTGTTTGTAGACTCAGCCTGGCCATTACCTTGAGGGTAATAGTTTGATGAAGTACTTAGGTAGATCCCGTTCTTGACAGCCCACTCAGTCACCTTGGATCCAATGAATGCCAATGCATTATCTGAGATTATTGTAGCAGGTATGCCAAATCTAGTTACTATACCCTCATAGAAGTCTAAGATGCTAGACTCATTTGCTCTTTGAGCGCTACTGCTTCAGTCCACTTGGTGAAGTAGTCTGTGGCTATCAAAATCCATTTGTGCCCTTGGCTTGAATTGGGATTAATGACTCTAATGAAGTCCAAACCCCATTGCATGAATGGCTGGTCAACTGAAATCGATGCAATGGAAGGGCAGCAAGCCTCTCTTTACCTCGTGAAGAATGCACAATTCTTGCACCTTTTGATCCACGCAAAAAGCAATCACTAAAATATTGAGCCAATAATAACCAGCCTTCATGATTTTTAGAGTTGTCACTCTTGGTGCAAAATGACCACCACTGGTCCACCATGGAACTCTTCCAACACCCTATGAATCGATTTGTGCTAATGCATCTCAAAGAAGCACTCCATTCACATCTTTCTTGAACAAAACACCGTCTACTATGGCATATGGGACAGCCTCGCAATCAAGTGTCTTCTTTGGGTTTTGTTCATCTCTCGGAGGGCATAGGCATGTGCTTAGGAAGTGCATTATACCTTGGGTCCAGCAAGGAGTGGGGACAACATTATCCTCTTCTTGAGTGCTACTTACACATGGCTGTCTTGAATGTCAAAACAACCTCTTCTTCATTGCATACTTTTTTTGCTTCCCAAAATCAGCTGCTCACACAATCCTTTTCCTCTTACCAGCTTGGTGACCTTGATCTCAATGTCATACTCCATGACACGAGTGATCCAACCTGCCCTTTTCTCATTCAAATCCTTGTTGAGGAGGAAGTCTTTAACCCCAGCATGAGAGACCAGCAACTGGACCTTGTTGTTTGAGACTAAATGCTTGAATTTCTTCAAGCTTCTGATTACTGCAAGTACATGCTTCTCAATAAAAGAATACCTCACCTCATAGTCATCTAGGCTCTGGCTGAAGAAAGCAATTGGCTGCTCATCGTTGTCCTTGTTCTGCTATACCAAAATGGCAGAAATAGTATCATTACCTCCAAAGGCATAGAGGATGAAATCCTTGGAGAAGTCCGGGTTGATGAGAGTTGGTGCTTGAGAGATGGCTTCTTTGATTGCTTCAAAACTCTCCTTGCCTTCTGCTGTCCACTTGAAAGCCATGCTTTTCTTTAACATTTTGGTGATAGGTTTGACAAGGGCTGCAAAATCTGGGACAAACCTCCGAACAAAGTTTATCCTCCCCAAGAAACTCTGAAGGGCTTTCTTGTGGCTTGGCAATGGTAGTGCTCTTATGGCTTCAACCCTCTCTAGATCAATTGCTAATCCTTCTTTGGAGACAATATGGCCAAGGAGATTTCCTTCATGTGTAAGAAAGATACACTTCTTAGGATTCAAAGACACTCCAAATCTCCTGCACCTCGTGAAGACTTGTCTCAAATGAGAGAGGTGGTCTGCTGCATTTTTGGAAAAAACAATGATATCATCAAGGTATATCAACACCATGTTGTTAATCAAACCTTTGAACGCCATGTCCATTGCTCTTTGGAAGGTAGACTACCATTTTGGACAGCCCAAATGGCATTTTCCTGTATGCATAAGTTCCCCATTTGGTTGTGAAGGCTGTCTTGAACTGGTCTTCTTCCTTCACCATAATCTAATTATAGCCTGAGTAGCCATCAAGTAGTGAAAACCTCTCGGAGCCAGCCACAACTTGCAAGATTTGCTCCATGGAAGGGAGTGGGTAATGGTCCTTGAGAGATGCTCTATTCAAGTCTCTAAAGTCAACACACAATCTGATCTCTCCACTCTTCTTTCTGACTGGAACCAAGTTGGCAACCCAACTAGAATGCTTGATTGGGAATATGATCCTTGACTCAATCATCTTGTTCAATTCTTTCCTCATGAGAGGCTCCATGTGTGGATTGATCGGTCTTTGTTTCGCCCGAAGGCTTAGTATTGGATCCAATTCAATGGTATGCCGAGCTAAGTTAAGATTGAAACCTTTCAAGTCTTCATAGCTCCAAGCAAACACATAAGGGAACTCTTGACACAGCTGCATGAACTCATACCTTTCTTGTTCAGTTGTCATCTTTCCAATTTGCAATGGTTTGTTCTCTTCCACCAAGATGGATACTGAATCTTCTCTCTTGACTCGAATGTTTGCTTCTCTTTCCTAAACTCGATCATTGGGATTGAAAATAGACTCCAAAGTGATAAGTCCCTTGGGCAGCTTGTTAGTTCTCAGCTATACCACTTGGTCACCATATTTCTGTTCAAATTTTTCTTGATTCTTAGCTGAGAACTCAGCTTCTTCTTGCAAGAAATGGATGATTTGTCTGGTCATTTTCAAACACTTGCCAAATGACATTGTTATCCCTAAGCATCAAGGCCTCACAATCATGTGGATGTTTGGCTATACCTTGTCTTGTTGAATGCTTTCCATAATGTCAAAGGCTGCCCCTATCGCCGCAAGCCTATCCGTCAAGAGCTTGGTTCTCTTTCCTAGGAATAGATTTTATGCCAAAACCCTCAAAATATTCCATGAGGTCCCACACCCTATTCTTGTAGCACTTAAGCAGATCATTCTTGGATAGCATGCTACCCCTTGACTTGATTTACAATCAATTCACTGTCACCAAAGACTTGCAAGTTCTTTATTCTCTCTTTATTGCCCAATGCATCCTCGCACCAAGGCTTCATATTCACAGTTGTTATTGGAGCATGCAAACTAAAATCTAAAAGTCTGAATAGTACTTTACTCCTTGAGGTGAAACAAGCATGGCTCCACCTCCTGCACCTTGTCTACTCCTTGATCCATCAAAAAACAGCTGCCATACCTCATTGTCATCTTTATGGTTTGGCTTGGTGATGCTAGGAATGGGCTGATCTTCTTCATGTATGCAATAGACCCCTAGCTTAGATTCTTCTACTTCTCGATAAGGATCAAAAGCATGTACCTTGTTTTCCCATTCATCAAGAGTTAGATCCGGGATGCTTCCAACCTTGGTGTCAGCTTCATCAGTGCTTGGGTGATCTTCTTGATCAAATGCTAAACAATTGGCATTGATCTGACTTGGAGTGTAGGGCTCAATGTGGAAGTTTGCAATAGGTTCAGACCTGATTGTAGCTTTGGTTCCATACCTCTGAACTGAAAGCATGTGTGACCAATCAGTAGACAAATATCCTCCAATCTTGGCTGTGAAGTCCCTTGACAAGCATAGGGCAAAGAGTGGTGGAAGGTCTATAACTGATACATCTTGTAAGACAACGACATTTGGACATGCATGCAAGGTAAGACTCAAGTTTCTAATCACTCCAACTATTGTTACTGCTGTCCCATCTAGCTGCACTACCCCTTTGGATATGGTTTCATACTGGAGCCCTAGCTGATCAGCTATTTGTTTAGGCATCACTGAGCTACTTGCCCGGAATCTATCATGCAATTGTGCACTAACTGATTTCCAATGATTAATGAAACATAGAAAGGAGGGGGCTTCAACATTTTACCTTGCTGTCCTCCATGATTCCCTTCAGGCTGGGCAGCATTTGTGAGCACTTTCTCTTGCATCTGAACTTGCTGATTCGAAGTTGGCCAGTCCTTCATGGCAGCTTGTAGCAAATCTCTTTGGCCTGGGATAGATAGGGATTCCCACATTGATATATTTACATTTGTCTTCTTCATCTGATCAATGATACTGAATGGTGATGAAGGATCTCTTTGTTGTCCCTTGGTTGGCACATTCACTCCTTGCATGTGGGCAGCAACAACTAGTATTTGAGTTGGTCTAGGAGCTGTTCTTGGCTGCCCTTGTGCATTTGAAATTGGATTTTGTTTGCCAACCATTTGTGGAGCCATGGAAGGTTGTGGATTGGTTGGAGCCAATGGCTGCTCTTCACCCAAATTCCTTCTTTTTGACCTTGTGTTGGCTGCAACACCTTGAGAGACTATCTGATTCATGCCACAAAATCCTCTGCTTGCTAGTTTACCAACGTGGTGTCATTTGGGGCTGATTGCTGTTGGAATGTTTCTTGTTGTTGGTTGTTTCCTTGACTGCCCTCACCCTCCACACCAGTAGTTGTCACCATTAATGCTTGATTCAAAGCACCATTGAAGCACATGGATTGGTTGTGAGGTTCATTGCATGGAAAACACCAATCATACTCCTGAGCAATGTTGTTTTGTGTTGGCACCAATGCCTTAGAGGTAGATATGGCATTAGGATTATAGGGCTGAAATGGTCTATTGGCAGGAGGCCTTGTTTGATTTATATTTGCAGCTGGATTAGGAGGTCTTTGTGGTTGGTATGGCTGCCTGTTAGGCTAAGCTTGGGGCTGATAAGAAGGTCTAAAACCTTGGGCTTGTTGCCTCTTGAGAGTAACCAGCTCATTGCCTAGGTTTTGCAATTGCTTCATGACTTCTTGAAGCTCATTTGGGGCACTTGGAGATGAAGTAGAAGCTTCATTTGAACTCTGATTTCTAGGAATGGGAGAAGGAGCCAAATTAGGTGCTTGATTAGTGTTTGGGCTCTCTAAACTTGGAAACAATGGCATGGGAGGTCTAGGGGCTAGTTTGCCACTGGGATCAAACAATTTTCAGCCCTGATGGCAATGTTATAAGCCATAGGGATAGTTATGCCTCCCATGGACTGAATCAACATAGAAATATCAGAATTTAGAGCTTTGAGGTAGTAGAGAAAAGCACCTTCTACTGTTGGCCTGACTACCACTGGAATTCTCTCCCAAGTCTTTTGAAATCTGAAGTTGAAATCAGTCAGCTGCTCATTGGGAGCTCTCTTGATGGTTGTCAGCTGCTCCAAAAGAGACAAGTTGTCTCCCTTCTCCCCAAATTTCTCATGAAGTGCTATACATAGTTGGTTCCAATTCTGAATAGAACCTGAGGCAAGACTTCTAAACCATTGCAATGCTTTCCCCTTGAATGAAGATGCCAGCAATTTGACAGCCACTTGCATCTCATTGATTTCATGAATTGCACAAAGGTTGGCAATGTCTTTAACATGATCACCTGGAGTAGTCTGATTCTCTCCAGTGAAGTATGGAATGTTCTTCAAGGCTGCAATTGGAATTGGATGTTGTGCATTGAGGGCAAGTGGGCTGTCTTGTGAAATTGACATAGGGGTTGTTTTGTGCCATTCTAATTGGTCTTAAAACCCTTGTTGACTGAATGAAAGGCCTACCAGGTGGAGGAGTTGAGAGAGTTCTATTTGGTGGAGATGGAGACCTTTGAATCCTTCTCCCACTTTGCCTTACTCTTGGAGATAACTGCAGATATTCAAACAATGCCTCTTCTTCTCCAGCTCTTGACCTTGTAGTGATTCTTCTCATGAGTTTTCAGGTCTGCACTGCTAAAACCAGCTGATTCTTCTTCCTTGGAGTCGCCAGATGTGTAATTTATAGCTCTTTTAAGCAAGAAAATTGCAGCAGATGCACATCAACTTTGCTGCAATGAAAATGAGACCTCTAAGGTCCCACCGGGCATGCCAAAATGTTGTTGCAAATCAGCAGCACCCCTGGATGCAAATCAGGTTTCTAAATTGATGTTTTAGGCATCCAGTGTGATTGCACAACATTGAAACCTCTCTCCAAGTGTGGGACTTGTAAAAATGAGAGAGGAATCTCCAGATTAGAGGTTGGTTCCTCAAACTCCTCTGATTAGATCTATTATTTGCACAACTGCAGAGGTTTAGATCCTAATTTTATCCTAGATTGCAAGGAGACAGGGATAAGAGATGCAAAAATTGAAACTAAACTAATAAGGGTGATACACCAAAGGAGTGGTGAACATTTTTTTTTCATGCAAATTGACACAAATCAGAAATTGTAACATAAAACATCATGCACAAAGCCGATAACTATAATCAAAGGTCTAAAATGAAGCAAACAACACACGCAAAGGACTGAAAGCATTCACAGAGCCGCATTGTGATTTTCAACATCAAAATCCTTGTATTCCAACACCAAAGAGGTAGAAAGACCTGTTACAATCCTTGGAAGGTCTGATCCTTCCAAAATCACTTGCTTAAGGTGAAAACAGAAGCTTGCTGTGCAAAAAGGTGTTCATCCCTTTGAAAAATGAGCCAAATCTAGCTTTTACAGTGCATGGGTCGAGCCCAGGAGAGAGAAAACATGAAAACACGTGGGAGCCATTCCTCATTGACCAAAATGCATTAAAAATAGCATGGAGGTCCTTACAAACCCATGCCCTGACATTTTTGACCATACTGGAGAAGAATGCGACCCATTTTGCATTAAAATTGGTTGTTGAAACGTCAGTTCTGTCCATGGGTGCATACCAGAAGTTTTTGATTTTCTCCCTCCAAACTGAACCAAAATTCAAAATTTACCATGGAATCATGTAGATAATTTTACCATCTTTCCATTGATATAAAGAACGTGAAAATCCGAGCTCTGGATCGAAAGTTATGGCCGTTTGAAGATTTAGGGCAAAAACAGGCCAAAATCGGATCGGCGGGCAAAAAGTTTGAATTTTTACCCGTTTGGTCTTTGGAAAAAAATTTCAAATTTTCCCCACGCTCCAGCACTCCAGGTGCCACGTGGCATGTTCTGATTGGCTATGGGCCCTCTAAGGGAAAATTTCCCACAAAAACTCCGCCGAGCCATAACTTGAAAAATATGAGGAGTTAGGAGGAAAAATTTACCTTTCTGGAAAGCTGAGAGAGAGCTCTATCCAATGGTGCCATTTCCAGAAGGTTTGAGTGCCTAAAAATAAAAAATGGAGACTAAGGCACAAGAGAGGTAAGAACACAAGGAGTTAGCCACAAAAATGAGCAGGGGCACATTTTGGATAACAATATTGTCTCAAGGTGTTGGACCCTATAATGAAGACAAAACTCCAGAGAATTGTAGTTCCTATACCTATTTCTAATGCCAATACTACTCCTAGAAAGGGAAATGAAAATATTCTAACACTAAAAGTGAAATTCATAAACTAAGGGAGGTGATAGAACCAAGAATGGGAGTGAATATATTCTAAGTGAGTGAAAATGAGGAACAAAAAGATTGGGAAAATGCACACAAAGTTCCAAATGAAACAACATTTACATCTCTATCTTTGCAGGAAAAAAATGTTTGGTCTACAAAGAGATAAAAAATATGCATAATATACCTACAAATATAATGAGAGGAAATAAATGCAATATAACTCAAGTTAGGGCAAGAAAAGCCATAAAACACCAATTTTATTGTTTAAAATGATGCACAATCCATTACAATATAGGCATAAGGCAAGAATCCTTTACAAAATGCCCAAATTTGAGGCATGTAACTCACAAGCTCTGGAACAATTTTTATAGAGTTACTTTACATTACAAAATGTCTCTTCCCAAAATGAGGTGAATTTTACAATATATAGAGAGAAGAACCTTGAAATTTCCTCAACTACCGATAGAATTCATTAAAGAGGTATGGGAGGCCATACCACTTCACTTCCAAAGGGTAAATTTCTGTCATAAGAAAACATGGGCACCATACTTCATTAAATCTAGTTGTTGGACTATCATTTACCCATCTTCCTTCACGATATGAGACCCGTACAACCCACGAGCCTTCTAACTGCGCAGTGGTACTGAAGAGAAAATTTTCCAAAGATGTGCCATGAGCCTTGATAGTGTGACATCCGACTAGATGACCATCGGACCATGTCATGTTGGATGACTGATTAACCTCCATATAACACCATGCCAAGCCATTTGATCCCACACCACTCTGCTGGCCAAAGCCGAAAAACCTTCATAATGGTGAGCCTTCCATCCCCTTGGTCGTCCAACCCTAGGTTGTCTAATCCCAATCTATCCACCCCAAGTGTCTAAACCCAATCTGCCAAACTCAGTTAAGTTTTCCATTTTTTAGGGGTTAAAAAAAAATGGATAATAATTGGTGACTGTGGATGATGTGTGTTATCACTAGATCTCGAAAGACCAAAGTGACTTCTGGCAGATCCATTAGACATGGGTTTGTGCTAATTTCTAAAACTAGTCGACACTTGAGAATTCATCCCTTAAACTTCTAAAACATTATTGAGGCCTATCATTCCAAAAACCTTGGGTTGGAGACTAGATTTCCCATCATGAGACCCTTTCGAAACTCAAAAGTGCAAGAACAACAACGACATATCCATATACAAACAACAAGGTCATATGCATCCCAAATGGAAGTTGCAGTAGAGAGTGGAAAAGGACTTATTATGAAAGAAAACCTGAACAACAATAGATTAATGTGTTATAAACACTTGTAGGAATTATAAATTCTAAACTAATATGTACAAAGAAGATGCTTTACTTTAGTAACAATGCTTGAGATAGATTTCATTGACTGAATCCACAATTTTATCTAGAGTCCCCCTTATGATTTTAAAAATAATTTTGTTGTTGGATTCAACTTGTCCATTACTCGAGGGTAATAACTTGAGGAGGTGCTCAAATAGATGCCATTTTCACTACACATTCACACAAGAAAATATAAGGAATTATTTGATATTATAGTTAAAGGGACTCCAAATCTAGCTACAATACCCTCATAAAAATCAAGGATGTTTGCTTCATTTTATTCCTTGAGTGCAACTACCTCCGTCCACTTGGTGAAGTAATATGTGGCTATAAGGATCCATTTGTGACCCAATATAGAGTTTGGATTAATCATTCCAATAAAATCCAGCCCCCATTGCATGAATGGATCATTTACAAAAATGGGGTGGAGTGGAAGGGCTGCTAACTTCTCTTTACCTATGAAGAAGGAACACTTTTACATTTCCTAATCCATGCATAACAATCATTAAAGAGGTTAGGAAAATAATACCATGCCTTCATAATTCTAAGAGTTGTCACCCTTGGGGAAAATGGCACCTTGTTTCGCATCATGGAACTCATGTAATACCTTTTCTATCTGATATGTTTTGATGCATCTTAGGAGGATACCATTCACATCCCTTTTGAACAAAAACCATCAACCAATGCAAATGGAATACAATGAAACCTAAAATACCTTATTTTGGCCTTACTCAATCCTTGAGGAAAATGACATGTTTGAATGAAGTGGACTATATCATGTTTCCAAAAAGAATTGGATACACTATCATGCAACTTGTTTTTGATCATCTTGTAGCACTGCATGGACAATGTTCTTTCTCCATTATTTGACTCCTCGTGTTGATTTGAAGACATATTCTCACAAAGGCCCTTACCCCTGACTAGTTTGGTTACCTTAATACTAATGTTATACTCCATCACCTTGGTAATCCACCCTACCTTAGTTCCTTTTTTCAAGTCCATGTTTAGGAGGAAGCCCTTTACCCCAACATGAGATACTAATAATTGAATTTTATTAATTGAAATAAGTGCCTAAACTTCTTCAAACTTCCTAATAACGGTGAGGACATGATTTTTAATAAAAGAATACCTCACCTCATAATCCTCCAAGCTCGAATGAAGAAATATATGGGATACTCATATCCCTCCTTGTTCTTTTGTACTAAGATGGCAGAAATTGCATCTAAACCACCAAAGGCATAGAGTATGAAGTCCTTGGAGAAGTCCATATATATAAGAGTTAGAGCTTGAGATATAGCATTCTTGATAGATTCAAAACTCTCCTTACCCTCCTCCATCCATTTAAATCCCATAATATTCTTCAACATCATTTTAGTGGCTTCACAAGAGTGGAAAAATATGGCACAAACCTTTGAACAAAATTAATCCTCCCCAAGAAGATTTGGAGAGCCTTCTTGTGACTTAGCAATGGTAGAGCAAAAATAGATTAAACTCTCTCTAGATAAATTTTCAACCCATATTTTGACATAATATGGCCCAAGATATTACCTTCATGAGTTAGGAATATAAATTTATTGGATTTAGAGATACTCGAATCTCCTGCATCTTTAGAACACTTTCTTGAGGTGAAAAAGTTGAATTCTTATGTTTTTTTAAATTACAGTTATGTCATCTAAGTACATAAGAACTATATTATTTATCACCCCTTGAATGTCATGTCCATATCCATATGGAATGTAGCTCTAACATTTGACAACCCGAATGACATTTTCCTATACGCATAAATGCCTCATTTTTGTGAAGATTGTTTTGAATTGATCCTCTTCTTTCACCATAATTTGATTGTATCCCAAGTAGCCATCTAGGAGAGATATCCTTTCCAAACCATCCACTACCTGTAATATTTTCTCCATAAAGGAAGAAGATAATAGTCTTTAAGAGAATCCTGTTCAAGTCTCAAAAGGCCACACACAACCGATTTATACATTTCTTTTCCTAACCAAAGCACATAGTATTGAAACCCATGAAGAGTTCTTGATTGGAAAAATAATTCTTACCTCAATGATTTTTTTAGTTCCTTCTTCATGAGAGGCTCAATATGAGGGTTGACTGGTCTTTGTTTTTGTCTAATAGGCTTAGCTTCTAGATCCAGTTCAATAGTGTGTTGTGTTAACTTTGGATTAAATCCTCTCAAATCCTCGTAGCTCCAAGAAAAGACATCTAGGAATTCTTGGAAAAGTTGTATGAAATCATATTTTTCTTGATCAATACTTACTTTTCCAATTTGGAGTAATTTACCATCCCTAACCAAAATAGGCTCTAAATATTCCCCATTGACTTGATATTGACCTTCTCCTTCCAAAATTGATCATTGGGGTTAAATATTGACTCTAGAGTCACCAGGCCTTTTGGGATCTTGTTTATTCTTAGTTGAACCACTTGATCACCATATTGTTGCTCTAATTTTCCTGATTGTTGGTGGAGAACTAGACCTCTTCTCCGCAATAAGTTGATGATTTAGTGATCGTTCTTCAAGACTTTCAAGTTGTGTTATTTTATAGAACATTTTGTCTCATGATCACTTTGATATGAGGTTGAGTTTTGTCCTTCTTAATACTCTTGAAAACATCAAATGCTTCTCCAATTGTTGCAATTTTATCCACAACCTAATTCTTCTTTCTTGAAATGTACTCAATGTTAAATGCCTCAAAATATTGAATGAGGTCCCATACCCTATTCTTATAGATTTTAAGGAGATCATTTTAGTAGAGTTCTACCCTTTGACCTGATTGAAAATTAGTTCAATATTCCGAATACCTACAAGTTCTCGATACCTCTTTTTCTTGCCCAATGAATTCCATGAATTAATGCTTCATACTTAGATTTTTTATTTGAAAAGCAAACTGAAAATGGAAAGCTATGTAGTATTCAATATGTTATGGTGACACCAACATTGCACATCCTCCAGCACCTTGTCTACTCCTTAATTCGTCAAAGAAAATTTGTCATACTTCATTGTCATCTTTTACATCCACTTGGGATGCTAGGGAGAGGTGGTTTTTCTTCATACAAGAAATATATGCCTAGTTCAACTTCTTCCATCTCCTGTATGGATCAAAAGCATGCATTTTTTTCCCATTCATCTAATGTTAAATCTAGAATGCCCTCAACTTTAGTACCTATTTTGGAGTGCTTGGGAAATCTTCTTGATCAAAAGCTGAGCAATTGGCATTGATCAGACTTGGCACATGGGGCTCGATGTGAAATTTAGCAATTGAATCTAACCTGATCATAGCCTTAGCTCCATATATTTTTCTAAAGAGAATTTACAACTAGTAAGTTGATAGGTACATTCCAATTTTAGCCATGAAATCCTTGACAAACACAAAGCAAAAAGTGGTGGTAGGTCAATTACTGATACATCTTGCAAAACTGTGACATTGGGACAAACATGCAACATAAGGCTAAACCATTTGATTACTTTAACCATTATCATATTTTTCCCATCCTAATCGCACCACTCCTTTAGAGACCATTTCATATTTTAGGCCTAATTGATCTGCAACTGCTTTGACATTACCAAACTATTTTCCCCCAAGTCAATCATGTAATTATGCACCAAGCTATTGTCCTTAAAAATCAAGGACACATAGAATGACATAGGTTTCAAGTTTTTTCTTGTGAACCTCTTTCTTGTTACACTACATTGGTGAGAAAATTTTCTTGATTTTTGGATGACTGATTCAAAGTGGACCAATTTACCATGGTGCTTCATAACAAATCCCGATGTCTTGGAATGATTAGAGACTCCCACATGGAAATTCTCACATTTGTCTTTTTATGTGATCAATGATGTTGAATTAAGGTGGATCTCTATTTTTGTTATCCTCTTTTTTAGAATACAACCTCTCTTATACTTGAATTGGTACATGGGCTATTATAATCGTAGTGCGTTAGGCTGATTTAGTGCATTTAGAGATACCTTGCATTACTAGCTCCCTAAATCATGACAAGAGTATGAGAAGTATTGAATTTAATGACTAAACCTCATATATGTTCCTTTTTTAGACCTTGTGTCAAGCTACTACGCCTTGAGAAGGATCTGGTTCATCATGTAAAAATCTTCAATTTACTAGTTCAAAAGTGAGGTTTCACTGAGGTGTCTCTTGGGTAGCTACTTCTTGCTAATTTTCCTCCTCCTTTTCTCTTAGGTCACATTAATAGTATGTACCTTAAGGCCTCATTTATCTTACCCATTGAAGTATGTTTCTTAATTGTGAGGTTGATTCTACACGGGAAACACCATTCATACTCATGTGCAATATTGTTTTGAGTTGGAACTAAGGCCCTAGATGTTGAAATGGGTTTGGATTATATGGTTGAAATGGACTAGTAGCTTGAGGTTGTCCTTGGTTGAATTTGAATTACATATTGAGTTGGAGGTCTGGTTTGACTGATAAGGAGGCCTATTTGATTGATCTTGAGGCTGATATGGTCTGAATTTTGGGCTTGTTTCCTTTTGAGGGTCACCAACTCATTTCCTAGATTTTGCAATTGCTTCATGAGTTCTTGAAGCTCAGTTGAGGTACTAGAAGAAGAGGTAGAAGCCTCATTGGAACTCTGATTTCTAGGGGAAGGAATAGGGGCTAACTCAGGTGTCTTGCTAGAACTAGGATTCCCCATTTTTAGATAAATAGGCATATGTGGCATAGGTGCAAGTTTACCGGCTTGAATTAGACAATTCTCAACTCTAATAGTTATGGCATAAGCCCTGATAAGGTTATCCGTCCCATATATTGTATCATAACAAATATGTCAAAATTATAAAGATTTAAGGAAATAGAGAAATGCAACTTCAACTACGGCCTTACGGATATTAGAATCTTGTCCCATATTCTTTAGAATCTAAAATTGAAGTCAACCATCTACTCATTTGGTGCTCTTTTGATGTAGTTAGCTTCTCCAAAAGGGATAAATTATCTACTTTTATCTAAACTGGATGCAAATATTTGTGCACAATTGATCCCAATTATGAATTGATCCTACCCCTAGGCCTTCTGAACCATTGTAAATATTTTCCTTTGAAAGAAGAAGCTAACAACTTCACTGCCACATCCATCTCAAAGCAACCTCATGTATAACACAAACATTTGTAATGTCTTGAATGTGATCAATTAGAGTTGTGTGGTTTTCCAGTGAAGTATGGGATGTTCTTCAATGTTTCCATTGGAATTGGGTTTTGTGTATTGAGATCAAGAGGGATTTTTTTCTAGTAAAATTAACAAAACAAATTTTGGTGGTGGTTGATGGTCCATTTTGATTGGCCTAAGAACCATGGTTGATTGGAGAAATGGCATACTAGGTGGAGGTATTGACAAGGTTCTATTTGGTGGAGATGGATATCTCTAAAATTTCCTTCCCCTTCTTCATCTTCCTGGAGATAGTTGGAAATACTCAAAGAAACATTGTTCTCTTGTTTTGACCTAGTTTGATTCCTTCTCATGAACTTGAACCACTAGAATCGCTAAAACTAGTTGAAATATGACCCACAGGAGTTACCAAATATGTTTTTATAAAGCCTCCAAATGGTTTAAATTAACCAATATGCACATCCAATCTTGATAAACATGTAAAAATTGACCTCTTGTTCCTACTGGGTGTGCCAAAACTATTAGTGCAAAATTACAACACCCCTTGAATGTTTGAAAACAAATGAGAGTAGTCAATGTAATTTTCTAACATGGGATTATCTCAAGGTGTGAGACCCTGCAAATGAGACAAACCTCAAAATAAGGCTATCTCTCTACCTATTCCTAATGCTAATACTAATCCTAGAAAGGAAAATGTAAATATTCTAACACTAACCTAGAATTCCAAGGGACCAGGGAAGAGAGAGATGCATAAAATGAAATTCTAAACTAAGGGAGGTGATAACACTAAGAAAAAGGGGGTGGAGATATTATAAGTGAGTGAAAATGAGGAGGAAAAAAGTGGGAGAGGGTAGAAATAGTGCCACAAAGTCTGAAAGAACATTTCCATCTCCATCTTCGTGGGGAACAAAAAGTTTGGGTCCTACAAAGAGATGAAAATATGCACAATATACCTACAAATATAATGGGAGGTAAGAAATACAATATAACTTGAGTTAGGGAAAGAAAATCCACAAAACACTAATTTTATTGCTTAAAATGATGCACAATCCATTACAATATAGGAACAAGGAAAGAATCCTTTACAAAATGCCCAAATTCAAGGCCTACAACTCATAACATCTATGGAACATTTTTACATAGTTCCTTTACATTATTAAATATATCTTCCCAAAATGAGTTTAATTTTACAATATATAGAAAGAATTGAATTGAATTATCGAAGTAAAATAATTAGAAGCACAATGAGTTCCTTTACCTTAAGGACACCTACTACAAAGGTATAAATTGAATTATCGAAGCATAATAATGAAGGATTCTTAAATTGAATGAATTGGATGAAATGGAGTTACATGCACTACAATAAATAGAAATAATCTAACATCAAAGAATTTTATGGAATGATAGTCATATTAATTAATTGAAGTTACAAAAAGGGGACTGGATCTTCTATTTAATTCAAATTGGAAGGACTTTAAAGGGAAATTACAAACAAGATAGATGGGTCTATACCAAATTGAGTAAATTGAGTAATTATTCAATAATACGACCATATAACTCGATTACAATTGATAATGAAAGAAGATCAATGTTAGTTAATGGCCATGGATTAGTGTTATACAAAAATCCAACATCAAAGGAAGAGTTCAAAAGATGTTATAAGAGAATTCAGCTATCAATTACTTGGACAAGGTTAAACTATCCAAAAGTATATGTGTTAAGTTTAAAGGAGCTCTACAACTTTCCTGCTCTATGCAATTTGAACTTTTTGATATGTCTTCCATGTGACCATGTCCGACCCTTCCTAAGTTAAACCCTCCGATCCTCCACCGAAACTTCTATTGACATGTTGCCATTTTCCCGATGGGATGTGGAAGAATGTGGTAGCTGGGTCTCCTAAGGTGACTCATTTTTAAATCTTCAGGCCAAAGTTCATGGATGGGACACTATCCAAACAAATTCCTCCCATGGATTATTGATGTTGTTATGGATTCAAGATATTAACATAAAGTTATAAGAGCATAATAAAGGCTACCGTTTTCCTTGATTGGAAATATTATGGGTCCTAGACCCCAATGGAGGAAATCAAGAAATGGGCACACATAAAGTGGACCCCTATGCCCCTCTAGAGCTTTCTGCTATGTCGAATGGCTTCATATTGTTCACCTTAAGTCGAAGGAGGATTTTCTTGAGAACTTCTTGGAGGGTCATGTTTTTTGGAAGACATATCTTTTACCTTCAAAATGGACTCAAGGATTTAATCCTCAAACTAAAACAATGAGTTAAGCAATGGTTTGGGTTTTCCTTCCCTATCTCCCTGGAATTCTAGGATCATATTATAATAGAAGGTATTTCTCTCTCCTTAGGTACTCTCATTTCCATTGATTAGGCTACTAAGGCTAAATGTAGACTCATCCATGCACATTTTTGCATGAATGTTGATGTCAGTATCCATTTACCCAAATCCATTGATCTCCTATCAGATTTTGGTGTATGGACTCAATCTATAGAGTAAAAATATGTTCCTCAAGTTTTCTCTTTCTATAAGAGCATTCGCGGAGGCCTCGGCTTGTCCTTCGAAGCCAATTCCTAAAAATAAATACCATGTTATTTCCCCAAAGAAGAAAGGTAAATTTATTCCTAAAATCATTCCCCTGAAGATGGTACCTCAAATTGCTTTTCTTCCCTTTTGGGAAGTTAGTGAAATACCTCTTCTAAGTCCCTCTTGAGTAGTATCCTCTCAACTCATCTTCTATTAAACCTCTTTCTTCCATCTCCACTCTTGAGGTTGAGCTTACCTTTGTCCTTCCTTCCCTTCGTAGAAGTTATCTCATCATTTCCTCTTTATCCTTCCCCCATTATTTGTTTGGAGGAGAAATCCTCCCTCCCCTCTCTCCTTTTCATTAGTTTAAGAGGAATGCAACTAGCCTAGAATTAATCGAATAAACCTGTAAGAAAATATTGATGTTGGAATCGATTAATAAAAATGGAGACCAACCAACAATGTTTAGCTTCAATAAGAGACAACTCAAATTATTGTGCAAGGAACTCAGGTACCCTCACTATGGAAGGAGGGGGAAAACCCAAATCTAAAAAATGAAGATTATCTCGTGGAATATTAGGGGAATCAATACTCGAAAAAAAAAACAATCCTCAAGGATATTAGATTAAAATCTCTCCCTGGACATCATCATGCTTCAAGAAACTAAACTCAAGGAGGATTTCATCCTCTCTAGGCTATGGCCTTCTGCCACCTTTGCTTCTCGGGAATCTTCTAGAAATTTTGGATGCCTCTCGTACTCTTTGGAACCCAAAGGTCCTTTTTGCTGAATACATCATCAAAACTCACTATTTCATGGGAATTTGTCTTCTAGACATTGGTGTTGATATGGGATGGATTGAAATGCATTTATACGCGCCTCAAATTTTGAAGCTCAAAGGGAAATCATTTAGAAAGACATTATGGATTTCATAAACAACTGTAAGCATTTTCTTCGCTAGTTCTTGGAGATTTTAATACCACTCTCTACCCTTTTAAAAATAGGACGATACAAATGTACAACTTTCATCTTAAGGCTAGACCTCTGACATCTTGAAATGATTTTATACCAAAATAGATTATCAATACAAATGAATGGAAGAACTGAAGAAAGGAAAGAGTAGAATATAACAATACTTTCAGGAAATATAGATAGCAGAGTATAACCCTATATGTACTGAGAAAGAGTGATACAAAACAAAATCATTCACATTCACAACATAAGATATCATTCCATAGACACAAAGTTCTAGAAATCATATCAATAAGAACACAAAGTTTCTTATCATAGAAGATAAATGATCCACGAATTTCAGGTAAGCAAGAAGGGACAATGGAGGAAGATAGAGAAAAGGGAAATTCTTCTTGTATTGATTTACTTTTGATTATAATTACACTTCAAAAGTATCAGAGTCCAACATTTGCAATGAGCCAAGCTCTTACATTTATAGATGAAGTGAAAAGAGGAGAAGAAGAGAAGGAAGAAAATATGATTTGGAAGCTCAACCACCAACCATCAATGCCCCTGCAAATCCACCTACAATCTGTCAAATCTGGTTTTGCATGTCTTTGGTGTGTTGAAGAAGGAAGGATGGAAGATCAGATCAAATTTGATCTAGTTGAAGCAATTTGATCACATATTAATGGCATGAAAGATGTTTTCAGATTTTCACCCAAATCAAGATATCCATTTAGTTCTCCATGTTTGTTTGGCATGTTGGAGAAGGAAGGATGGAAGATCGGATCAAATCTGATCTATTTGAAGCAATTAGATCACGTATTAATGGCGTGAAAGACATTTTCTATATTTCCAACCATCAAATCCTACTGAAAATAATATTTTATGCTTCCATGGCATAGAGGAGACCAAGATCTTTCCAACAATATAAAATTTGTCAAATTTCAAGCACTGGAGCGAAATTTATGCTCATTTGAATATTTGAATCGAATCCATACAAAAATGGTGAAAATGCAATTTTCACAAAATGGATCTATGGGCCCGAAATTGAAATTGCACCTTTAGCGCAAAAGATGCAAAATTACAAAAGTATCCCTCAAACCTCATAGGCCCTTAACTTCACATTTTTGATATAGGTCGACACATGGCTTTACCTCGAGTGGTAACGAGTGTCACGCGACTCATCTTTATAATTTTACTTCTTTTGGAAACAAGGCTCAAGAATATCAATGGAGTCTGGAGCATTTTATAATTTTAACTCTCTTTTGAAAATAAAAGAAAAATTCCCAAAATGCTCTAATTGCCCACCTTCCTATTTTGAATTCGATGGGATCAACATTTGACTTTATCCCTTGGCATTGAGGGCATCGCAGTTCACTTTATCACTTTACGCCTTTTATGGAAACAAAGCCAAAATTCCTAAAGTGTTCCGACAACCCACCTTTCTGCATGTAATTTAGGCCTGATATGTGGCTTTCAATAGATGGTTGGTAGAGGTTTGGCTTACTTTTATACTTTTACACTTTTCAAAACAAAATATAAAATTCCATAACTCCTCCGCCTTCCCGCTTTGACTGAAACATGGCCACGTGTCCCTTCTATGGGCCTGTTTCTATATTTTTGTGTTTTGACTAAGTCCCTCTATTTGGGAAATGGCTTTATGTCTGACCTGGGACACATGGAGGCTTCCACTCATTTGGAGACTCTATTTGGACCTAACCTTCGGAGGTGCATCGATTGGACATGTGGAGAGTTGGTGCACACATTTGGGACCTGCTTTTAGATTTCCCCTAAAAGAGCACCAAAGGGACACGTGGGGCTTTCCACTAGTTCTCCTTTCCTTAGCCAATTCAATGTCCGTTATTTACCCCTTTTTTATGTTAGACCTTAGACCCTAGACACATGGAGAGTTGGCACTTGTTTGGGGAACCACCTTTGGCTTTGACCCTTGAAGGTGCGCCGATGAGACACGTGGTGCCATCCACTGGCCTTAGAATTTTCAATGGCCGATTTAACTTTTGAGGCTTGACCACGTGGAGGGTTGGCACTCATTTGGGGTCATCCCTTGGGTCTCACTTCTAAAGTTGTGCCGATGAGGCAGGTTCGTGACCCTCACTTAGGATCTTGCGACTTAAACCCTTTGGAGGTGTGCACGTGGGGGGACGCATGGAGGCTTGGGGCCTCTCTTATACTTAGCCGATCGATGAGGCACGTGGGCCATCTCGCTGGCCTTAGAATTTTTTCAGACTTTGACCACATGGAGGTCAGGCACAAGTTTGGGGTCTCTCTTTGGGTCACACCTTTTGAATTTGTGCCTAATGAGGCATGTGGCACCTTTCATGGGTCCATTTATTTTCCCTAAGTTGACTCGCATGTGAAGTCTAAAAACTTCAAGCCCTTTCTTCAATCTTCTCCTACGTGCTCTAATCTCCTTTGATGTTGTTGGCCTCCTTCGCCGACCCTTCCCCTTCATTATTGGATTTGGAATGTGGGCTCGCATGACTGAACCACCCCTTCCAATTTTATTCTATGTGTGGGGTCATGTTTGATCAATTTTTCCGGGGGAAAATTGGGATAATAGGCACCAACTCAAAATTTTGAAACTTGACTTGAAAAATGAGGGGAATTTTGAGGTGACAATAATAGCTAGCTCTTTCTAGGGATGACTTGGTTGGGACAGAGGAATGAGGCAAGATCAAGAACCATAAAAACTCTGGGAAAGTAGATCAGTGCCTTATCCATTGGGAAAATAGAGTCAAAGGCAAAACCAATACAAAAGACAACACACACGGAAGGGAAACAAACCAAAAGGAAAGAAAAAAATAAACACACAACATAGAGGAACAGGAAAGGAAACAAGCCAAAACAAGGAAAGTATATACAAAGAAAGAAGAGGATATTTATAGGGGAAAGAAGAAGGACTGCATGAAACTTACACAACTCCAGAGATAGGTGAGAAAATAAGTACCTTTGTGGAACAACATGGTGAAAGTATGAGGCACCCGTGAATTGAAGATGAGTAGTTGGGCATACCAAAATATCATGGGAACACTATGTGGCTTGAAAATAAAAATTGAGGAAAGAAGACCATCTAGATAGTGATACTCCATACTAAAAACATTCATTCCTTGTGAAGAACTGAATATCTTCCTGAGGCTCCTCTTCTATGGATGAATAGTGCCATACAAAGACTTGTACGACCCTCGACTGCCTTCATACTGATTTCTACACATCACCAAACTCGACAACTAGATCCATGAGAAAATCCAATCCCAATAGTGTCAACTCCCTGTTTTGATGGAATGATGCTAGCATATGAATGAAGATTGCAATTATCACCATGGCACATCTCATGAGAAACATAAAATTCCATTGAATTTTCCTTGTAATCATATTCAAGAGGAATTTAGAAAAGGTACTGGATGGTTTACCATTAGGTGTAATCTTGACCATGTTTCACCAGGATTGTTTTTGCAAAATCAGCACCTGATTCTAGAAGATCATGACTCTTAGGTACAAGTTGCATTGTTACGATTTATCTTCATGATTAAGGGAATGAAATGCATCGATAAGTAAATATTGATCACCAACATCATCCTCTTCCTTTTTTTTTTGCACGAAGGATGATATGAGACAGATGTCATAGTTGTGAAGAAAATATTCCATGCATGGTTGTTCATTTTCTATTTATTTTGAAAGAATCTAAAAAGGATAATGTGTGCTCATCTCATCCCTAGATATAAAAGGGTAGTTATCTCATTCATTTATTTTTCTTGACCTTGTTTATGAAAAACATACATCCTATCCTTTTTGCAAAATCAGCACCTCATTCTAGAAGATCATGACTCTTATGTACAAGCTGCATTGTTGATTTATATTCATGATTAGTAGGAATTGAAAGATGTCACGACTAAGTAAATATTGATCAACTCATCATCTTATTCCTTTGTTTGCATTCGAAGGGTGAGCTAAGACAATAGATGGAGAACATAGTTGTGAAGAAAAATTCCATTGCATGGCTGTTCATTTCTATTTGTTTCAAAGACTGCAAAAAAGGCTCATGTGTGCTCATCTCATCCCTAGATAAACAAGGGAACTAGTGATCTCATTAATTTATTTTTTTTTGTTACAAACACTTTTTCATCTTTGAGAGAACTTAAAACAAGGGCATGGTCTACAATGATCTTCATCTTAGTGCATTGAAATTCTTCATCATAGGAGAGAGAGGAATCTTGTCCATTTTGTTATGATGAACATCCTCTTCCACCAGCGATAGGGCACTTTTTTCAAAACAAGAACATTCAAACTTGGTACATGACATATCTTCTACAGACTCTATTTTAGGTTGAAATAAAGCCTCAAGTTTCTTTTCTTCTTCATTATTTGAAGGAATATTAAATTGACATGCATCAGGTGGAGTAACAAGAAGACATTCATTGGTGGAATTGAGATAATGCTGAGGAATGAATACCTAATCATGAGAAGCTTCTAGAACTTGAATTTTCTCCTCTTTGTTACAAGGTGTCTCAAATTCATTGATTGAGTGTTCTTCAGCTTGTTTGAGAAGTTGCTACAATGTTTGTGGAAACAATCTTGGATTTACACCTCTATAGAAGTTCTATAGAAACCGAGCCTATTCTGGACTAACTGGAGCTTGAAAACTATTAATAGGGAGATCTCCATCATCATCCTCATCACTGTCACTATCACTCGTTGGTGATGTGGGCCAACGCTTAAAAAGTGTTTTTCATTTTGCTTCTTCATTTGGGAAGGTTCCTAGATCAAGAGAACGAACATGAGAGAAGTTTGATCCCTATTATGTATACCATAGAGTCATCGAGATCAAAAATGATCTTGAAGTTTTTCTTTTAGAAAGGGATACGTTTGAAACAAAATCCCCAATGGAGTCACCAAAAATGTTGGCAAAACCCCCAGTAGAGAAAAATGAGTCACCAAAACTATTGGGTTTTAAAATGGTACTTTAACAAAACCATAGTCAGGGGACAACAAGTCCCTCCTCTTTATGGGAGAGGTTCCCTTATTGAAAGCAAGCAACAAAGCTTATATACAAATGTACAACTTTCATCTTAAGGATGGACTTTTGACATCTTGAAATGATTTTATACCAAAATAGATTATCAATACAAACGAATGGAAGAACTGAAGAAAGGAAAGAGTAGAATATAATAATACTTTTAGGAAATATAGATAGCAGAGTATAACCTATATGTACTAAGCAAGAGTGATAATACAAATAGAATCATTCACATTCATAGCATAAGATATCATTCCATAGACACAAAGTTCTAGAAATCATATCAATAAGAACACAAAGTTTCTTATCATAAAAGATAAATGATCCACGAATTTTAGGTAAGCAAGAAGGGACAATGGAGGAAGATAGAGAAAAGGGGAAAATCCTTCTGTATTGATTTACTTTCGATTATAATTACACTTCAAAAGTATCAGAGTCCAACATTTGCAATGAGCCAAGCTCTTACATTTATAGATGAAGTGAAAAGAGGAGAAGAAGAGAAGGAAGAAAATATGATTTGGAAGCTCAACCACCAACCATCAATGCCCCGAAAATCCACCTACAATCTGTCAAATCTAGTTCTACATGTCTTTGGCATGTTGAAGAAGGAAGGATGGAAGATTAGATCAAATTTGATCTAGTTGAAGCAGTCCGATCACATATTAATGGCACAAAAGATGTTTTCCATATTTTCACCCAAATCAAGATATCCATTCAGTTCTCCATGTCTATTTGGCATGTTGGAGAAGGAAGGATGGAAATAGATCAAATCTGATCTGTTTGAAGCAATCAGATCATGTATTAATGGCGTGAAAGATGTTTTCCATATTTCCAACCATCAAATCCTACTGAAAACAATATTTTATGCTTCCATGGTGTAGAGGAGACCAAGATCTTTCCAACAATATAAAATTTGTGAATTTTGAGCATTGGAGCGAAATTTATGCTCATTTGAATATTTGAATCGAATCCGTACAAAAATGGTGAAAATGCAATTTTCGCAAAATGGATCCACGGGCCCAAAATTGAAATTGCACCTTTTAGCAAAAAGATGCAAAGTGCAAAAGTTCCTTGAACCCCGCAAGCCCGTAACTTCACTTTTGATATAGGTCTGACATGTGGCTTTACTTGAGTGGTAAATAAGTCACGACTCACTTTATAATTTTACTTATTTTGGAAACAAGGCTCAAAATCTCAAAGTTCTCTATCGACCCGCTTCCCTGTTTTGAATTTTCAACACGGGCTCAAGACCCCAACAGAGTCGTGGAGCATTTTATAACTTTTAACTCTCTTTTTGGAAATAAAACCAAAATTCCCAAAATGCTCGATGGCCCACCTTCCCATTTTGACTTTCGATGCGGGCTCAACATTTGACTTTATCCCTTGGCATAAGTGAGAGGTCAAAGCAATTCACTTTATCACTTTATGCCTTTTATGGAAACAAAGCCAAAATTCCTAAAGTGTCTCAACAACCCACCTCTCTCGCATGTAATTTAGGCCTGACACATGGCTTCTCTAGGCATCAGCAGAGGTGTGGCTTACTTTTATACTTTTACGCTTTTCAAAACAAAAGCTAAAATTCCAAAGTTCCTCCGATGACCCACCTTCCCGCTTTGACCTGAAACATGGCCACGTGTCCCTTTGTGGGCCTATTTTGTATTTTTGTGTTTTGACTAAGTCCCTCTATTTGGTGAAGGCTTTATGTCTAACCTGGGACATGTGGAGGCTTCCCACTCATTTAGAGACTTATTTTGAACCTACATTAGACACATGGAGGGTGGAGAGTTGGCGCATGTTTGGGACCTGCTTTTGGATTCACCCCCTAAAAGAGCACCGAAGGGACACGTGGGGCTTTCCACTAGTTCTCCTTTCCTTAGCTAATTCAATGGTTAGTTCTGCCCCTTTTGACTTCTATTGGACCCTAGAAACATGGAGAGTTGGTTCTTTTTAGGGAATTGCCTTTGGCTTCAACCCTTGAAGGTGCACCGGTGAGACACATGGCGCCATCCATGGCCCTAGACTTTTCAATGGCTGATTTAACTTTTGAGGCTCTGACCACATGGAGGGTTGGCACTCATTTGGGGTTTGTCCCTTGGGTCTCACTTGAAGTTGCACCTGATGAGGCATGTGGAGGGCCACCCTCTATGATCAATTAGGATCCTTCTTTGAACTTGGCCTTTGGAGGTGCACCATTGGGATGTGTGGAGGCTTCTTCCAACTCTTTATTCTTAGTTGATTCAACGGCTAGCCTTTTCTTTTGACTATGACCACGTGGAGGGATGGTACAAGTTTGGGGTCTCTCTTTTATCACGCCTTTTTAATTTTCACCGATGAGACATGTGGCTCCTTCCATGGGTCTAATGCTTTTCCCTAAGTCAACTCACATGTGAAGTCCAAAAACTTCAAGCCCTTTCTTCAATATTCTCCCATGCGCACTGATCTCCTTTGACATCATTGGCATTCTTCGCCAACCCTACCCCTTTATTGTTGGATTTGGAATGTGGGCTTGCATGAATGAACCACCCCTTCCAATTTTCTTTTGTGTGGGGTCATGTTTGATCAATTTTTCTCGGGGGGCAAAATTGGGATAACATGCACCAACTCAAAAATTTTGAAACTTGACTTGAAAAATGAGGGGAATTTTGAGGGTGACAACACTATGTCAAAAAAATATCTCAAAACATGGAGATTCAAACCTTTGGGGGTTTTGTGAAAGAAATATTAAGCTTTCCCAGAGGATTTTAGAAGTTACTACCAATATTGAGTAATATGGTAGAACTCATCGCTCTCCATCAACAAGAATCTTCTTTGTTAAGTGACTACCATAATACGGTTGTTGAAGAGGAAATCTATTAGAGGAAAAGATCTATGGCTCTTTGGCTACAACATAGGGATTGCAACACCAAATTTTCTCATGCTACACCTTCCAAGTATATAAGAAGGAAAAAGATCAAGGAGATGCTATCTATGGATGATATTTACTTAAATACCAAGGATGTTATTTCTACTAAGCTGATTAATTTCTATTCCAACCTTCTTCAAGAAGAGGGCCCCATTGAGAATGAAATGTTAGAAATATTGCAACACATACCCAAGCATATTTAGTATCAAATAAATGAAAATCTCACTCAACCTTTCTCTATTGAATAAATTCATAAAGTGGTCTTTACAATGAAAGGAGATAAATCTCCTGGTCTTGATGGCTTCTCTAAAATTTTCTTTCAAACTTATTAGGAGATTATGAAGGAGATCTAATAGATGTTGTTAATGAGTTTCAAAGGAATTATTTCATTTCTTTGGCCCATAAATCCTTGGGCTCCTAATCTATTTGCAATTTTCGTGTCAATTAGCCTTTGTAATACCTCTTACAAAATAATCACTAAAATGCTGGCTTCTAGATTGAAACCCTTTATGAACATGCTTATATTAAAATTAAAAAATGGGTTTATTGGAGGTTGGTTGATTCAAGGATGTGTGATAACTATTCATAAATTCATCCATTTGGTTCAACATGGCAGGGATGATTCTCAAGTTAGACATATAAACAGATTTTGATTATGTTGGTTGGCCTTTCCTTCTTAGAATGCTTAAAAAAATTGGTTTTACAACCAATGGTGTAGTTGGATCTATAGTTATATCTCTTCCTCACATTTCTCAGTCCTTGTGAATGGTATTCCTGTAGGATACTTTGCTAGAAACCAAGGTATTAGACAAGGTGACCCCATTTCTCCTTTCCTTTTCCTTATTATGGAAAATACCTTAAGTAGGGACCTTAAGCTGCTAATAAATCTATTATCATTTTGGGTTTGGAGATCACAACCAAAGTTCCTTTAGCTACTCACAACCAATTTTATGATGATACACTTCATTTGGGTGATGATTTGGTATTGGAAGCTAGAGATTTGAAAAAAATCTTGACTACTACTAGTATGTTTCACAATAACTTATCAATTTCACTAAAAGTTGTATTTATTTACTTAACACTCCACCCAACAAAAAGAGGAAGATAGTAGATATCTTTGGTTTTATCATTGTGGACCTCCCTTCAACCTACTTAGGTCTCCCTCTCTTCAAAGGAAGACAACTTAAAAATATTTGGTTTCAGGTTATTGAATGGTTTCAAAAGAAGCTAGCGGGTTTGAAGAGCTCCATCCTCAACCAAGTAGGTAAGGTCCAAATTATTAAAACTAATCTTGATTCTTCCCATTTACTTTATGTTCTTGATCAAAATTCCCTCCTTGATTGTTACTCGCATTGAACAAATCCAAAAGAACTTTCTTTGGTCTATTTTTGAAGAGAGGAAAAGGGTTCACTTAGTCTCTGGAATTTTTTTGTAAACCAACGCATATTAGAGGTTCGAGGCTTAGAAGAGTGCTAGATATGAATTAATTAATGTTGGACAAGCTGGGTTGGGCTATTGTGTCTAAGGATTGGGATCCTTGGGTTCAACTTCTTACTTCTAAATACCTCTAACCTTCAAGATATTTTCTTTCTACCGAGGTTCCATGGGCTCTACAATTTTCCACTCCATTATCATCTCACTCACCTTATGAAAGCTAGAACCAAATCATGCTTAGGGAATGGAATTTTTTTAATTTCGGAATGACTCGTGGTTTGGAGACAAACCTCTAGCTCTAGACACCTTTTGGATCAAATAAAATAACACCTCTCCTATATTTTTTGTAGTAAGGTCAAGTGGTTATATCAACAATACTCATAACACACCTTGTTGGAATATCCCTTCTTGTGATGGTTGTAGTAGAATCCAGTTGTATTGTATCAATAGTTTCAAGACTTGTCTCTCCTCTCAAGATATTTCTTTTCCCATCCCCAAGATGTCGCCATTTGGCCTCTTTCTCCCTCTAGTGGATTTTCTCGTTAAATCTAGCTATCTCTCCAAATGCCACACTCCTTCAGGTGCCCCCCAATACATTAATTTTGGTCTCCCCTGTCACTCCTAAGATAGGATTATTTTCCCGGATCTCCTTTCATGATGTTATTCTCTCTAGAGACAACCTTAAAAGGAGGGGATTTTATCTTTCACTACGAACTATTTTCCTATCGGCCTAGGGAGAAGTTTTCCCACCTTCTACTTCATTTTTATTTCTCTGGTCCCTTTGGGGTATCCTCTTGGATCATTTTGGATTTTCTTAGGTTTTCCCTCCTTTGTGGCTAACACCTTTCTTAATGGAGATCACCTTTCAAATATCCCATTATCTCCTTACCTAGAAGAAGCTTCTTTCTTCCCTAGGGCCTTTGGGGAATGTGGAAAGAAAGGAATAGAAACATTTTCAAGGAGAATTATAGATACCGACACATGTATTCATTGGTATTGTGTCTAACATAAAAGATAACTTGAACTACTCCATATAGAGAAAGCAAACTAAGAAAGTTAATTTTAGCAAGACAGATGACTAGCTTAAACAGATTTCCATACCTATTGTTGTTCCCACTTCACTTGCTATGAGGAAAATATTTCTTGGTCCACCCACCTATTTGGTTAAAACTCAATAATTATGGATCAAATAAAGGAAATCTAGGTGCTTTTAGGGGTGGTGCTATCTTGAAAGATTATTCTGTCTTCCATTGGTCGCCACTGCAATTTGATTTTGGCATGGGCACTAATCACAGAGATGAAGCATTGGTTATTCTCACAGGGTTGGAGTTGTTTCTTCATATTAGCACAAGGAAACTTATTATGGAGAGTGAATCTCTAAATATAATCAAAATTATGAATTCTAAGGATCTTATTCAATGGACTATTCATAATATTATTGACAATATTAGAGTCCTTCAATCTAATTTCTAAGAGATCAAATTTCAACATATATATAGAGAAGGAAACAAAGTTTTCAAATATTTGGCTAACATGGGGGTCATTTCTGATTGAAAATAAACTTGGATTGGAAACATTTTTAGTAACCTCCTTACCATTATATCTAATGACTTTTTCCGAAATCTTAGATTCTTTTTAGGATTGATTTTTCAGCTTTATATTCTCTATTAAGGTTACTATTAGTCATAGTTGGGATAGGATAGCCCACCCCCTTATATGGGGGTGGAAGCAATAATAATTTTCAATGGATATTAATGGTAATTAGGGCTTTAAGTGCTTTCACTAATGTGGAAAAAAATATATTCAATGATCAATTGGGGCAGATTTTTATTTACGGTCAACACTCAATTATAATTCTTGATGAGATGTGTTAGTGATTGGACAAGTGACATTAAAATTTACTATTTATCCAATGTCAACCTATGTCATTTTTTCATTATCTGCATGATGGGTGGGCCTATTAGGATAATTTAACCTGGTGTTACGATGAAGTAAGGAATTACCTTGAGGTATGGAACATATTACTGTGGAAGGAATCACACCTTTAATGGAAAGTCTTTGGGGCACTCGATCGAGTCTCCAACAACGCCTTGGCTTCTTTGATAGAAAGGGAAAGTCAAGGTTGGAAATACAAAATTCATAATTTCATTGGATAATATTGCTACAGCTATGGTCTTCCATCTAAAGGTTATATTTACTTCAAGTGCTCCTCGGAGTGGAAATGGTGGATTTCCTTTGTCATGGGGAAAAATTAAGGAAACATTAGTTGGGGTATGAACATTCTTCTCTTCCTCCACTATGGGATAGGGTAGAAGAAATTCTCATCCACTACTTCACATTGGAAGGCCACTATGAACTCGTATATGGCCCCCAATTCTTCTTTCTCAGTAGCTACGTCATGATAAGAAGGTAAATTTATCTTCCTTTCTTTTCTAGTATCTTGAGCTGTTGTTATCACCAAATTACAACACCCTCTTATTTTCTATCATGTATGTGTGAGGAAAATAGTGTAACTAGGTAACATGGAATTATCTCAAGGTGTGGGACCTTGCAATTGATATAAATCTCTAGAGAAGGTTGGTTCCTCCTCATAAACTAATATTATAGCTACTCCTAATGCTAGAAATACACTTATCTAATCATATTCTATGATTCCAAGGGACCGGGGAGAGAGGAAAATGCATAAAAATGAATAAATCCTACACTAAGGAGGTGATAGCACCAAGAAAAGGGGGTGAGATACCTTGTTGAGGGAGAAAATTGAAGGGAAATGCAATGAAAAGAGGCCAATATAGATTTGAAATAGTCCCAAGACATGAATTTACCACCAAATCTCCATAAAACACAATAGTAAAAACTTGCAAATGAAAGTAGCATATATAGAATGGAACAAATAATAATAGAGAGGAAAGAAAATGCAATAAAATCAGAAAGGGTTGAGAGAACACCACAATGCACAATTATATTGCTTTATAGAAGTTACACAATCCATTACATCTACAAAATAGAGGAACAATGTCATTTTAGAGGCCCATGTGAAGGCTTATAGCTCAATGGAATTGAGGAATTTTTTTAAAGAGTTTCCTATGCCCCAAAATATCTCCCCTTCAAAACGAGAAGAGTTTATAATATATAGAGGAAGGTAAGAAAGAGAGAGAGGGAAAGAGTCCTGAAATTCCCCTTTCACCCACATATAAAGTGTATTAATTGGATACAGAACATGAGGGATAACCTATAAATTACAATCCCTTGTACTACTGGCTTGTTGTAGAATAAAAGGGGCATCCCATGCTTCATTTAATACATTTTCAACCACCTCGAAGTGTTCATTTTAAGCTGGTGATTTTTATACATTTTTGGCCCACCTACCCCCACCAAATCTCTGATTTCTTGATTTTGAGTGAAGAGGATGGAATCATGATTCTAACAAGTATAATTTTTCCCAATTTGGTTAGGTATTAACGAAGATATGGCCATTTTAGTGCAGGTCACTTTTTGGGTTCACTTCACACTCTTAGGTTCGGGAAATTATTTTTGTGGAATGGAGATGATTACTTTCACTTTCCCCTAATTAAATTTATTTTTCATGTTTAATAATTTTCTAAGAGATATTTTTAAAAAATTTGTGGGGCCCACAAAATTAAAATTTATTAAATTGCAAAAGGAGGGGGTGTTGATTTAGCTAGTGGAGCCAATTGGCTTGCGACCAACTCACCACTTAGCTTGGCAAGATGACATTGTGCATCTCTCTATTAGCTAGGTACATCCCATATACCTCATGTGGTGTTAAAATCACCTACCACCTTGTTACATGGGTTGTTCATCTACCTCGACAACTCGGTGAGCTCTTCATTCGTCCTCGGATTATGCCTCCCGATATCCGTATCCACCTCCTCGAGTGACCCACCTAAGTTATTTGTGCTAAGCTCCCACTTAATTTATAGTTGAAATGACTCTTTAGATAACTTTCTTCCATGGGGAATGATTTCCCTGTAATCCTCTGTCGGCCTCTTCAGGCCTACAGTTCCCCTATGTGTCTATCTTCCTTCCAGCTCACCATGTGCATTGGTCACATCGAGACACACACTACCTCGCGATCCTACCATTCCTCCTATGCATCTAGGACCCACCATGCCCAACTCATCCACAATTGACCTCTCAATTCCCCTTCTTGTTAATCTCTTCGCCAACTCGCCAAATAAATTGACGCTCTAACCCTAAACTCCATGGACTCGGAACTCCTCCCCACACTTGTCATGTCACAAATGAACTAGTATGACTCCTTTCCCAACTCATTGAGCTAGTTTTATCTCACCAAAAATCTCGACGGGCTTTTTTTTCCTGGGCCTTCTCTAATTTTTCCAAAATTCTAGTTTTCTTGCATTTTTTAAAACTTCTCTTAATGTTTCTAAACCAGGAGCCATGAAGATGCAAAGTGAGATGTCCCAAAACCAAATTTCCCATTTTTATTCATATTTTTCTTGAATTTATCTAAGTTAGGATCCTTTTAAAATCCATAATGGGTAAAAATGCACTAAATGATCCTAACCTTCACAAAATCACTGCAAGTGCTTTAGAATCATGGAAATTTACGAAAACTCTAGATTCAACTTTGAATCCCTATCAACTTCCCAAGCTCAATCTTCTCCATTTGTCCATTTTACCAAGGGGGTAAAAATAAATAACAATTTTGGTGACTCAACAGGGCTACCTACCTATTAGGTGAGGTGATCAATTTCATTACTACATCCATTGGGCGTGGAGTCACTTTCATATCCCAAAACTGATCTAAATATGACATTTGGTCCCTAAGCCACTTGAAACACAACTTGGACTTAGAATTGACTTCTTCTTTCTTGAATTAATGAAATCTAATCATGAAAAATCTTTTGAAGAAGGTTTTACAGGAGTAGAAAAATTTTGACTTTAGAAATTACCTCCTCTTTCCTACAACCATGAGCTAAAATGGGTCATTCACCCCTAAACCTACCTAGAACACCGTTGAATGTTGAACCTACTCTGAAAATACCCAATTTTCTCAAAATTAATAATATTTTCAATTGAACCAAATCCAATGAGTGAGAAAGGATGATTTTAGGTTGGTCTTCTACTCAAAACGCAAGAGAATTTTGAATGATCTCGAGGAGGAATTCCGTTAAAACTAGGAGCATGAAAATTGCCATGAGACCTGCCATCTATAACACAATTAACTACCCTTGAAATTGATTTTTTAATTCTACAAGAGGCATTAGAATCTCAAGCCACGAGTGATCTGAAGAGAAAAATATGAGAACACTGAAATTGCCTCTAAATGTTATTTATTAACTCGCATTTGAAATTCCTCGAAGATTGAAACTGTTTCTTACATGTTTGAGCTTCTAAAATTATTTTTCTCTCGAAAGCAATATGATGAACTATGCAAAGAGACCACTAGAAGAAATAAAACCTATGAATATCACTTATGGAAGGAAACCTATTCTAATAAGAGAACAATGTGCTACTAAAGCACTTAGAGGAATTAGGAATCCTAAACTAACATGTACAAAGGTCATAATTTACTTTAATAACAATGCTTAAAATGGATTTGATTGAATAGAATCTGCAACTCTTCACCATCTAACATTGATAGTTAGAAAGCATTGTTACTCTTACACCCCATGATCATGTAAGGACCACTCCATATAACATAAAATTTAGAATGCTTACCGGTTTTTCCCTATTAGCCTCCCACTTCAATACCTAATCTCATTCTTAGAAGTTTTGGCTTTAGATTTCTAGTCAAAGGATATCTTGATTGAGATTGATCCTTCTCCATAGTTTTCACTGATTGTTCTCTCAAATCCTCTAATTCCATGAGTTCTGCATATATATCTTCCATGGGCTCAAAATTAGATAATTCCACCTACTTGAGGAGTTACGTTCTGGTAATTCAAGTGATATGGGAAGCCTAGCCTCTTTTCCATAAAATAGCTTGTAAGGAGAGATTTTTATAGACCTCTCTTGGGTGTGATTCTATCATCCCACAAGGATGATTTTTGATTAGTATGCCACATCCTCTCGATTGTCTTCTAGAGTCCTTTTGATGATCCTAAAAATTCTTGTTTGTAGAATCATTTTGTCCATTACCCTATGGGTAATAGTTAGAGGAGGTGCTCAAATATATCCCATTCTTAAAACCCATTCAGAGATATTGGTGCAAAGGAATTGTAGACCATTTTCATATATGATAGTAGCTAGGAAACCAAATTTGGTAACAATACTTTCATATAAATCTAGTATACTAAACTCATTTGTATCCTTAAGTGGTATTGCTTCAGTCCACTTGGTGAAATAATCTGTTACTATGAGAGTCCACTTATGGCCTTGGATTGAGTTTGGATTAATGACCCCAATAAAAGGAAACTCCCACTACATAAATTGTTGATCAACCTGAGATTGGGTGGAGTGGAAGTGCTATTAGCTTCTCTTTTCCTATGAAGAATGCACATTTCTTACACTTCTTGATCCATGCAAAGAAATCACTAAACATTGTGGGCCAATATTATATAGCTTTCATGATCTTGAGGGTTGTTAATAATGGAGAAAAATGAGCTCCGTATTCTCTTTCATGGAACTCAAATAACACTTTCTCAATCTTATTTTCTAGAACACGTCTCAAGAGAATTCCATTCATGTATTTCTTGAACAAAATGCCATTAATGAGAACATAAAGAATGGATTGGAGTCTAAAATACATTCTTTTTTATTTGGTCAATTGTTGAAGGCAAAGACCTATTTGAATAAATTTGATCATGTCTTGGGTCTAACAAGGAGTGGGTATAACATCGCCTACTTACTCGTGATTGTCTTGGAGCACTAAAACAACTCCTTATTCATCCTTTTACTCAACATTTTGATTGGAAGCCAGTTATTCACATAAGCCTTTACTACACCAATTTGGTTACCTTAATCTCTATATCATACTCCATGACATGGGTAATCTAACCAACCCTTTTCTCATTCAATTCCTTGTTTAGGATAAATTCCTTCACTCTAGCATGAGACACTAACAACTGATTTTTTTGTTTGAAACCAAGTGTCTAAAATTCTTTAAACTCCTTATAATAGCAAGGACATGCTTCTCGATAAAATATTACCTCAACTCATAATCCTCTAAACTCGACTAAAAAAAGCAACGAGATATTTGGATCTTTCCTTGTTACTACACCAAAAATGCAGAGATTGTGTCTAAGCCACCAAATGCATATAAAATGAATTCATTGGAGAAGTCTTTATTAATGAGAGTTAGAGCTTGGGATATTACATATTTGATATCCTTAAAACTATGCTTTCCATTTTTATCCATTTGAATGCAAGGTTCTTCTTCAACATCATTGTTAATGGTTTAACAAGAGTGGAAAAATCAGGCACAAGTCTTCCGATGAAATTGATTCTCCCTAAGAATATTTGGAGAGCCTTCTTATGGCTTGGAAAAGGTAGAGAAAGGATAGCTTCAACTCTTTTTGGATTGATTATCAACCCCAATTTATAAAAATATGGTCTAAGAGATTACCTTCATGAAATAGGAATATACATTTCATCATGTTTAGAGACACTCCAAATTATCTATATCTCTCAAATACTTTCCTGAGGTGAGAGAGGTGATCATTTGCATTCTTGGAGAATACAAGTTATGTCATCTAGGTACACAAGAACCATCTTGTTTATCAACCCCTTGAATGCCATGTCCATTTCTCTCTGAAACGTATCTTCGGCATTTGATAAGAAAATATCATCTTCTTGTAAGCATATGTGCCCCATTTGGTGGTGAAAGTTGTCTTGAACTAGTCTTCCTCTTTCACCATGATTTGATTATAGCCTGAGTATTTATATAACAATGAGAACCTCTCTCGAACCATATACTACTTGTAATATCTTCTCGATAGAAGGGAGTGTATATTGATCCTTGATATAATCTCTATTCAAGTCCCGTAAATCCACACACAATCAAATTTCCTTTTTTTCTTCCCCGACTCGGCACCAAATTAGCAACCCATAAATATTTTTTGATTTCAAAGATGATACTTGTCTCAATGAGTTTGTTCAATTCATGTTTCTTGAGAGGCTCAATATGAGGGTTCACTGGCCTTTGCTTATGTCTAATGGGCTTGGCTTCTAGATCTATCTCTATAGTGTGTTGGGCCAAATTTGGATCAAATCCTCTCAAATATTCATAACTCCAAGAAAATATATCCGAAACTCTTGAAAAAGTTGAATGAAATCAGATTTTCTTGAAAGGTACTTACTTTGCCAATTTGGAGCATTTTACCTTTTCCAACTGAATTGGTTCTAAAGCTTCACCCTTGACCTGAATATTTGCTTTCTCCTTCCGGAACTAGTCATTAGGATTGAAGATTGACTCTAGAGTTACCAAACCTTTTGGGATTTTGTTCATTATCAACTAAAATACTTGATCTTAATAGTGCGTTTACAATTTGTCTTGATTCTTGGAAGAGAACTTAACTTCTTCTTGAAGGAAATTGATGATTTTTTGATCACTTTCAAACACTTTCTCACCGATTTTATTGTCTAAAATAGTTGGCCTCACAACCAATTTGATATGAGGCTGATTTTGATCCTTCTTGATACTTTCAACCACATCAAATTCTACTCCAATTGCTACAATCCTATCTCGCAGCCTCATTCTTCTTCCTTGGTATGGAATCAATGTTAAATTCCTCAAAGTCTTCTATGAGATCCCATACTACTGTGTTTATAGCTCTTGAGAAGATCATTTTTAGCAGCATTCAGTCCTCTAATCCGATTTACAATTAGCTCACTATCTCTAAAAATTGCAAGTTCTTGATACCTATTTTCCTTTCCCAATGTAACCCATGGATTAGTGGTTCACACTCAGCCATATTATTAAAACAACCGAGTTAAAATATAAAAGCATTGTAGTACTTGTTACCTTTGGGAGACATAAGAATTGCTCCTCCTTCCAAACCTTGTCTATTACTTGAACCATTAAATAATAACCGCCATACAATATTCTCATCTTTATCATTTGGTTTCATGAGGCAAGTAAGAAGTGCATTTTCTTTGTGTAGACAATAAATGCCAAATTCAGCTTCCTCTATCTCTTTGTATGGGTCATAAGCATGCCTCTTGTGAGCCCAATCATTAAGTGTAAAATTTGGAATGCCTCGTAGCCTTAGTTTCTACTTCATAAGTACTTGAAAAAATTTCTTGGTCAAAGATGGTGGAATTGGTATTGATTAGACTTAGCACGTAAGGCTCAATGTGATAATTTGCAATTGGCTCAAATATGATTGTAGGTTTGGCTCCATATCTTTCTCTAAAAATCATGTGGGACTAATCAACTGATAGGTACCCGCCAATTTTAGCCATGAAGTCCCTTAACAAGCACAAATACAAGAGTGGTGGTATGTGAACAACTGATATGTCTTGTTGAACTATGACATTTGGGCATGCATATACCGTAAGGCTTAATTCTTTAATCACTCTAGTTGTACCCACTATGTTTCACTAATAAGTTGTGTACGTATGAACAAAAAAAATAAGGTAAAGGTGAGGAGAAATACATTTGAAATGAAGGTGGAAGGTAGAATGCATGTGTTCGATTTCCCGATCTAGTGCTGATTGTGAGAACTTCCTTTTGTTAGAAGAAACTACTTGTGCATGTAAAACAAGACCACAAGAAGAATATTAAACAATACATGTTAGTGGACTACCTAGCATATGCTAGATCCAGGAAGTGTGATACTCCCTAGATGGTTGTCAATCCATTGTTTAATACAATTTAATGCAAGAAATAATGTAAAAAAATAACATCCTATTGTAGTTGATATGATTTAGGTATCTCATTCAAATATGATAAGTAAATTTAATCTAACAAAGTTGAGCTATGATCAGATCTCGGAGGTTGGGCGGAGTAGCCCAAGTTATTAGAATGGGTCGATCATATTTTGGGTGGTTTTGGGTTATTTTGGTGAAGGTTATTAAGTTTTTGTTACGGGAATGATTACTAGATACGAGAGACCAATTTCGATAGGGTATGACCGATGTTGGTTGAGAGGAAAACTCGACAATGATTTAGGTTAAATGGCGTCGGTAGAGGTGGAATGGTAGAAACTCAATAAAATTTGGTTTTGGAGATTTTTTGTGATTGCAAAGAGAATGGAAGAATGATGGTTAGGTTGTCAAATAAGATGAGAATGCTCATAGATGCCTAGGGTTTGATGTGGGGACCTATTAGGTCATGGGTGGTCATAAGGGTGGATGGGTAGGAAGGTGAGGATGATAGGATGAAAAAGAGAATAGGATTTAAAAGAGAAAGCTAAAGAAATGATGATCTAAGTATGGAATGATGCAGATCAAAATGCACTTACTTGTATTTGTGGACATGGTGGTTGGATGAGGGTGATGGTTGATCTATTAAACTAGTGTTCATGATGTAGAAGTGCTTCCTAAAATGCTACTATGCATGCTAATGTCTTCGATCATTCTTAGTGTAAGTGGGGTGTGTCTAGATGTGGGTGAGGGATTTGGTTCATGCTTGCATGCATATATCTCTCTCTCCAAATTTGAATAATTCTTCCAACCTTTGGAACAAGGTTACCAAAGTGAATATATGGTAACCAATGATAGTTTAGGTTAACCGATGTCGCTTATGGTAGGAAATCCTTTGTTTGACAAAATAACATATCTTTGCTATCTCTGTTTTACCAGTTACGCCATTGGTTGGTCTAAAATGGTATTTTCTGCGTAAGTGGGCATGTTGTTAGAGAAAGAATAGGCATCTAGTGTTAGGGTTAGAATAAGTCTTAGTTAGTTATGGTAAGTAGAGATTGAGTCCTAGTTAGAATGAACATGCTAAGAATAGGTCCATGATGAGGTGTCTAGGTGATGTGGCTAGGTGAGGTGGTCAAGTGAGGACATTAATTAAATTAATTAAAGTAATTAATTCAATTAATCATGTGCACTATGGGATATGAATATGTAAGGTATGGTTTATTTAATTAATGGGGCTATAAGGGTGGTACAACCTAATTTTGGTGTCTACATTTTTCCCCTTTTTGTCACGTAGCTTGTATTGGTAAGCGATGCTAACAAAAATAGGAAGTGATTTCCCCATGTGTAGGTGAAGGTGATCCCCCTCAAACTAGGAACTGGTGAGGTGTTGTATGGAATCGGTGAGTGGTTTGATGAATATGTAGTTGGTGGAAGTGAAGGTAGGTGGGGAAGGGTATGAGTACTATGGGAAAGGGTGATGGTCGACTCGGGTAATAAGTAATAGGATAGGGTCAAATTGGGTAATGGGTAATGGAAATCAAATGCATGCACACGTATAGAATGCAACTTAGTACCAGGTTGAAGAGCTTATAAACACTACATCGTCCAAGGTCGATAGGTTTATCCAAACAAGGGTGAAGTGATTCAGGTATCCAAGGCATAGGATATGGTCTAGAAACACAACATAGGTCAAAGTGCAGGAATGTTTAGGTATGTTATGTAGTACGTCAAAGGTTGGGTCGGGATAAAGGACAAGAAAATAGGAAAGGTAAGGTCATCGGGAAAAACAACATGGGTAACAAAATCACAAGGTATAGCAAGTACACAAGGTCAATGGTCACACAAATTAGGTCAGTCCGTGTAAATAGATCATGGCATGGGTAAGACCAAGGTATAGGTAAAATAAAAATTCCCTACATGGAAATAAGTAAATGTAGGGATAGTTTGGGCTTGTAGGTAGGTTAGAATAAGTGTGGGTAAGGTCAAAGGGTATCTGGAAATAATGAGTTGAGGTCAAAATGGGAAAAATGAGGTGAAAATGGTAATGGCAGGTGACCAATTCTAGTTATAAAGTAACCGACATCGGTTTGGTATGACCAATGTTAGTCATGTCAGGTTAGGGTTAATAAAAAAATCCATATTTTATGATTCATTTTAACGTGTTGTTATTTGGGAAAATGACAAAGTGGTGGAGTAAGAGTGGAAAGTGACAATACGAGGGCTTTGAGCTGAGTTGGCGAGTGACTAGCACAAGATTGGCATTTGGTAGGTGGGTCCATGAGATCGATTGGAGCTATTTGATTGGTGGTAAGGTGAGAGGTTGATTTGTGGCATGGTAGAGGTGGGAGAGGGTTCGGGTGGGCCACCGGCGTGGAGGCCAAATGTACCACCATGTAGATGGCACTGAGATGAGGTAGGATTTAATCCTCTTCTATCTTTGGGTTGAAAATAATGTTTTAAATTGGTTTGGGTAAAAATTATTTTTAGTGGGAGTTTTATTTTGAATTTTTGGGTAAAATGAAGTAAATGAGGGAGGGGGAAGGTCCAATGTAGCTTAAATAGGGTTGACAATGAAGTTAGGCTAGGTTTGGGTAGGGTAGAGTAGGTGTGTAGGTCATTTTTAGGAATTTTGCTAAACGGGGGGTTTAATTTGAGTGCCATGATAGAGACCGATGTTAGTCTAAGGGTGGACAACGTTAGTTTCCTTTAGTTGGCATTAGTCGATCTTAGGTGACTGACATTGGTTTAAGTGAATCGATGTCGGTTATAGTTAATCGGTGACGGTCAAGGTGTATAAATAATATGGGTAATAAAGGTTAAGTGGTCAAGAAAAAAATAAGTGAGAGGGGGAGGGAGGATACATATAGAGTGACATGGTTAAGCTTGGAGTTGGTGTAAAGGATAGGTAAGTAGGTGAAATGATGTTTTTGGATGGGGAGTTGTGATTGTTGGGGGAAGGAGGCTAGTAGATGAATTAGGTAAAATGGGGTGAGTAGGATTGGTGTGGTTGGGTCTAGTTCGGGGTTAATAGATAAGTGCAAGTTGTCAGGTTTGTAATAATGTTGTGGTTTTGTTGGATGCAGGTGAGGGATGAGTTGTAGATGCGGGACATAGTACCACCTCTATTGCTAGCGATATGACTGAGCATGACCACGGAGGAGTGGATGCACATGACTAATGTTGGCATGAGTGGGATCTGATGCTACAGGCATGTAGCTCGAGATCCAAGTTTGATGGTCACACTCATCGAAAAATGGGACTCAGTGACCAACACATTCCACTTACCAATGGGTGAGATCACAGTCACCCTAGAGGATGTATACAAGATCTTATGGCTACCGATAGTTGGGCTGCAGGTATATTCTATTACATCGAGGCATCGAGAGGAGCTGATAGTGGATGTTTTTAGGGTGGCGATGACAGAGATGAGGTACCATATCACGAGTCTGAGCTATGGAGATATGTACATAGCTCAACCTCAGGAGATGTGGTTAGTGGTGTTGCTAATGGAGGCAGTATGTTGTTTTTCCTTGCTAGATGTGGAGGGTGGGAGATTCCCATGAGCACTAATGGGGGTTCTCTAGGACATGATGGAGGAGTGGGTCTATTTTTCCTAGGCACTGACATTCTTGGTGCAATTTTAGAGAGTCAGTACGGCCGGTCATTCTTGGGAGAGTCTGCGGAGATTTAGTTTATGTTGTACCTTCCTTCTACATTGTTGGGTGTATGAGCACATTGTATGCGTACGTCTAGTTGGCTTTCCCTGACAGGATTGGTTTAGGGTGGTTTAGTTAGGGTTGGTTATACAGGTGATGGGTACCACTTGGTGGAGAACATAGGGTGATGAGGGCCACCCATGATGTAGCATATTACGGTGAGTGTTGGGGGTTATCTGGGGTTGATATTTTTGGAGGCCATATGTTGGCTTTCCTTCATATAGGCGCATGGCCAAGGAGTTGGAGGAGCTGCAATCGCTCGAGGTTGATAGAGGGGCATCGTGTCGGTGAGCACGTGATGATACCAATGGATAGGGTTATGTGGAATTTTGGGCTGCCCCAGATGTGCCTCCATCATTCCCATAGTACATGAGAGATGATGTGGAGAGGCCTATGCCTCTACCATAATTGACTGTGTCGACATGGAAGGAGGAGTAGGTGGTGTACGGGAAGATTGATGATGTTGGGGCCATAGACAAATACATAAAGTGGTGGGCGGTGCAGCTACGGCAAGCACCAATAAGGCTAGGGCATCCTAACTTGGCTACTATCACGATACAATGAGATACCTTGTAGGTATAGGTGGCCACCCTTTTGACACAACTTGGAGTATTGCAGGGCAGCTCACGGGATCATAGGTATAAGTTCTACTTTACATGTGCAGTAGTAGCTTTGTAGGCCCAAAGTTACACATGTGGATAGATATCCACACAAGGTGGTGATGGAGATGGGTGATAGGTAGCCTCCCTATAGGCATAGATAACGGGTTTGTAGGGTCATTTAGCCACTACATAGGCTCAAATTATGGCCCTAAAGGCCCGTGTTATAGTGCGAGCACCTCCACAGTAGTAACAGGACAAGATCCCATAGTACGTGGGAGGAGGACAGTGGTACACACGGTGTTATTGGTTGGATATTTTTTCAAGCCAAAATATGAGGTTCAACCACATTACATGGGATTAAATCCCTCCCCAAAGATAGGTGAGGCTACATGTTTATTACTAATCTAAAACACAATGAAATAATATATATAGTATTCACACTAATCTAACCATTGGGGTTGGGATAGAATCTCAAAATCCATATCCACACTAGTGAAGATGTTGTTTTTATAAATGGAATGGATCAGAAAGGAAATTATTATTATGGAAGAAACACAATGGAAAGGAAATGAGAGGAACATATTTTCTTTTGAGAAAACATAGATCACGAAATAATCATACAATTTCTAGATAACAAATGTAATGTTTGAAACAATTAAAATAATCAAGAATGCTAAACAAAGAATAGCTTAAGATTCTGAACATAAGAACAATATCTTAAGAGAGATGAATCTCACAACACAAAGTTTACAAAATAGCATCAGTTTCTATTCCTCAAATGATTAAAAGAAAACACAAAGTTTTTCTTCTTCACAATAGTTCTCAATATTCCAAAAATCTCAACCCTTTAAATGCACAAGCATCCCTTATTTATAATAAAAGGAGTTGAGAGAAAATAGGATAAATCCTAGAAAATAGTCCTTTTAATGAGAGTCCTATTTTGCTTGACTCTCACGTAGGAGACCAAGTCAAAATTTGCTTTCTACATGATGAAACGAAAATGAAAAAGACATGTCAATTTCAAGATTGAAATGACATGAAACATTATGCCTATTCTGTTTCATCATTTTTGTCTTCCTCCAACAAAGCCTTGCTTGTCCCAAAATTCTTGAACTTTTGGATTATGCCTGCATCTCATCTTCATCAGGCATGGTGGAATGGTCACTCAGGACTTCACATGTTTCCTAAGTATCGCTCACATTACCAGGAAGTTTCTTTAGTCTCTTGTTGAGTTTCCTTAGTGTTTCCAAAGAATGTTCAATCTTCATGAACCTATCAATGATTTCCAAGCTAAAGCCATAAGTTGGTTTGTGTTGAATTGATTCTTGGATCTACTTGTAAAGATCATCAATAGGTAGAATACATGAGCTTTCATTCAACACTTTAGTATAGATCTTGATTAGCTCTTCTTCTATGTCATTTGTGCCATCAACCAATTGATCTCTTGATTCCCTCAATTTTGCAAGCTTCATTGAGAATATTTATTCTAAATCTAATGGCTTTGGTCAGTTGAAAATGCTTTTCCCCATGTAGAATGATGCCTTCTTCGATCAAGACGTGGGATGGAACCTCGTTTCAACGTATTGAGAGGCTTCAAAAGTTAACTCTAGGTTCCCGACAAAATTTTGAAAATTCATCATCCATTTTCTCACCATCCTTCTTTATATCCTCCAAGGATTTGTAGACTTCCATGAGTCATCAATGACCTCTTTTCCTTGTAGGAGTAGCCTTTGGATCCATTCATCGACCATTCTCCCCTTCTCATTAATCTTCTCAATCATGGGTACCGATGAGAAATCGAACCTGATAGGAGTAGAGGATGATGGTGTTGACTCAAGAGGCTTTGAGAGCTTGAGTAGTACTTTTGTCAACTTCTCTACTTTCTCTTTAGCTCATCTCTATTTTCCTTTGTTTCCTTTAACTTCTAGCACAACACATTCATGGCATCTTGTGCATCTTGTTGTGCTCCCTCCATTGTCACTTTTCCTAGATCAACCCTTGTGATCTGATAATGGTGACCATTATATCATCCTTGGTTTTGTCAGCCATGGGAGTGGTAATTTCCACAAACTTATGCCCTGAGGCATCCACTAAAATCCTTGAAACCATTTTGGGTTTCTTGGAAAACTTAGTAGGAGTGACCTTGAGGGAACTGAAATCAAAGGCTGGTAGGGGAACTACCACCTTCCTCTTCCTTGGGGTCTGATCTATTAACCATTGAGGCATACTGGAATAATTTTCTCCCATCGTAGGTGTTACGGTCACATCTTTAGGTGGAGGAAGGTTTTCTTATGGAGTGGTGATCATTGTGAGTGTAGTGTCCATGGAAATGGACTCAAGGAATGAAGGTACAAAAGGAGGAGGCATATCCATGGTTAACTTGGGTCCAAGTGGGGAGAGGTGAGAGGCTAGAGAAGATGTTGGCCATGGCTGAGGAATTTGGTGAAGAAACCTGAAGCAAAGAAGGTTGAATGGGGGAGGTAATGATTCTAAAATTAGATCTTGAGAGATAAGAGGAAGACTTACCTATGATGAACTATCAACCAAAAGGGGAATGAAAGGTTGACCAACCTCTTCTCCTGAAGGAATATTTCCTTGTTTTGGTGGTGGAGGTGAATCAAGAACCTCAACCATTTTGGGAGAGTGGCCAATGATGTGGTCACTTGCTCTTCTCCCTTTCTGACAAACTTAACCTTTATTGGCCTCTTGGAAGAGTCCTTATCCTTTTCCTTTTTCCCTTAGAGGGTCCCACTTCCAAAGTAGCTAGCTTTTAAAAAAACTCTTTTCTTTATAACTCATTCCCAAGAAATGAGCCACGCCTTAGTATGGGCAAGAATTTGAGTAGCTCTTCCTACATGATAGAAGCTTTCTCAGCAATGGACCAATCAATGGCTGGGAATACATATTGGTCTTCATTCAACCCATCATACGAGGTGTCAAGGACACTTTCATTATCCATGGTGCCTTCTGGGATGTCAGATAGATCTAACATCTGAATCTCTTCAAGTGTTAACCTACTATTGTCCTTTCTTCAGATGGAAACTTCATCCCAAAGATCAACCCAAATGTCTTCTATACTGGGCACATGTAGATATAAGGTTCCATATGACTTAAGGACTCCTCAGAAATCAAACCCATCTCTATGCTTCATGTGCTTTTTCAACTTGTCCTGCAGCTCGTGCACCATGTTCTTGGCTTTAACCACTATTGAGCACGTGTACCTTTCGATGGAAATAGGGAAGGAGATAGCGGCCTTGTGCTTACTCTATTGGAATTTTTGAAAATCCAACAATTGTCTAACCAACTCCATTAGGATCAGCTTATCACCTGGGAACCTGGGCAATTAGAAAGGATCACCTGGGTACATGACCACCGAAGGTATGTGAACTTCTTGAATTGTAAGAAGATACAACCCCATTTTGATACTTCAGCCCATGCTTCATCAGAGACTCTCTTTTCCTTAGATCAGGGTTCATCCTGCAGATATTTTCATAAAAGAAGGCATCATTCACTCTTCTGAATTGATCCTCGAAACCCTTCATTGTCAGCTAAGGGAAGTACCGATATATGTGTTTTGTTGCCCTATTTCCCTTTGCATCCAACCCTGGATAATTTCTCATGCCGGCTGCTACATAGGTGACATATGATGACATATAAAACTTGCCAGTAGACAAGACTGTCTTCATCTGGGAATCAATCTCATTACTTATAAGACTACTCTAATCGATCCCTTGTTCATTCTTCTTTATAATGACCATGAATTGATACATCCACCCTTGGAAGTCTCTTGACTTGGGAGTCCAAATACTCGACTCAAGCAGGGTGATAATATCACTGATTTCAAGGATGAAATCACTCCTAGGGACAAACTTGGGAAACCTAGAGATGACTGGCTTGGCCTTGATCAAGAATTTTTATTCACATGCTTGATGCAATCTTCTTGATCTTTGTCCCAAGATTTTTGTGCTGACTTAAGATCTACATCAACATATTCCTCAAAGTTGGGAAATCTTAAGAGGTCATCAAAGTAACCCCATCCAACTTCACTATGATTTCTCCTGCTTGATTTCTCACTAAGCGGGAATCTGAGTCATAATTGGAAGCACAGGCCAGAATGAACTCGGGGCATTGAGAAGACATTGGGAATCCTATGCTGCAAGAGGGAGGCCACTGCTGGTTATTGACTTCATCTAGGGATTCTGAGAAGAATCCTTGGTTCTGTTCCAAAAGTCTTCCATGTCTATGTTACCAAGCTCTGTGTCTTGGATATCGTAATTGCAATCTATGTAGGAAGGGGACTCCATCTTTTGGTACTTGTACTTCATCTTTCCTGATCTGTCTGACTTATCCTTAGATTTTCCAGGATCCGACATGAGAAGTCCTGAAGGAAGAATGCTTAGATGACTTCTGGTTGAACAATCGGGCTTGAAAGCTTGTTGAGCAACCCTACAGACCCGCCACACTAACCGACTTTGAGACCTATCGGACACTTCATGAAACCCGACACACTGCAGTGTATATCAAAAACTAGGTCATGTTGAACACTTTGTGAAACCCGACACAAAGGTAGAACTCAAGTGATGTTGAACACTTCGAGAACCCGATACAAGTGGAAGTCAAATGATGTTGAACACTCTACAAAACCCGACACAAGTAGAAGTTGGAAGATGTCGACACACAAGATGTAAAACCCGAAACAAAAAGGTGTCGGGTTTTCGGATGTTGGAAAAATGTAAAATTTCCACCAAGCTTGTAAGTTAAGATTTTAGATTCTTCTCAACAATCTAAAGAGTATATCCATGGAAAAATAAGAAAACACCCAGGATGAAATTTAAACAAGAGGTTTCATGGGAATACAACAAGAAATGAAGAAAACAACCGAAACCCTAAACCCAGAGGAGAGAAAAAGAAAAGAGGGAAAATTCCAAATGAACACTTCAAAAAAACCCCAAAGACCTCAAAGTGGTAAGAAGAGAAAAATACCTTCAATAAATTTGAAAAAATGGTCAAAGACGGATCACAAAATCGATCAAGAGGTTCAGTCGGGTTTGGAGGTGAAGGAACATGTATGAAAAATCCATAGGAAAAATATGCCAGGTAAAAATGACGTGTAAAATTGAACTATTTATAAATCCCTAGCATTAATTACACCTCCTCGACATGTGTGCCAACTAATAGATAACTCGACATTAATGCCATGTCATCATGCTTAGCACGTCTGAAAACCCGATACAAAGGTTTTCTTATCAAATCAGGTTTTGGGAAACAATGACATGAAGCATGCAAAAGACATGTTTGGATGTTATCAAGTTCCAAAACCGATACAAAGGATCAGTTCGGGTTTTGGGTTTTAGGAAACAAGCAACATGAAGCATGCTTTTTGAAAGGTATGTTCCAGATGCTCTGAATTTCAAAACCCGATACAAAGAATGTAATTAGGTTTTGGGTTTTGAAGACAATTGACATGAAGCATGTAAAAGACATGTTTCCATGTGATGGAAACCTGAAAACCCAAAAATCTCCTTCAAAGGGCATTTTTAGGAGATTTTGTCAAAAAATTTCTATGGTTATCTCAATTTTAGCTGAAATCACTAAAAATGAGATAACAGCTGGCTCCAGTTGGGGAATTTCTTTGAGACATCAAAGGAAGAGAACTCATATATCAAAAGCTTTATCCATTGGGCTATGGAGTTCAGAAGAAGAAAAACCAAAAACAAAGAAAGAAAGAAAGAAAAGAAAGAAAACACACAAAAAAAATAAATTATGATACATTGTAAGAGAGCATCTTGCATTACTGGTGGAACATCTTCAAATGTTGGCCACTGAAAGGTAGAGGGAGAAACTCTCCATCAAGGTATGATAGACAAAAGCTATTTTCACCATTCAGCTGATGTATTTTGAAAGGACCTTTCCATAAGGAGTCAAACTTGCCATGCATCCCTTTCTGCTCCCTTCTCTTGTCCCAGAGAAGTACTAGATCTCCAATCTAGAAATCACGTTGCTTTGATTTCTTGTCAAATATCCTTTTGACTTTTCTTTGATGATCTACAATGTGATCCACCACCTTGCTTCATTCTTCTTCTAACTTGGCTAGGTACATTATCCTTTTCTCAATGGAACTTTGAAAAGTTTCATCCTCAATTGCTTTAGCCAATCGTAAGGCTAGAAATTCTACGAGATAGTATCTCAAGGATTAATCCATACAACACATGGAATGGGGAATTCCAATAGCTCATTTAGGAGTAATCCAATCTTCCCATAATGCATCATATAATGCTTTTGTGCCATGTCCTAAGATTTTCATGACCAAATTTTTTCGATTATGGTCACTAGGTTTTTCTTATTTGATTAAACTGACCATTGCCTTGGGGTAATAATCAGATGAATGAGCCAATGTGATCCCAAATCCCATAACAAAATTTATCAACTCATGAGATGAGAAATTGAAGTGTTTTCAGCAATGATCTTGTGAGGCACACCAATCTAACAATTATATTCTCCTTGAGAAAGTTACACACAACTTCATAGGTTGCTTTTTTGATGGCTGAGAAACTTCCACCCACTTGGTGAATAGTCTATGGTAGTGAGCACATAATTATGACGGCACTGGAGAGGTAGGGTTCAACACTCCAATGAAATCAATTCCCCATTGGCAAAAGGTTCTTTAATCACCACATGTTTCAAGGGAAGAGCATTTTTAGACGACCAACGAAATGTTGACAAGCTTCACACTTGGCTACCCATTAATTGAATCTTGAAAGAGAGTAGGCAATAGTAGGCCCGTAAGATCTTGTAAGCCATTACGGAGAAGAGAAATTCCTCCACATGCTAGATTGTGGAAGGATTCTAGAAACCTTACCCTTGAGACTTATCAACACATCGCAGAATACACCATCAATACCTTTCTTGATATACCATTGTCCCACAGAATGTATCTGTAGACCTTAGTTTAACTATCCTCTTTTTTTTTGGCTTAAATGTGGAGGGAACTTCCATAAGTTAAAAAGAAAGCAATATCTATGTACTATTCATCATTCCTGCTTATGAAAAGCACTTTGGGTAATCCAAAGAAGTACCTTTAGTTTCTTGCATTTTGTCTAGCATTATTTTTCGCGATCAATTCGGGCACATGCCTCTTCCCGCACCAACTTGGTAGGTATGATGTCCAAGTCATATTCCTAGACTTTGCTAGAGAAGTTACCCATTGACTACCCAACTCTTGTTGGGTCAAAATGGATTTAAGCGTAGTATTAGGAACAAGAACGAGAGTGTGGGAACTTAACACATAATACCTAAAATGTTTCACCACTCTCACCATTGCATAAGCATGATTTTCAAAAATGACATCTTAAATTCATGTTCCTTTAGAGGGGAAGCTCATGAAAGCAATGGGAGCTTCAATTCCTTCTTCATTTTCCCGCATCAGGATGGACGATACTATATGTGTGGAAGCATATTCTCAATTATATACATGATGAAATCTTTTTGAAGTCTTGGGCATACGGAATAGAGCATGAGAAATCCCATTTGACTTCTTTAAAAGCAATATTCTCTTAAAGTTGCTCCATCAAATGGAGTCTTACCTTTCATCATCCCAAGGATATCCTTGGTTTTATCGGCAAAGTTAGTAAAATATTCTTAGGAAATTGACCTTCCCAAAAAAAGGAGTGCACCCAGTTTTACTTGTGGGTAGGGTAAGGCTTTGGATGGCCTTCACCCTCTCTCGGATCGATCTTGGTTCCTTCTTTATTTCAGATATAACCAAGAAACTTTCCTTTTCACATTCGAACATGGACTTTTTAGGATTTAATGAAATCCCATGACGTTAGTACCTTAAGAGTACTTGTTCCAAGTGATCATAATGATCACTTCACTTTTAGAGAAGACCATCAAGTCATCCAAATACACAAATATGACAAATTTCCCATTAAAATCTGAAAGCTAAGTCCATAGCCCTTTTGAAACGTGGCTCTAACATTAATCAAACCAAAAGGCATCCTCTCTGTAAGCAAAGGTTCCCCATGGGTGGTGAATGTTATTTTATGTTGATCTTTAGCAGCTACCTCAACTCGATTATATCTTGAAAATCCATCAAGCATGGATAACATTTTGATCTAGTGACGGTACTGTAATACTTGGTCCATGATGGGCAATGGATAATTTTCTTTCAATGAAGATGATTGAGGTTCCGAAGTCAACACAAATCAGATTTCACCGTTCTTCTTTTAAAGGAAAATATTCAAGAGAATCCCAGTGGAATGATGGATTGGAAAGATAATCCTTGCATCTAACATCTTCTAAATTTTTTCAAGAATAGTCCCTAAGATCTTTGGGTTGTAATTCCTTATTTTTCCTATAGGGTTTAACCTCGGAGCTAACAAAGGAATGCTATGTTGCACATCCTTGGGCTTGAAAGACTTTAGATCCACATATGACCATGCTAGGATGTCCATATATCTCTTCAAGAGTGAAGAGAATCTTTCTTTTTCCTCCAGAGAACAACATTTACCAATGTTTACCATCCATGGTTGGTCAGAAGAGCCCAAGTTAACTTGATCTACCTCTGACAAGGAAGCACCTTCAACTTGCCTTTTATCTTGAATGAAATGGTCATGCTTGTCAAACAAACCTTCCAGAGAAACTAATCCCTTCAGAATCTTATTGCCTTTAAGTTGGATGAATTCACCATCAATTTCTTGATATGAATTTGAGATGGACTCATGAAAAGATGATTCTGATCCTTCAAAATAAAGCTCACTAAAATTATCAGCTTTCTCAAGAAAATACAATACTTGTTGATCATCATTAAACACTTGCCAATGTGTTGAATTATCTGGAACACTTGGACGATACACAATCTCAATGGTATACGTGTCCTATTTGAACTTTGGGTGAGGAAGGAGAAGAGATGTAGATATGGACTAAAGAATCAAATTTATCATTGTAATCTCTTAAGACTGCCTTAATGGAAAAAGCATCAAAGCATTCTATGTTGTCCCAAACCTTGTTCCTGTAATGTCTTAGGTGATCATTTTTTACTTGATAGGTCCCCCTTACTTGATTCACAATCAACTCAACATCTCCCTGTACTTTGAGATTTCAGATTCCTTTTTTCTTTCCATTTCTAATCCTAATAAAAAGCTTCATATTCGGCTATGTTATTAGTATTATCAAATTGCAACTTGAAATAAAAGGGAAAGATCTCAAAATCTAGAGATATAAGAACCACGCCAACACCTAAACTAGTAGTTGAACAAGCTCCCATCAAACTCAAGGATCCAAGGAAGTGTTAGGATATTCTTCTTTGACTTTTACAGAGGGTACCTTAGATGTCAAGAAATAATTACCCAAGCCTACATCTTCAAAGAGAATTTGAGCCTTAGGATCATCTAATTTAGTAAGGTATTTTTATTGTGCTTAATAAGATCACGAGGATCCAGTCTCTTCATGACACACAGGAATTTTAGCTTTGGTAAGATCCATCTTGATTTCTCCTCCAACATCGCTAAGACAATGGCCAAATCGGGGATAAGAGATCTTCTCAACAAAGAAGATTTACATCAGGGGGTTGAGCATTGATGAACAAACACTTTTTGATTTTCAAGAGTGGGAATGGCTAGCTCGGAATCTTATGAATTAGCTTATTGAATTTTTAAAACTATGAAATCCCGACAAATGGGTTCATAAGACTCCTTCTTCATGTGTGTAAAGGCTTTTCTAACAAAGTGTGAGAGTCTTCATGAAGTCCCCATGGGTTTGAACCTTTCTTCAAATACATGAGAACCGCATGGTAGAATACAAATCAGTTGGTAATGCATGCATTCAAAAGATGGTAGAACCATTCTGTTGCTACACCATGTAATGTCTCAATGAAGAGTCGAACAGAGACGTCTTCATGAGAAACTCCAAGAATGCCACATGTGACAAAGAATGAAGCGATGTGTTCATCAAGGTGTTGCTTCCCATCACCATTGAACTTAGGAATATTCTTACATGATCCATGTGGTAGGTCATGCAATGGTGGAGTAAGGGAAAGAGGACCAATAGCCGCACCCCAAGGCATAAGTTGTGCTGCCATTCTTCTAAATGAAGTGCATATGGGAATCGAGTATATCGACAAGAATAGTGCATGATAAGTTGTAGAAACTTCTTGTTCTTGAAGAATCTGAGTTCTTTGGATGGGTGAAGAACTTCTCGCTCGGACTAGATGCAACATTGTTGGGTGAAAGCATAAAATTATGTTGTTGAAGAAAATCAAAGAACGGATCAGTTTCACCCTGCTCGGCTTGACCGAGTGAAGATCTTTCTAGCCAGCTTGAACTAGAAAATAGATCTTGTTGAAAATAAGGAAAATACAAGGAGTCACAGACACCAATAGGATAAGCTTAGTCTTATCAATCGTATTCCCTAGCAGAGTCACCAAAAACTATTGGTTGGATATTTTGTCAAGCCAAAATATGAGGTTCAACCATAGTACATGGGATTAAATCCCTCCTCAAAGATAGGTGAGGCTACCTATTTATTACTAATCTAAAACACAACATAAATAATATATACAATATTCACACTAATCTAACCATTGGGGTTGGAAGAATCCGAAATCCATATCCACACAAGGTGAAGATGTTGTTTTTTAAATGAAATGGATTGGAAAGGAAATTATTATTATGGAAGAAACACAATGGAAAGGAAATGAGGGAATGTACTTTCTTTCGAGTAAACATATCATGAAATAATCATACGAGTTTTAGATAACAAATGTAATGTAAAAACAATTAAAATAATCGAGATGCTAAACAAAGAATAGCTTAAGATCCGAACATAAGAACAATATCTTAAGAGAGATGAATCTCACAACACAAAGTTTACAAAATAGCATTGTTTCTATTCCTCAAATGATTAAAAGAAAACACAAAGTTTTTCTTCTTCACAATAGTTCTCAATATTCCAAAAATCTCAACCCTTTAGAATGCACAAACATCCCTTATTTATAATAAAAAGAGTTGAGATAAAATAGGATAAATCCTAGAAAATAGTCCTTTAATGAGAGTCCTATTTTGCTTGATTCTCACGTAGGAGACCAAGTCAAAATTTTATTTCTACATGATGAAACAAAAATGAAAAAGACATGTCGATTTCAAGATTGAAATGACATGAAACATTATGCCTATTTTGTTCCATCATCTTTGTCTTCCTCCAGCAAAGCCTACTTGTCTCAAAATTCTTGGAACTTTTGGATTATTCCCTACATCTCATCTTCATTAGGCACTATGGAATGGTCACTCAATACTTCACATGTTTCTTGAGTATTCTCGTGTTACCAAGAAGTTTCTTCAGTCTCTTGTTGAGTTTCCTCAGTGATTCTAAAGCATGTTCAATCTTCACGAACCTATCAATGATTTCTAGGCTAAATCCATAGCTTGGTTCATGCTGAATTGATTCTTGGATCTACTTGTAAAGATCATCAAAGGGTAGAATACTCGAGCTTTCATTCAACACTTTAGCATAGATCTTGATTAGCTCTTCTTCTATGTCATTTGTGCCATCAACCAATTGATCTCTTGATTCCCTCACTTTTACTGCAAGCTTCATTGAGAATATTTATTTGAATCTAATGGCTTTGGTCAGCTTAAAAATGCTTTGTCCCCATGTGGAATGATGCCTTCTTTGATCAATACGTGGGACGGAACCTGTTTCAGTGTATTGAGAGCTTCAAAAGTTAACTCTAGGTTCCGACTCTACTGAAAATTCATCATCCATTTTCTCACCATCCTTCTTTATATCCTCCAAGGATTTGTAGACTTCCACAGAGTCATCAATGACCTCTTTTCCTTGCAAGAGTAGCCTCTGGATCCATTCATCGACCATTCTCCCCTTCTCATTAATCTTCTCAATCATGGGTACCGATGAGAAATCAAACCTGATAGGAGTAGAGGATGATGGTGTTGACTCAGGAGGCTTTGAGAGCTTGAGTAGTACTTATGTAGCTACTCTACTTTCTCTTTAGCTCATCTCTGTTTACCTTTTTTCCTTCAAGCTTCACGGGAAAACACATTCATGGCATCTTGTGCATCTTGTTGTGCTCCCTCCATTGTCACTTTTCCTAGATCAACCCTTGTGATCTTGATAATCGGTGACCATTATATCATCCTTGGTTTTTTCAGCCATGGGAGTGGAAATTTCTACAAACTTATGCCCTAAGGCATCCACTGAAACCCTTGAAACCATTTTGGGTTTCTTGGCAGACTTGGTAGGAGTGACCTTGAGGGAACTAAAATCAAAGGCTGGTAGGGGAACTACCACCTTCCTCTTCCTTGGGGTCTGATCTATTAACCATTGAGGCATACTGGAAGAATTTTCTCCCATCATAGGTGTTACGGTCACATCTTTAGGTGGAGGAAGGTTTGTGGAGTGGTGATCACTACGAGTGTAGTGTCCATGGAAATGGACTAAGGGAATGAAGGCACAGAAGGAGGAGGCATATCCATGGTTAACTTGGGTCCAATGGGGAGAGGTGAGAGGCTAGAGAAGATGTTGGCCATGGCTGAGGAACTTGGTGAAGAAACCTAAAGCAAGGAGGTTGAATGGGGGGAGGTAATGATTCTGAAATTAGAGCTTGAGAGATAAGAGGAAGACTTACCTCTGATGAACTATCAACCAAAAGGGGAATGAAAGGTTGACAACCTCTTCTCCGAAGGAATATTTTCTAGTTCGGTGGTGGAGGTGAATCAAGAACCTCAACTGTTTTATGGGAGAGTGGCCATGATGTAGTCAATTTGCTCTTCCCTTTTCGACAAACTTAACCTTTATTGGCCTCTTGGAAGAGTATTTATCCTTTTCCTTTTTTTTTCCTGGAGGGTCCTTCTTCCAAAGTAGCTAGCTTTGAAAAAAACTCCCTTCTTTATAACTCATTCCCAAAGAAATGAGCCACGCCTTAGTATGGGAAAGAATTTGAGTGGCTCTTCCCGTGATAGAAGCTTTCTCAACAATGGACCAATCAATGGCTGGGAATACATATTAGTCTTCATTCAACCCATTATACGAGGTGTCAAGGACACTTTCATTATCCATGGTGCCTTCTGGGATGTCAGATAGATCTAACATCTGAATCTCTTCAAGTGTTAACTATTATTGTCCTTTCTTCGAATGGAAACTTCATCCGAAGATCAACCAAATGTCTTATACACGGGGGCACATGTAGATATAAGGTCCCATATGACTTAAGGACTCCTCGGAAATCAAACCCATCTTTGTGCTTCATGTGCTTTTTTCAACTTGTCCTACAGCTCATGCACCACATTCTTGGCTTTAACCATTGTTGAACATGTGTACCTTCCGATGGAAATAGGGAAGGAGATGGAGGCCTTTATGCTTACTCTATTGGAATTTGTGAAAATCCAACAATTATCTAACCAACTCCATCAGGATCAGCTTATCACCTAGGAACCTGGGAAATGGAAAGGATCACCCAGGTACATGACCACCTAAAGGTATGTGAACTTCTTGAATTGTAAGAAGATACAACCCCATTTTGATACTTTGCCCATGCCTCATCAGAGACTCTTCTTTTCCTTAGATCAAGGTTCATCCTGTAGATATTTTCATAAAAGAAGGCATCGTTCACTCTTCTGAATTGATCCTCAGACCCCTTCATTGTCAGTTGAGGGAAGTACTGATATATGTGTTTTGTTTCCCTATTTCCCTTTGCATCCAACCCTAGATAATTTCTCATGCCAGATTGTTGCATAGGTGACATATGACGACATATAGAACTTTCCAGTAGACAAGACTATTTTCATCTGGGAATCTATCTCATCACTTATAAGACTGCTCCAATCGATCCCTTGTTCATTCTTCTTTATAATGACCATGAATTGATACATCCACCCTTAGAAGTCTCTTGACTCGGGGAGTCCAAATACTCAACTTAGCAGGGTGATAATATCACTGATTTCAAGGACAAAATCACTCCTAGGGACAAACTTGGGAAACCTAGAGACGACTGGCTTGGCCTTGATCAAGAAATTTTTATTCACATGCTTGATGTAGTCTTCTTGATCTTTATCCCAAGATTTCTGTGCTGATTTAAGATCTACATCAACATATTCCTCAAAGTTTGGCAATCTTAAGAGGTCATCAAAGTAACCCCCATCTAACTTCACTATGATTTCTCCTGCTTGATTTCTCACTGAGCGGGAATCTGAGTCATAATTGGAAGCGCACATGCCGTAATGAACTAGGGCATTGAGAGACATTGGAAATCCTATGCAAGAGGGAGGCCATATTAGTTATTGACTTCATCTAGGGATTTTGAGAAGAATCCTTGTTCTGTTCCAAAATTCTTCCATGTCTATGTTACCAAGCTCCGTGTCCCGAGATATCATAATTAAATCTATGTAGGAAGGGGACTCCATCTTTCGGTACTTATACTTCATCTTTCGGATCTATCTGACTTATCCTTAGATTGTCCAAGATCCGACATGAGAATTCCTAAAGGAAGAATGCTTAGATGACTTCTGGTTGAACAATCAGGCTTGAAAGCTTGCTGAGTAACCCTACAAACCTGCCACACTAACCGACTTTGAGACTGTTAGACACTTCGTGAAACTTGACACACTATAGTGTATATCGGAAACTCAGTTGATGTCGACACTTTCTTGAAAAAACGATAAAGTGTAGAACAAGGTGATGTTGAACACTTTGTAAAACCCGATACAAGAGGAAGTTCAAGATGTTGAACACTCTACGAAACCCAACACAAGAAAAATTTGGAAGATGTCGAACACCTGTAAAACTTGAAACACAGGCGTTCGGGTTTTGGGATGTTAAAAATGTAAAACTTCCACCAAGCTTGTAAGTTAAGATTTTTAGATTCTTCTCAACAACTAAAGAGTATATCCATGGGAAAAATAAGAAAACACCTAGGATGAAATTTAAACAAGAGGTTACATGGGAATATAACATAAAATGAAGAAACAACCCAAAACCCTAAACCTAGAGAGGGAGAGAAAAAGAAAAGAGGGGAAAATGCCAAATGAAAACTTTAAAATCAATCCCAAAGACCTAAAAGTGGTAAGAAGAGAAAAATACCTTCAATAAATTTGAAAAATGTTTGAAGATGGATCACGAAATTGATCAAGAGGTTTAGTCGGGTTTGGAGGTCGAAGGAGCATGTATGAAAAATCCATGCAGCAAAAATATGCCAGGTAAAAATGACATGTAAAATTAAACTATTTATAAATCCCTAGCATTTATTACACCTCCTTTGACACATGTTTCAACTACCGTGAAAACTTGACATTAATGGCATGTCATCATGCTTAGCACATCCTAAAAAACCCGATATAAAGGTTTTCTTATCAAATCAAGTTTGGGAACAACTAAAATGAAGCATGAAAAAGACAAGTATAGATGTTATCAATTTTTGAAAACCCAATACAAAGGAAAGGTTCAAAGTTTCAGTGTTTTGGGAAACAAGTTGCATAAGCATGCTTTTGAAAGGTATGTTTTGATGCTCTTGAGTTCCAAAACCCGATACACTAGAATGTAATCAAGGTTTCAAAGTTTTGGAAGACAATTGACATGAAGCATATAAAAGACATGTTTCCATGCAATGAAACCCGAAAACCCAAAGATCTCCTTCAAAGGGAATTTTTAGGAGATTTTCTCAAAAAAATCTATGGTTATCTCAAATTTAGCTGAAATCACTAAAAACGAGATAACACGGGTATAGGGTTTGAGGCCATCCTTAGTAGGAAAAAGCTCACATGTTGTTGTGAGACCTATGGAACCACCCTAGAAAGTTCCAATGGTGAGGTTCAAGGATTCCCTAAATGAAAAATGGTATTACGATGATTACATGACAATCAGCCGAGATAGATGTCCCCTCCTATGTAGATTATAGGGCACAACATGCCTCGAGTGAGAGGATGAGATTCCACACTCATAGTGTAGAAATTACAGGGGTTTGGTGTTCCCAAAGATAGGTTCAGGTGAGGATACTAGTTCACGGAGGTCATATCCAATCATGGGCTGCTAGACGGAGATTAGACTCGAGACCCATGGAGGGTGAAGAGATTCCGAGAGGGCACCAAATATGTAAAGAGGAGGAGACAGATGATACCGGCCCGAGGGTCTCATGTGGGGTCTCGATTAGTCATCTCGGTATGGTTATTTATTTATTTTTGAGATTTTTGATGGGTGTACTCATTCCCTTAATTTAATCAACTTCTTGTTGATGTCATATCAAACCAAGGGTGTGTCCAAAGCTATATGCAACAAGAGTACTTTAACTGATCTAGTAGTTGACTGTAACTATTTTTTATATTTTCTGGGGGATCTCTTTAATGTCTTAAGGACTTCTTGGTAAAACCTTATTCAAATCAAACCATGAAAACTTGCTGAAAATAAAACACACTGAAAGCTTCTTTCAAAGGAAACACACCATTTGAAAAGGAAACACATTTTTGTTGGAAAATAAACACACTTTCTTTTGAAGGAAAACACTCAAATTAAAATGCTTGAAAAGAATTGCAAGAAATATAAAGATTTATCTAAACACTGCAGAAAAATTATGCAATATAATTTAACCGAAAGAACTAAAGAAATAAAAATTAACAAATCTAAGCTATTTGATGAAGAAATATAAATACCAAATAAATGAATATCATTGTCCCTTGGGGAGTGAGCCCTTGCTCCTCCTTGAACCAGGATTTTAACAACTTAGAATGGCTATTTTATTGATGAAAAATTCCAGTATTACAAAACGTCTTTGGATCTGGATACTTAATCTATTTCTCTTCTCTGTTCTATATCTCTCATTATCTTTCTATCTAATGTAGGTATGCTTTTATATACATTTTACAATCCTATCTGATCTCAATGATTATGATGAAATCAAATCTTTCCTAGAATAGATGTTGAGTCAGATGGTGGTTGATCAGATAGTTGTAGGATAACTCTTCCTGGATCTGCATTCAAAATCTTCTCATCCTTCATGATTGTAGATGTAAAATTTCTGGATGTGGTTTAAAATAGATAACTCCCATCGGTTCTAGAACTTTGGAGAAGTTCTAGAACCATAGGAAATTGTTAAGAACCAAAACTTGTGAGAGTTTTGAAGTTGTCACTAGGAGTTCGGAACTAAGTTCGAAAATTTTGGAACTAAATTCTGGAGTTCCAAAACTAAGTCTGAAAGTTTCGGAACTAAATGATGATTGTGTGATGGAGTTCCGGAACTAGCTTGGAAGTTCCGAACTAAGCTGTGTAGGATTAGATGCTATCAAAAACATATTGAATGCCACCTGCTTCATTTCCTTGACTGATTAGACCTACTTTATTACAAAACTAAATTTAAACACACACTATGTTAGGAATTTCAGAGTTTTTAACATTAGGATCACAATCAATCAAAAGATAGATAGTTACATCCTAACTCATATCAGATCAACTAAAAGTCACACAATGCAATCAAACTTAATCAAAAGGAGAGTATGATGAGATCATATATTATACATTAATTGACATATACTAGCCTCATCATTTCCCCAGACTTACTTGTTTGTAAGTCCCTTTACAAACTCATTCTTCAAAAGTAGGATCATATGTTCTACATTCCATTTGATTGCTCAGATCAAATGGCTGAAACTGAATTTTCCAATGCTTAAGCTCAGATGTACTGTACCCAACTCCTTTTTTTATTTTCCTCTTTGACCTTTTTTCCTTGGTATGTTTTCTCTTATCATTTCCAAGGAGACATGGGGGTGTAAGTAGAGGTGGCCTCATCAATTTCTAGATTATCTGACTTGGGAAGGAGAGAATGGGATTTGTAGGGAATTGTCTTTTCCGATAATATTAGGGTTTTTCTTGAACTTGCCAAGAAACTTATCCCAAATTTCTTCTCCATTCTTTTTTGACAGGAAATGGTGCTGGCATATCAAGTGAATTAGACCATGATGTCTAATTGTTCCAACACCCTAGGAATATCTCTAAGCCATGGTCTGAATGGAATCAAAAAGAAACCCTGGGAGGTTTATTATGTATTCAGGCTTGGTGGCTCCATACTTGAGATATATGAGCATTTTTAAGACCTCTTTTCTCAAAGATAAAAATGACCGTCAGAGTTAAATATTTTACTATCAAAATGTAACCTGGTTTTCACAAATGGTTTGGGCAAGAGGCACTCTCTCGACCACTTTATAATAAATTTTTTTTGTATTATAGATATACTAGGGTTCACACTTCTTCTTCTTCAAAGCGGAAGACTTCAAAGCTTTTCAAGAGTCCCATTTTCTTACTTTTGTAATTCATTGGAAGCCCACTGACACATTATTTACAGTATTTAGATAAAATGAATGAAAGACATTTTTACAACACCTATTATGCCTTGAAAATCTTCTATGAGAATTCTCTTCAATTCATCATTATGCTTGAAAAGATGGATGCTCCCATTCAAAGATGGATGCTAATTCTACAAGAAGTTGGGAAATCATCCTCTGGTTTTGATTTCTTCTTAATCCCCATATCGGCTTGAGTTTTGTCTTCCTTGATTTTGTGTCTCGGAAGTCTAGAACTCTTCCTCTTTTCTATTCTTCACCACTTTTGGTCGTATCTTGTAGGCCTTCTCCTTAGCTGTGGAACTAATGGCTTGGCTATGGAACCTCTGTTTTTAGCTATGAAACCTTAGTTCTTAGCTATGGAATGTCTAAATTTCTTCTTTTTTTTGTAAAGTGGAATACCAACTCAATTGATCCTTCCAAGATACTTCTGTAATATTTATCTCACTTGATGTTTGTAATAATGACTACTAATGATAACCATGCCGCCACTTATTCCATCCAAATCAATATTATGATTACACACTTGTAATCATAATGTATAAATAGATGACTCATCATACCTACTTTTAAATTAAGTCACATCACACATGCAAACATTTAATCAACCCTAAATAAGTTAAAAGACATAATTACCATCCTTGATGATGTAAGCCTTTTGTTATGATGACTCGTCATTCCTACAAGTGGAACAAAACATGATTAGATAAGACAACTGGAATTCAAAAGAATTCCTTTATTTGAACTAGCCAAAAAGAGGTCAACCACCATTTGCTGGTTTTCAATTGACCTTGAGATATTTTTTTTGGGGGGAAGAAGATGCCATTTGCTGGTTTTCATCTTCTTCCCTTTATTCTAGATCTATCATCTGATTATTTGATCATTTTGGAAGAACTGAGTTCTTCCATATGATCAAATTCTTTGTCTACTTCAATCTTCCTCAAAAATTCATTCTTAGTGGGAGGCTTCCTATAGAGTTTCAGCCTATGTCCATTGACCAAGAGTGTTCTGCTACTACCATCAATGGGAAGTAACTAAATAGAACCATTGTCAAAAATTTGATCAATCTGATAAGGTCCCAACCATCTGGTTCTCAATTTTCCCTTGAACTGTTGGTACTTAGAGTCAAACAAGTAATGCCCAGTCTCCTACTTTGAATTGCCTTTTCTTGATATGTATGTCATGCCATTGCTTCCTTTGCTCTTGAATCATCTCTATCTACTGAAGTGCTTCCAACCTTAATTCATCCAACTCATTGAGTTGAAGGATTCTTTCTTTTTGAGCTACATTTAATTCAATTCCCACCTTCACTATTGTCCTCAATGTCTGAAGTTCAAATTCTATAGGCAACAAGGGATTTTTCCCATAGACTAATTCATATGGTGAAAACCCATGTTGTAGTTTTCCAAGTTGTATTATATGCCCAGATAACTTCAAGTAGTCTCTTTACCCAATCTTTTCTCCAGCTTCAACCATTTTGGTAAGGATGTTCTCCAATTCTCTATTTGTTACTTCAGCTTGTCCATTTGACTGTGGATGGTAAGGAGATGAATTCCTATGATTGATTTGGTAATACCTTGTGAAAGATTGGATCATATTAGACATGAATTGTGGTCCCTGATCTGAAACTATGCTCCTTGGTGCTCCAAAATTGATCATAATTTTGTTCCAAAGGAAATCAAAACTACTTCCTTAGTGGCATTTGTCAATGCCTGCACTTCTTCCCATTTTGTCACATAGTCAGTACATACAAGAATATATTCCTTCCCTTGTGAAGGAGGATTAAAGGGACCAACAAAATCCAATCCCCATCTCTCAAATGGTTCAACCACAACTTGAGGCTGAAGAGGCATTTCATTGGTGAAAGTTGGTTGTCCCATCCTTTGACAAGGATCACACCTCTTGATATATATTTTCACATCCTTGTACAGAGATGGCCAATAATAACCAGTGCCAAGTATCTTATGAGTTGTTCTTTTTACTGAATAGTGTCCTCCACTTGGTTCATCATGACATGCTCTAAGGATGTCAAAGATTTCATCCTCTCTTACACACCTACGTAAGACAAAATCAGGACCACACTTAAATAGAATTCCATTTAACCATTTGAATTGTGCACTAGTTTTAATTAACTTCTTTATTTGTTTCTTAGTGAAAGAAGGAGGGAACTTCCCTGTTGCAAGATAATTTTCCATATCAACAAACCATGGTGTTCTTGCTGAGATTGCAAATAGTTTTTCATCTAGAAAGTTATCCTTGACTGGATCTTGTTCCCCTGTGGTGGTTAGTCTTGACAAAAATCAGCTACCACATTAGATTTACCTAGATTGTCCACAATGGTAATATCAAATTCTTGCAAAAGTAATAACCATCTAATGAATCTTCCTCCAACCATTGGTTTTTTCATTAAATACTTAATTGTTGAATGATCGTGTGTACAAATATCTTGTACCCTGTAATATAATGTCTGAATTTATTGATTACATAAATTACAACAAGAAATTCCTTTTCAGTGGTGGTGTAATTATTTTTAGTGGGAGTAAGATTCTTGCTAAGATAGTAAATGGCATACATCTTTCCTTCCTCATCTTTTTTTCCCAATACTGCACCAATGGAATAATTTGAGGCATATTTTTGGATATGAAATGGATTTTCCCAATTAGGACCTCTCAATATTGGGGCACTGATTAATTTTTTTTTAATTTCTTCAAAAGCATGTTGGCACTTTTCATCCCAAAGAAATTCATAGTCCTTGGTTAGCAAATTAAACATGGGGGCAGCAATTTTACTGAAATATTTTATAAAGCATCTATAGTACCCAACATGTCCTAGAAATGATTTGATATCTGTGGGAGTCTGAGGGATAGGTAAATCTGAAATGATCCTAATTTTTTTTGATCCACCTGAATTCCTTTTTGTGAAATATGGTGTCCTAATACAATTCCCTCATCCACCATCATCAAACATTTTTCATCACTAAGAGATAGGTTGTGTTGTTCACATCTTGTTAACACTCTATCCAGATTTCTTAAAGCATCTTCAAATGTATCTCCATGTATAGTGAAGTCATCCATATATACTTCAACACAATCATTTGTTAGATCAGCAAAGATTGCAAGTACAACTCTCTGGAAAGTTGCAGGAGCATTGCATAAACCAAATGGTAACACTCTATAGGCAAAGGTTCCCCATGGACATGTAAATGTAGTTTTGTCCTGATCCTCAACAACAACTCTAATCTGATTATACCCACTAAAGCCATCCAAGAAAGAAAAGTATTGTTTACCTGAAAGGTTATCTAGGACTTGATCTATGAATGGTAAGGGAAAATAATCTCTCATTGTGGCTTTGTTTAGTTCCCTATAGTCAACACATATTCTCCATTTTCCATTCTTTTTGGGAACAATTACAAGAGGAGATACCCATTGGCTATCTGAGATAGGGTAGATGAAACCTACTTGTAATAGTTTTTCAATTTCTTGTTTGACTATATCCCTTAAAGCTGGGTTAATCCTTCTTTGAGGCTGCCTAACTGGTTTAGTGTTTTTAGTATAGATGTGATGAGTGCAGATACTTGGATGAATCCCCTTCATATCTTTGTAATCCCAAGCAAAATATTTAGTATGATTTTTTAGAACATCAAACAATTTAGCTTCTTCATCCTCCTTTAACCAGCTATTAATGTTTAAAGTTTTACCTAGTTGAATTTCAACATGTTTGGTTCCGATATGTGATGAACTAATTTGTGGAAAGGGTTTCATTAAAGTATTTAATGGACATGCATGTGGTAACAACATATGGTATGTAGAAACATCTCCAAAAGTTCCTTGAGACAAAATACTGGAAAAAGGACAAGTAATGAGAATTATGATACTTATCTCTTTGTAGCCAAATTCCTCATCACTGCTACTTTCCATAAATTCTTCACCACTTCTTGATGTACTTGAAACTAAAGCTACTGATTCATCCTCTCCCCATGAGAAATATCATTCCTCCGGAGTGAAATTATTTTCAATCAAAGAGAACTATTGTTGTCGTGGTTCCAAAACTAATTGTAGTGGTTCCAGGAACTATAGCCGTATGTTCTAGAACTAAGTTCTGGGTTCCAAAACTAAGTTCATAGGTTTTAGAACTATTTCTGATTGCACTAAAGACAGCAGGTTCTCATCCAATGGTGGATTAATCATCTCTTCTACTTCTCTTACATGATCCTGCAATGTGATCATAGCCAAAGAAGAAAATTTTTTCTTATTAGTTTCAGGAGAATCAACCCACAATTGTTCATGATCACAAGAAAGGTTGTGTGGTAGGATATAAGGAAATTTGTTTAGAGTTCTTACCATTTGAGATTGTCATATCATTGACTGTAATCTATCAAAAAACAATCAGTAGCTAACCATGGTCTACCCAAAATAATGGGATAACCCAATGTTTTACCTTTTGGCTGCAATATAAGAAAGTCAACTAGATATTCCCATGACTCTACCATCACCGCCACATCTTCAATAATTCCTTCTGGTTTTACTACAGACTGATTTACCATCTGTAATATGGTATTAGTAGGTTGTATACCCATTAATGGTAATGTTTTTAGAGTATCCATTGTCATTACATTGATAGCAACTCCCAAATCTATCAAAACATTATGTACATCCTTATTTCCTATAGAGACAGAAATAACAAGACTTCCAGGATCTCCGTATTTGGGAAGTAATAGTTTTCTGCTAATAAATCAAGCAAGTTTCCCATCTACTTTGATAGTCTTGGGATACTATCTCTTTCTTCCAGGATTTTTCATGCATAACATTTTGATCAATTTGTTCAATTCTGGAATATCTTTAATTGCTTGTAATAGTGGTATTTCAATATTCAATTTCCTTAATTCTAAACAATTCAGACTCCTTGATTTCTATATCTTCTTTGAATCTTTCAGGAAATGGAGTCTCAATAGTGTTGTTATCTGGCTCCTTTTATTTTCTTTCTATATCCTCTTTTGGAACAACAATACTAGGGTTCTCATTTTCTTCTGTCATTTCAGTGATTATAAGGGGTGGACTGTTAATGATTTTCCAGATCTAGTTTGAATATCCTTACAATCCATAGCATGTAAATCAACTAATTTTTCAGGTTCTATTCCATAAACAGGAGTTGTTTGTTTGTTTTTGGGGTTTGCTACTGGTTGTGTTGGCATTTGTGTTTGGACTACATTCTTAGTTTGTGAATTTATGTGCAGGGATCCCATGATGGCATGTTGATTCTGATTTGGATATGTTCTTCCTTGGGAATAATTAGGGTTCCATCTAGGTTGTGACCAAGCATAAGGATTTCCTTGACCAGCCCATGGTTGTTGATGTCCCTGAGCATACCAGGCTTGATTTTCCCAATCTTGAGGGTTCCAAGTTGGTTGAGGTACCCAAGGTGGTTGTCCCCAATTTTTTGGTACTACTTGAGTAGCCCATGGCATTGTCCATGGATTAGGAGTTGATCTTGGCATAAACTACCCTTGGTTAGGTTGTCTCTGAACAAAATTCAATTCTTCAGTTGTAGATGTGGCACTGGTTTGTTTAAGCTGATTTTTAATGACAGGAAGTAAAGAACAAACATCAGTATCATGTTCTTTAGATTCACAGATAAGACACATTTCTGTTTTATCCAAAGGACAATCTCTTAATGCATGCTTCTTCCTGCATCTAGGAAAATACATAGCCAATGGTTCAGTTTTGGAATTTGCTTTAGCTTGTAATCCATCCATAGTAGAGGTTAATTGCACTAAAATGTCTATTTTAAAGTTTTCTAACTCATCCATTAGTTTTTTCATATCTGGATTCAAACTTTTACTGATTTTCCTTTTCTAGGTCCACCTCTTGTTCTAGAATAGCTTCTACAAATATCTTTAATTCCATTCATTCTTATCTGATCAATGTCTCCCCCTCCTATCAAGTTAAGGGATTCTCTAGATTCATCATCCAAACCTTTGAGAAAAATGGTTTTACTTAATTCCTCTGTAAGCAAAAATCCACATCTTTTGCTAACAAAGAGGAATCTATGTCTAAATAGTCTTCTATGTTTTCATCCTCTTCCTGCTTGATTTTGAAGAATTCTTCCTTCTATTTCTCCCTCTATAATAATCTTGGTATTTATCTAGGAAGGCAGTCTCCATTTGTGCCCAAGTGCTAATAGAGTTAGATGTTAATCCCATGAACCACCTCATTGCTACATCCTTCAAGGTGGATGGAAACAACTTGAGTTTTTGATTATCTATTTTATAATCATAGGTCTGACATAGCACCTTGAATTCAAACAGAAATTGGTCAAGATCTTCAGATGACATCCCTCTGAAGGTGGGTAAATGTGTAGGTGAGATATTTTTCATTGATGTGTCATCATCTCCCAATTGGATTGGATAGGTAAAGGTCCTATCAGGTACTCCCTCAGCTTCTCATGCCATTTCAAAAATATTTTCTAAAGTTTCCTCCCAATCAATGTGGTAAGTTGTATGCTTTGGGGAAGGTGAAAAATTAGGAGTAGGAGGTTGAATACTCAATTGAGAATCAAAACTTACCCTCAATGGATCTTGGGTAATAAGCCTTCTCCTAAAAGTTCTACTCCCTTCAGGTGACTGATCTAAGAATTCCAAAAATGGAAATTTTATTTCTTGTCTGACAGGGGATGGTGGTGCCTCCAATTCTTGATCAATTTCCTTACTTTGACTAGAGGATGTTATGAATTCTTGTGAAGATTTTTTTGGAAGGAATCTACCTTGTGAGTCTCTTGGTCTACTCATATATTTTGTGATATAGTAGGGAAGATTCTTCAACTACTAGATGTATGTTTTGTTGCTCTTGCTAACACTTAATTAGAAAATTCCAACTGGTGTTCCCCGAAAACGACACAAAAATGATGGGTGTTGTCATTCCCTTCATTTAATCAACTTCTTGTTGATGTCATATCAAACCAGGGGTGTGTCCAAAGCTATATGCAACAAGAGTACTTTAACTGATCTAGTAGTTGACTGTAACTATTTTTATATTTTCTGGGGGATCTCTTTAATGTCTTAAGGACTTCTTGGTAAAACCTTATTCAAATCAAACTATGAAAACTTGTTGAAAATAAAACACACTGAAAGCTTGCTGAAAGGAAACACACCATGTAAAAAGGAAACACACTTGTTGTTGGAAAATAAACACACTTGCTTTTGAAGGTAAACACTCAGATTAAAATGCTTGAAAACAATTGCAAGAAATATAAAGATTTATCTAAACACCTGCAGGAACAAGTATGCAATAGAATTTAACTGAAAGAACTAAAGCAATACAAAATTAATAGATCTAAGCTATTTTTTGAAGAAATATAAATACCAAATAAATGAATATCCTGGTCCTTGGGGGAGTGGGCCCTTGCTCCTCCTTGAATCAGGATTTTAACAACTCATAATTCTCTCAAATCAGAATGGCTATTTTATTGATGAAAACATTCAGTATTACAAAAAACGTTGGATCTGGATACTTAATATATTTCTCTTCTTTGTTCTATATCTCTCATTATTTTTTTATCTAATGCAGGTCTTGCTTTTATATACATTTTACAATCCTAGTTGTCTCAATGATTTTGATGAAATCAAATCATCTTGCCCAGAATAGATGCTGAGTTAGATGGTGGTTGATCAGATAGTTGTAGGATAACTCTTCCTAGATCTACATTCAGAAATCTTCTCATCCTTCATGATTGTAGATGTAAAATTTTTGGATGTGGTTTAAAATAGATAACTCCCATTCAGTTTTGGAACTTTGGAGAAGTTCTAGAACCATAGGAAATTGTTAAGAACCAAAACCTATGAGAGTTCTAGAGCTATCACCAGGAGTTCCGAAACTAAGTCTAAAAATTCTGAAACTAAAACTAATTTGGAGTTCCGAACTAAATGATGACTATGTGATGGAGTTTTGGAACTAGCTTGGAAGTTCCGAACTTTTGTGTAGGATCATACTATCAAAAACATACTGAATGCCACCTGCTTCATTTCCTTGACTAATTAGACCTTCTTTATTACAAAACTGAATTTAAACACACACTATGTTAGGAATTTTAGAGTTTTTAACATTAGGATCACAATCAATCAAAAGACAATTACATCCTAACTCATATCAGATCAACTAAAAATCACATAATGCAATCAAACTTAATCAAAAGGAGAGTATGATGAGATCATATATTATACATTAATCATACATATACTGACCTCATCATTTCCCCAAACTTACTTGTTTTTAAGTCCCTTTACAAAATCATTCTTCAAAAGTAGGATCATATGAGTTCTACATTCCATTTGATTTCTCGATATCAAATGGTAAAAACTGGAATTTTCAATGCTTAAGCTAGATATGTATGTGTGGTATTGCATGATAAATGGAAAATAATTAGGTTTTTTATATTTCCTCTCTAACCTTCTTTTCCTTGGTATGTTTCTCTTTCCATTTCCCTCATAGTCCTTCGAGAAAAAGGGCATCAATTTCTAGATTAGCTAGGGAAGGAGAGAATGGGGTTGGAATTTAGGAATTCGAAAATATTAGGTTTTTCTTGAACTTGTGAAGAAACTTATCCAAAATTAATAAGTATTGGTGGTCTATTCCTACATAGGGTAATCAATAAGTAATAAAGAAGGTGAATGGTAAGAAGTGACAAAAGAGCTACCAAATTAATAAGAACCATAATGAGGCTACCATACCAAATATTCACTTATGAACATAAGACCCTAAATAAATTACATGATGGAATATCTAAGGGTGAAGAGAATCACATGATCACGAAATGTCATGGTTTAAGGAAAGTCCCTTGAGAAGGTTGGAAATTAGGATGAAAAGGAAATGAGGTGAAAATGGTTGGTTTTAGCGTAACTTGGTGTAAGATATCATGTCTTTTAGAAAGAAACCCATGCTCAAAATAGGTAAGTCCATGATGAAAAAGTTATCATCTTTTTTTCCATTTTTTTTTTTTTTATTTTTGATAGACTCGATCGATGTGGGAAGTCTATATGGGATGAGTATATTATCTCCTTGAGGTCTTCATGAAGTTGATTGATGCGGGAATCTTGGGAATATATATATATATATATATATATATATATTCGGAAGGATAGTCATTTTTATGATAGACTATGTGTAGCATGTCTAGCTTTGTATAGTTGTCCTTCGAGGGAGCAGTCTATTTATAGTGGTGAGATAGAGAGAAGAGATGTACCTTTTGAGGGAGTCATCTCTTTGCTGGAAGTTTGACTCAAGGAGTTGAATCCCATTTTTCTTTTGAAATTATTTTACTTTTTGGATGTTTTAAGTCATGGAAAAGACTATAGTGAAAGATTAGGCTCTTGTTTAGAAGAAAAAAACCATAGCACCCAAAGGTTAACTATGAAAGAGATGGTTTCAAATGATGAATGACCATGGGATTCCATCTTGAAAAATGATGAAAAGTATCCATGAAAATCATGCCATGAGTAGATTCATGGTACTTATTTTGAAGATAAGGATGAAAGGTGATGGGTAATCACATGATTTTTGTTTATTCATGATCCTCAAAAAATAGGATCTAAAAGGTGAAGGGTGCTCAAGGAACGAGCTTAAAATAGGTAAAAAGTGATATAGATTTGATTCAACAATAGAATGGTTAAATATGCAAGGTGTTTAGGGTTTGGGTTCGGGTTTACCTTCGAGTGAAGACAAACGATAAGCACCGATCCATAGGTATGAGTAATGATATATGGTCTAAGCCAATTAGGAGAAATTTTCCCATTTACTTTTCTCTTATTTGGTTACATGTTGATTTTCCTTCATGAAGAGGTCATGACCTAAAAGGTTCATTCATGGACCCATTTTTCATAGGCACGTTTGATACATTTTTGGTATATTTGGATATAATTAAGAGCATTGAGATGACGTTCATCTAATAACTCAAGTTTTTCCAAACGGTCCTAGTAAAATTCATCATCATTGAGCATGTCTTGGAGTGAGATGCAGAGAGATGGAATCTAGACTTTGAGAGGCAAGAAAACTTCGGTATCATAGACTAGAGAGAAAGATGTGGCAATATTCGAAGTGCGAATACTAGTGTGGCAAGCCCACAAGGAGAAAGGAATGTGCGTATGCCAATCCTTCCCAGTATCATAGACTACTTTCATAAGAATTTTATTCAAGGTTTCATTGGTTGATTATTCTTGGGAATTTTTTTGTGGGTAGTAAGGTGAAGAGAAAATGAGTTAAATGCCAAAAGTGTCACAAATATTTTGTAGGGTTTTGTTTTTGAATTGCTTTCCGTTATTAGTGATGAGGTGGTGAGGAACACCAAAGTGACAAATGATGTGATGGATGATGAATTCAAAAATTTTCATCTTTTTAGAAATGAGGGGGATGAATTATACCCATTTAGTGTAATATTCATTAGTAGTTATAATCCATTGGTGGTGTTATGAAGAATGAGGATTGATCTCTCTGAAAAGATCAAACCCCATTGAGAGAAAGGCCAAAGGTCTTATGCAACCTATAAGGCATGACTAGGTGTGTGATGAATATTAGCATGTTACTAGAATTTCACAAAATGTTTGACATAGTCACAAAATTCATGGTTTAGGTTGCCAATAATAGCCTAGGTGAAGAATGCATTTTAGCGATAGCTAAACCACTAAAGTGACCTCCAAAAATTCCATCATGAACTTCCTTGATGGTGTAGGGAATTTTAGAACTTATAAGGCATCATAAGAGAATATCGTTGATGTTGTGTTTATAAAGAAGACCACCCATGATGACATAGTGAGATACACTTAAAAAATGCACATTTTCCATTACGAGTAAGATTAGGAGGTAGAATGGAAAGGGAAAGGTAGTCTACAAACTTCTTATACCAAAGGTCATATGGGTCAAGGTGCAATGGTTTCAAGGAGTTAAATCTTGAGATAAATAAGAAGGTGTTTACAACCTTTGTATTGTGAAAAGATTTTGGAGTTGGTAGGTGAAGTGGGTATCTTGAGAAGCAACGAGGCCATGATATCTACAAATTTATTAGTAGAATGTGGGGTGGTTTGAAGTTCGTAATGGTCAAAGGTAGTTAGAAGTATGTTGGCATGGTGTTTTTACTTTTGGATTATTTATTTATGACATTGGTATATACCATTGACTTGGTTTACAACTAGTTTGAGAGTCCCCAAAGATTAACTAATTTGACATCTAGGTGATCTCGGTTTTATGGACCTAATACGAGTGCTACATATTCAAAAATTTGTTAGTGCAATCAAAATCTAGTTTGAAAGATAAGGCATAGGTTCACCATTAAGAGGAATGAGGATAACACCATGCACCACCCCCATGCCGACATTTGGAACCATCGAAGAGTAAAGTAATGCGGTAAATGGTATCATCCAAAGAGAGGGTAGTAATGGATTCATCAGGAAATCAAAGTTAGAGGGTTGATTTCCTAGAAAGAGGTGTGTCTACTAGTTGGTCGCTGATGGTTTGGCCCTTGATAATTTTTGATGGATGAATTGAGGTAGATCTCGAAAGAAGCATGATGTAACATGCAACACATTGATGTTGAGTAGGGTTTGGCATACATGTAATGTAGTGGGGGGTATTAGTAATGATGAAAAGGTTTTGTGGTTGAGTAGGTAATGAACGGAGTTTAGTGGAAAAAAAACTAAGGCTAGGAAAAGTTTTTGGCATGGGTATATCTAGTTTTTAGTCCAAAAGGTGTATGACTTATGTAATAAACCACTTTCTCCTTTGTTGCTCATCGCGATGAGTGAGCATGACACCCAAGGAATGATCAATAACATAAATATATAGGTAAAATGGTTGGTCATATTTAGGAGGAATGAGAATGGTGGTTGAGAAGGTATTGTTTTAAGGGAAAAGGCTTTTGTGGTATTCATCATCCCATTTGAAGGATATTTCTTTTTGAGGAGATGATGAAATGGTTGATGAGTCGGAAATTTGCAAAATAAAATGATGAATATATTGCAACTTACCCTTGTAAACTTCGAAGATGGAGATTAGTAGGCATTTAGGAATTTCTAAAATATCCTTTACTTTAGTAGGATCGACTTCTATGCCATGTAAAGAAATGATGAAACCAAGGATCTTTCCGAGAAAGTAGTGAGAGACACACTTCTTAGGTTAAAGGCAAACACAATACTTGATGAGGCAGTCAAAGATGACCTTAAGGATGGTAAGGTGTTTGGATTGATGTTTAGATTTGGAAAGAAGGTCATCTACGTAATTTTCCAATATGCGATGCATTATGTCATGGAAGATATAAGTCATATCCCGAGATATGTAGCACCAACATTTTTAAGGCCAAAAGGCATGAATCGATAGTAAAAGGTCCCCGAGGATTGATGAAGGTGATTTTGTGTTGATATTTTAGGGAGAGTAATATTTCATTATAACCCGAGAAAATGTCCATGAGTGATAACATCTCATGACTAGTTGTGAGATCAACCAGTGGGTCAATACATGGTAGAGGAAATCATCTTTGGGTAGCTAGTTGAGGTCATGGAAATCCGTGTAAATGTGAATTAGTCCCTATTAATTTTGTGATAGGAATGATATTATAAATCCATTAGGGATAGTCAATGGGTAGGATGAAGGAAACCGAGAGAAGGAATTGAATTTATTCTTTGACAAGAAGGGAAATGTGAGGATGCATTTTTTATAGCTTTTATTTTATGGGTTTGGCTTCAGGAATGGTTATGATATTGTGGACCAAAATGTTTGGGTCAATACCAGGCATATCAACATAGGACCAAGAAAAAGGCATTTTTATGATTCCGGAGGGAAAGAAGCAAAATATTCCTATTCAGAGGCATATAAATATTGGCCTATCTTTAGAATGTGTGGGTCATCCTGAGTGTTAATATTGATTTTGATGGTTGATTCATTCAACATGGTTTGCATGTCTTAGAAGGTAACGACCGGTGAATATAAGAATCTTCCACACCAAGGTAGGTGAGGATAGACTCATCATTGTCCTGACATTAAATGATGTTAATATAAGGTGTATCATCATCAATCATGTCAAGATACATGAAGATAATAGAAGAGAGAGCTTTGCCGTACGTTGATAAGTCGAGGTTTGGGGAAATTGTGTTCATGAATTTTTTTAGGAGGAATAGATTTGGGATCTATGGACTCTGTGGGTGAAGGTGGTGACATTGGTGAATGAGGTGGTGAAGGTTTGTCATCCTCAATGAGGTTGATGTGGGCCTTCTTGGAAGATGGTGCAGAAAATCCAATGCCACTGCGATCTTTTTGTTTACATTGGTACAGGATGATAAATGTGGCCTTATTCATAAAAACCGAAGCTAAAACATTTTATGTGTAGTGGTGAAGAAAAGTGTGGGTGAAGGGTGTTTAGTGAGAGATTGGATGTTAGATGAAAATGGTCACGTTTGGGATGGAGGTTGGGTGAATAGGTGGAAGTATTAAGTCCCCCATATGTTAAGTTGGTGTGAAGGTGGGGAGGACTATAAGGGAAAACCTCTCCTATGAAATAGTCATAACGAGGATGTTGGTGTAGGTTTCCCATAATCTTGTGAGAGTGAGGAAGGTGTTTATATTGTAGAGGCAATATTCCCCTGCAGTGAGGAGTTGAAAAACACCTCTACGGGATTAGTAGTAGATATGTGGGTAGGGGATAAATGAACAACTAGGTGATTAGGAAAGAGGGGTATCGATTGCTTGAGAAGTAGAGGCTGCAGAGGCTATGCAAACATTAGGAATAGAAGAGTTAGATGTGAGAGAGGTGGAGGAAACATTGGTGGATTTGGTGAAGGTGAAGTGTAGGTAGATGCATTAACTGGTACAAGAACATCATTAGGTTGGTACAACATGTTACGTGTTTTGAATGGTGATGGGTTAGCTAGGATGGTTTATTTATGTCCTTCATGTTAAAATTTTTTACAGAGGTGTAAAGTTGAAGGAACACAACCCATGAAGTGAATCCAAGGTTGGCCAAGCAACATGTTATCTTTGGAACTCCCCCTCTAAGACCTAGAACAATTCTAGGATAGTGCAAGGGCCCACATGAATGTGAAGAATAATTGTGTCAAGGGTGGAAGTGATATCATTAAAGGAGCGCAACATAAGCGGGTTATTATGCATGTAATTTGAAGGATACACATTTGATTGTACTCGTGGGAGGAGATGATGTTGATGCTATAGCATTGCCATCAATCATAAAATGTCATACACATATATTATCGATATAGACAAGATAAAAAGGAGGGATCGGGTCATCGATTAGAGAGTGTATATCTCTCATCATCGAAAAACCGAGGGTAGCTACTTGATGAATAGTCATGGGGTAAAAGAAGGACATGATTTTGTAAGAGAAGCCACATGGTGAGGGGTGATAATGGAGGCTACTGGTGTAGGTTTGTTAGGTAAAACCTTGATGGATTGCAAAACCTCCATAAGGGCTTGTCGATGAGATTCATAGGTTTGGATGAGATCATACAAAGACATTTTAGAGGGGATTGGTGTAATTGTTTTATCATTGTACGATGGGTGACCCTGTTAGAAATAGGGTATGCGGGTCCTCGAATGGTGATTTTGGGTGTGGGTGCAGATGGTATATTGGGCACGGGATTGGTTGATGGGCTAGTTGCTTTTTATTTTCCTTTGTCCTTTTAGGTGTGGGTGGAAACTTGGACCATGTTAATCTGAGGGAAGGAGGTAGATGGAGAAGGTATGTCATGAGTAGTGTAATGACATGATGGACAAAAACCTAATGTGGGGTAAGAGCCTTGTAAAATGAGTAGGGCACACTGGCATTTAGGCGGTGGTTTGGCTAATTATCTGATACAAACCATGTTGATCTTGAATTTTGGAGGTTGATAAAAGGGTTGTGGAGGTGGTGATGCAGGTCACTCAAGAAGTAAGGGACTAAGGTGTTTGGTGATAGGTGAAGGTGGAACATGCTCCTCATCAAGAAGATCATCATCGTCGAAATTTGCTTCAAGAGGACATAACTAGAGGAGAATGGTTTTGATATCCTTACAACCCTCTACATCATGTCTTGACACATGATGGTAGGAACAAATTTTAGTTTCATCAAACCCTTTTGGTTTGGGTTTGAGGGGGTCATAAGGCCTAAGTGGTGGTAAAGTGATGATTGAGGTCTCTAAGAGGTTGGATAGAATGTTGGCGTATGACCATGCCAATGGATCACAATAGTGAGAAGTGAGTGTGGGTTTGGAAAGCAGTGTGGATGATTGTGGTGGAAGAGGATTTGTAGGAGGGGAATAGGTTTGACCACTATTTTGGTAAGTGGTATTGTCTTAGGTTTTGATGGTATTTTCTTGGGTAAAGGTGTGGTAGAAGAACTAGCAATGGAAGGTGTTGTTGGTTTAACTACCCTGTTAGAGGGTAGTGGGTTCTTGTCTTTGGATTTCACCTTCTTGGGTAAAGGTGAGGTGGGAGTATGTGATGTAGAAGGGAAAGAAGATGGTGGAAGAGGATGGGTTACCCATGGGGACAATAGAGTTGCGGTGGAAGTGGTTGGTAGAGGTCGGGTGGAAGGTATGGGTTGAAGTTGAATAGGAAAAGTTGGGGTTATATTAGTGGTGGTGGAGGTATATGTGGTAAGAAATGTATGGGTGAGGGAGAGGGTGTTTTTGTGATCAGGTAAATTAGATGTAACAAAGGATTTTGATGATGAGGTAGGTTGCTTAGCTTTTGATTGGCTTTAGGTAGAAAATTTTTTGGCCAAGGTTGATGGGTGAGGTCCTAGGATGGATGAAAGGGTGAAAAGGTGACAAAGGTGTGGTAGGTGAGATTGGTGTATGTGGCCTAGAAGGTTGGGTCTTCCTTTTAGGTGGAGGAACAATTTTGGTGCGGGTTTGGGAAGATGTGGCTAAATCTAATTTGATGGGTGGATGGGTAAGGCTTGATGTCGGCATGACACCCAAGGTAGTGATGGGTCTAGATATGGAAGAATATGTATGTGTGGGTAGGTTCTTAGGCATGGGAATGGTTTTAGTTATGGGTAAAGGTTTGGATGTAGGTAAAGGTGACAAGGAAGAAAATGTTTTGACAGGCATGGTCGGGTCGATCTGGATCTTTGTAAATACCTTTAGATAGATCCTGGAGGTATTTGTAGGAAAAAATTGCATTTGAGTCAAAAGGGGGAGTGAAGACATCCCCAAAGCATGGAATTATCAATGTTATCCAAATGATCAGCTAGTCATGAAAATGGGACCTGTTGTAAGAGGAGATGAATTCAGTTTAGTTGAAATCCCTATAAAATATGTCTCGAGAGACTCGGGAATTGGTTAGCCTTAGACCCTATCGGTAGAAGATTTGAAAACAGATCAATGAGATCCTAGAATGATAATGTAGAATTGTCCTCAATAGGTAGTGGCAAGTATAAAGGATCTCCCATGGGTAGGAGAGATGGTAGGTGGGGTGAGATAGATTTCTCTTTTGGTGGAGAAGAAAGTGATGAAAATTCTCCTAAGGGTGGGAAAGTTAATACTATTGATTATCCGGTAGGTTGTGAGTTAGATGTTGAAACAACATCGGTAGAAATCATGTAATCCCTTTGTGGTGAAGGGGAAGGAGATGAAGAAGACTCCTCTATGGGTAGACGAGCTCGTGTCATAATTTCCTCGATAGACGAGAATAGTTGGAAATTGAGGAATGACCTGGTATGATATAAAAAACAACATTGACTTCACGGACATTTTTGTCATTGGTTGAAGGTTTGCCACTTTGATTAGATGATGGTGTATGGTTAAGGAACGACTTCTTAAAGATATGCAAGTTTTGATTTTTCGGTGTGTTGGGTTTTTAGGACAAGATCTCCATTATCTAACTTTTCCTAGACAATGTTCTTAAAATTTATGCAATTCTTGTCACTATGGCCTTTGATGTGATGATAATTACAATATTCATATTCCTTATACCATGTGGGCATAGGATGAGAGGGATCGAAACTAGTGTGAGGTTTTATGGGGGTTAGTTTAATGGCTCCAACTTAAGAAGATTTCAAGAATGAAGAATAGGGATCTCCAATTGGAGTGTACTTTCATTGTTCCCACTAGAACTGAAAATTATGAACAAGGAAATATTGGAGGAAAGTTTGGCTTGATTAAATGGATGATATGGACCATATTTGACAACTACCACATTGCGCAGATCCTTTGGCTTTTGAATAATTTTTCTATGGTTTTGAATATGAAGAAGAATCATTTTATTTGAACGTGGCATTTTTGTTTCGCAATTGGATTTTCTTTCTTCAATGAAACAAATTTCTAGCTTTTGCACCATGGTAAATGCTTCGTCAAAGGTACATAAGGTTTGTACCTATAGAGTTGGTGAGATGTGTCTGGCACAAGCTCTAGTGAAAAACTCTATAAGTTCAGCTTGAGGTAACTAGAATGTTAATTGGTTGATAAGACTTTGCTAGCGAGCAACAAAATCTGTGGTAGATTCATCATCATACTATCGTATTGAATTTAGGTCAGTCATGGTGAATTTTGTGACTACATTGATTGAGAAGTGGTCCAGGAATGCTTGAGCCACTTGGTTAAAGGAGTAGTTGAAATGTATGGGTAAACTACTATACCAAACTAAGGTAGGTCCTATTAGGGACACGGGAATGTTCGTAGGAGTAAAACATTGTCATGGGCAATTAGATAGCACACATGTTTTAACGACCGCAAGTGTGGTTACTGGGCCTTCTTTACTATTGAAATGGTTGAGCTTGGGAATTTACCAATGCATGGGGTATGGATGAATAGGAATTTATGGATGAATAAGATCATTACATATTTTGGCATAAGTTATGGAGTTACGAGAGCTAGAAACGATACTTCTAGTGTCTACATCTTTTCCACCATCATCTTAATGAGGTCATTGGTGGGTTGTGAGGAATTGTCTCCTCTTAGAAAGGGACGTTGATGATGGGTGTATGATGTGGATGGCATATTGGTACATGGGAGTGACAAATATGAAAATTGTGAAGGAGGGATAGATACGACGGAAGATACCCGAATAAGTGATAGACAAGATTGGGGGTTGTTAGTGATGTGTGTAAACATGTGGAGTAGTCATAACAAATCTCATGGTAATCAAGGGTAGAGGAGGATGGAAAGGATGAGGTTTTGAAATGGGGTGTGGGTTTCGACACGTGGGTAGTTGTGATGCAATTGGTATATACGAGGAAAAGGGGGAAGATGGGGTCATGCTTAAGGTGGTTCTAGGTTATGTTTTGGTAGGGGTAGTCCTTCTCTCGAGATAATGACTGGACAAAGAAACTAGATGGGAACCCACTGCATCAATCCTCCCGATCATGTGATCGTTGAAAACTTCTTCCGAGGTAAGGTGTTGTCTAAGAAGATGTGTGAATTTTATATTTGTGCGGCAATTTTTAACAAAGAGAGAGAGAAGAGAAAGTGCTTTCTATGATTCAATTATGTCAACCATCAGTTGGGTATGACTTATAACATATAGGTTGCCCTTAGTTTTAAATGTGAGATAATAATGCAGCATACAAGGATGAAATGCAACAAATTTAATAACCCAAATCGACAATTATATTCGTTATAGCAAGTGATGAATAGGTCAAGAACGTGTTCTCTTACTACTATACAAATGCTGGAAGAAAGAAATGATTTGTTTTAAACACCAAATCAAAAATGTTGCAAGGGAGAATATTAAATGTGTATTTTTCAAAAATAGAAAGAAACACTTAAGATTTCCCTATATGAATAAAATACAAAGAACCCAAGAGATGGTCCCACTGGGCATGCCAAAATGTTTCACCAATAAGTTATGTACATATGAACAAAATAGATAAGGTAAAGGTGAGGAGGAATACATGTGAAATGAAGGTGGAAGGTAGAGTGTGCACATTCTGATTTACTGATCTAGTGTTGATTGTGTGAACTTCCTTCTTGCTAGGAGGAACTACCTATGTATGCAAAACAAGACCACAAGAAGAATTTTTAAAAATACATGTCAAGAGACTACCTAACATATGCTAGATCCGGGAAGTATGATACTCCCTAGATGGCTTTCAATCCACTATTTAATACAATTTAATGCAAGAAATAATGTAAACAAACAACATCCTAATATAGTTGATATGATTCAGGTATCTCATTTAAATACAATAAGCAAATTTAATCTAACAGGTTGGGTTATGATCAGATCTGGAGGTTGGGTAGGTAGCCCAAGTGATTAGAATAGTTCAGGATCATATTTTGGGTGGTTTTGGGTTATTTAGGTGAAGGTTATTAAGTTGTTGTTATAGGAAGGATTACTAGATACGAGATACCAACGTCATTGGGTATGACCAATGTTGTTTAAGAGGAAAATTGATGATGGTTTAGGTTACCGGCGTTGGGAGAGGCGGAATGGTAGAAACTCAATAAAATTTGGTTTTGGAGATTTTATGTGATTGCATAGATAATGGAATAATGATGGTTAGGTTATCAAAGAAGCCGAGAATGCTCAGAGATGCCTCGGGTTAGATGTGGGGAGATCAAAGGTTATGGGTGGTCAGAAGGGTGGAAGGGTAGGAAGGTGAGGATGATAGGATGTAAAAGAGAATAGGATTTAAAAGAGAAATATAAAGAAATGATAATCTAAGTAAGTATGGAATGATGTAAATCAAAACACACTTACTTGTATTTCATGAGACCTGGTGGTTGGATGAGGGTGATGGTTGATATGTGAAATTGGTGGTTAGTGCTATGATAGTGCTTCCTGAAATGCTACCGTGCATGCTAATGTCTTGAATCGATCGAGTCTTGGTGTTGGCTTGGGGTGTGTCAGATGTGCGTGAGGGCTCTAGTTTTTGCTTGCATGTAGATCTCTCTCTCTCTTCAAATTTGAATAATTCTCCAAACCTTCTCGAACAAGGTTATCAAAGTGAAATATATGGTAACCGACGATGGTTTAGGTTAACCGACGTCGATTAAGTTAACCGATGTCGATTAAAGGTTAACCGACATCGGTTACGGTGGGAAATCCTAGGTTTGCCAAAATAGCATATCTTGGCTATCATTTTGACCGATTCTGCCTGTTGGTTCATGTCTAAAATTGTATTTTTCTATATAAGTGGGCATTTTATTAGAGAAATAATAGGCATATAGTGTTAGGGTTAGACTAAGTATTATTTAGTTATGGTAAGTAGAAATTGAGTCCTAGTTAGAATGAACATGTTAAGAATAAGTCCATGATGAGGTGTCTAGGTGATGTGGCTAGGTGAGGTGGTCAAGTGAGGACATTAATTAAATTAATTAAAGTAATTAATTCAATTAATCATGTGCACTATGGGATATGAATATGTAAGGTATGGTTTATTTAATTAACGGGGCTATAAGGGTGGTATGACCTAATTTTTTGTCTACCCATTGTTGTCCAATCTAATTGTACCACTCCTTTTGAAACCATTTCATACTTAAGACCTAGTTGGTATGCTATTTGTTTAGGCATTACTCAACTATTTTCCCTGAAATAATCATGTATTTGTGTACTAGGTTATTCCCAATGATCAGAGATATATAAAATGGAGAAGTTTTCATATTTCTACCTTATTGACCTCCTTCTTACCGCAGCGGTGCATTAGTAAGCACCTTTTCTTGATCTTTAGATGACTTATTTAACCTAGTCAAATTGGCCATGGTTGCTTGTAATAGATCTATCTACCCTTAAATTATCAAACATTCCCACATAGAGATGCTTACATTTGTTTTCTTGATTTGATCAATGATTTTGAATGGAGATGGGATATCTTTCTACTACCTGACAATACCCGTACTGCACTACCTTCTTCGAAATTCTTACGAGCTTATATAACCGGTACTTTAGTACCCCTTGATTCTATGGATTTGAGACTGAACTTGAGTTACTAATACCTTGGAGTTTGATAGATGGATAAGAATCATTTGAATTTTATGTTTTTCCTTCTTCAATTTCTCTCTTCTTAGACCTTGTGTTAGATGTACACCCTTAGAAAAGAGGTGATTGATCCCACATAAATCCTTTGTCTTGCCAATTTACTAGTGAAGTGTCATTATAGGGTGCATCTTGTCTATTTTTTTGTTGCTTATTTTATTCTTCATTTGTTTCTTGAGAAACAACAACAATTTTACCATCAAGGCTTGATTAAGCATACCATTGAAACATGTTGCTTGATTATGGAGTTGTTTAAGGAAACACCATTCATATTATGGGCAAGATTATTTTGGACTAGAACCAAGGCTATGGATGATGATGTGGCATTAGGATTATATGGTTGAAATGGCATAGTAGCAGGAGTAAGGTTATCCTTGATTCTAGTTAACATCTTGAGCAAGGGAGGTATATTAGAATGATATGAGGGCTTGTTGGGTTGATCCTACAGAGGTTTCAAGGTCTTAAGTTTTAAGCTTTCTAATTCTTGGTTGTTACCAACTCATTCCCTAGATTTTTTAAATGTTTCATGACCTCTTGAGGTTTAGTTGGGGTGCTAGAAGAGGTGTAAGCTTCACTTGTACTTTGATTTTTAAGGAGCATGAATATGAGTAAACTCAGGTGTTTAGCTAGAACTAGGATTCCCCATTTCTGGATAAATAGGCATATGTGGCCTAGGCATAATCGATCTGACTTGAATTAAGCAATTCTCAGCTCTAATGGCTATGACATAAGCTCATGGTAGAGTTATCCCTCCCATAGATTGTATCATTACAGATATATCAAAATTTAGAGATTTAAGGAAATAGAGAAATGCACCTTTAGTAGTTGGTCTTACAAAAATTGGAATCCTGTCCCATGTTCTTTGAAATCTGAAATTGAAGTCAGCCATCTATTCATTTGGTGCTCTCTTGATTGTAGTCAACTACTCCAAAAGAGATAAATTGTCTTCCCTTTCTCCAAATTGATTACAAAGACTTAAGCATAGTTCGTTCTAGTTGTCAATTGATCCAATTGTTAAGATTTTGAACCACTCTAAAGCTTTCCCTTTGAGATATGAAGCAAGAAGTTTGATTGTTACATATATATGAACAATCTCATGAATGAAACAAAAATTTGCAATGTCTTGAATATGATAAATTGGGGTTGTATGATTATCTCTAGTGAAATATGGAATTCTCTTTAATGTTGCCACTAGAATTGGATTGTGTATCAAGGAAAGTGGACTAATTATGTAAAATTCAAAAATGGATTTGGAGGTTGTTGAGCCATTCTGATTGGTCTAAGAACTCTAGTTGATTGAAAAATGGCCTACCAAGTGGAGGTGTTGAAAGATTCTTGTTCGATGGAGATGGAGATATGTGAACTTGTATTGCTCTTATTTCTTTTCCGGAGATAGTGAAAGTATTTGAATATACCTTCTTCTCTTTTCCTAGACTTGTTTTGGATCCTTTTCATGAATTTGAGAAACCTGTGCTACTAAAACCATTGAATTTTGATCTTGGGAGTCACCAGATGTGCTAATACAAAGCCTCCAAAGGCTATAAATTCACCAAGACACACATCCAATCTTGATAAACATGGAAGAATTGAATTTCGATCCCACTAGGCCACATGCAATAACTATTATCACCAAATTACAACACCCTCTAATTTTCTATCATGTGTGTGTGAGGCAATAAATGTAACTTGGTAACATGTAATTATCTCAAGGTGTGGGACCTTGCAATTGAGATAACTCTCCAGATAAGGTTAGTTCCTCCTAAACTAATGATACAACTACTCCTAATGCTATAAATACAATTATCTAATCCTATTATATGATTCTAAGGGACCATGGAGAGAGGAAAACACATAAAATTGAAAATATCCTAGAAGGTAAAATGGTTAAGGAGGAAAGAATAAATGAGAAAGGTTTATGAGTGCGAAGGATGAAGATAGAAGGAATAAGGAGGAATACATGTGAGGCAAGGTTGTAGTAGACTTTTGATCCAAGATGATTGTGTGAACTTCCCTTTGGCTAGGAGGAATGACCTATATAAGAAACACACAAGACCACCAAATAGTATTAAATAGTAAGAGTCAAAGGACTTCCTAGCAAGGCTAGATCCGGGAAGCATGATGCTTCCTCGAATGGTTTTCAATCCTCTATTTAATACAATTTAATGTAAGAAATAACAGTTCCTATTGTAGTTGATAAGATTTAGGTATCTCCTATTAACATACAAAATAAGTTAATTTAACTCAATAGGTAATGGTTAGAATTAAATCCAGATGATTAATGGGCTAGTTTGGGTCTGCGTAGGTGTAGTAGAGGCTATAGGTGAGGTTTGGGTGAAATTAGGCAAGGTTTTGAGTTGTTTTGGGGAAGTTGTTAACTCATTGTTATAGGAAAAATTTCTAGTCTCAAAGACCGGTATCGGTTGGTCAACCGATGCCAGTATAGGAGATAGACCGATGTCGGTTGGCTAACCGGTGTTGGTAGGGGAAATTTGGTTCAAATGTTAAAAAGAGTTTGAACCTCTCTGTGATTACACAAAGAGTGAAGGGGTGTTTGATAAGGTTATAATATTGTTAAGAAGACTCATGTATGCTGAAAAGGAGGTTGGAAAGGGTGTAAAGGCTTGGGATGGTTGAATAGTGGGTTGGTGGGAAGAAGGTGATATACGGGTAATGGAAAGAATGAAATACATAGAAAGAAATGAAAGATCTATACTTGAATAAGCAAAAATGATAAAATCAAAATACTTACTGGGTATGTTGTAGATCTTGTGAGTGGAAGTGGTTGGTGGTTGATCAAAGAAGAGATGCCTGGGTCCAGTGCCGTGACAAAGTACAACTGTGTGCTCTCGTGAGTATTCCAATGCTCTAGAAGGAGAACTACTACTTGTCTTACACTGTGGTTGTGTGTGTTTTCATCTAGATGTAGGAGGGCTTGAAGATTCATGCTTGAATGTAATAAGGCTCTAATAATGAATGACCAACCTAGGTAAAGGGTTGTAAAATTCTATATAAAGGAACCGATGGATGGTTTAGGTGACCAACATCACCGAGGATAAACTAAGCATCGATTAGGGTGAAATAGTCTTATTTACCAAAAATAGGTAGATCTTCCCAAATTTGGCATGTTTTTTCCTTGTTGGGTCCACTTAGGAAGTATATTTCATGTGAGAGAAGGAAGGAAGATCTTAGAAGAAGTCTAGTTAGGTTTAGGAAGAATTCTTAGTTAGTTAGGTCAAGTAGTGACTCAACACTGGGAGTGATGACTCAATGCTGAGAGTGATGACTTGGTCACTATGAGTTAAATGCCCCTGGAATGGGTCTCAGGGTGAGGTGTAATGATGAGGTGGAGGTGTGAGGATGAAATTAACTTAATTAAAATAATTAAATTAATTAATAATGTGAGGATGAATATTAATATGGGATGAAGGGGTCATGATTAGTTAAATGTGTTACATTAATTAATTGAAGGGGACTAAAGGGAGTGTGACCCAAATTTGGTGTCTACATTTTCCCCTTTTTTTGTGTAGCTTGTATTGATAAGCGACGATGAAAAAATAGGAATTTGGTGCTCCATGTATGAGTGAGGTTAGGTTTCCCCAAGTGTGGGTGGAGGTGATCCCCCTCAAACTAGGAATGATGAGGTGTTAAATGAGTTGGTGAGTGGTTTGATAAATGGGTAAGTGATGAAAATGAGGGTATGTTGGGTGTAGGTAAGGGTGATTTTGGTGGGTAATAGGTAGTGGTAGTCTAACGCACACACATGTATAGATACGATAAGGTACCAGGTTAAAGAGCTTACAAACTCTACATCGTCAAAGGTCGATAGGTTTATCCAAACAAGGTGAAGTGGTTTAGGTATCCAAGGTATAGGATATGGTCCTGAAACACAACTAGGAAAGGTGTAGGAATGGGTAATAGGTTTTGTTCAAGGCACCAAAGGTATGGTCGGGATAAACAACATGACATTAGGCAAGGTAAGGTCATTAGGTTGAACAACACAAGTAGTAACACATCACAAGGTATAGTGAGTAAATGAATTCGAGTGTCACCATGAGTGAGGTTGGGTTGGGTGATTTAGGTAAGGCCGTAGGTAAGGACAATGGTAGGGGAAAAAAACATGCCCCAACTGATTTTGAGGTTGGGTGATAGGTAATAAGGTCATGAGGGTGAGGTGTAAGGTTAGGGTCAACTTTGGGTTAGGAAAAAAAAGGTTTTGGGAAGGTAGAGTTGGTGTTATATGGTGCAATGAGGTGAAAAAGGCTAATAATCGACCATGATCATGGCCAACCGATGTCATTAAGAGAAAAAAAACCGAGTGTGGTGCACTAGGGCACATGACCGATGTGGTTTAGGGAAACCAACGTCGGTCAGATCGTCGGATTTGGGATAAAAAGGTAAAATCCATAAATTGGATTCATTTGTGCTTTTCCATTTGTGAAAATGAAAGAGAGAGTCATTTTCATACTATTGACAAGAGTGACCGTGATTGGGCTAGATTCTAGGCTGATTTGGAGAGAGGTGAGTGGTTGGAGAGGTGTAGAGGATGTGGGCTATGAGATCATTTGGCTTGATTCGATTGGTGGAGAACCAAGGGTTTGATTAGGACATGGAGAAAAGGAGGAGGAGGTGTGGGAGGACCAGAAATCAGAGACCGGAGTTCCAACATGAGGTGATGTCGTGCATGTGTAGAGGTAGGATTCAATCCTTTCTTTGTTTTTGATTGAATTTGTAAGAAAAAATGAAATAAAAAGGGGGGAATTAAAAATTCAAAATGTAGTTAAAAATGGAAGAATTTGGGTATGGGGTGGGTGCAATGTAGATTAATTAGGTGTAAAATGGAAATGGGTGGGGTTGGGTGGTTTTTGGGTAGGTTTTAGGCTTGTTTTTAAATTTTTAGAAAATTGGGGGCATGGGGGTTTGGCTTTGGAGCCAAACCAAGAGAGATCATGTCTGGTAGGTCAGGTGGATGACGTTTCGATGCCGACTGTCATGATGGTATTGGTTGGGAAATATAGTTGACCGATATTTAGTTCAAGGTGTGACGATATCAGAGATAATCAAGGGATCGACATGGATCATATGTGAAAAGTGACTTAGTTTGAATAGGTTAAGTTGAGAAGGCCAAAATGGGGTAAAAATGAAATTGGAGGGTAGATAGGTAATGAATAAGGGTTATAGAGGGATGAGGAGAGAAGAAGGGGATGAGGTAAATATAGGTAAACATAGGCGGGTAATAGAGGAAGATTAGGTCATATGATGTGATGATGGAATAGGTGATGGAACTTGATAAGATAAATTAGGTAGAAATGATAGGGAAGTAGTTAAAATAGATAGGTGGGGTAATTAGGTTGTAAAGAAATGGGAAATGTAGTTTAGTCTTTAACATTGTTTGAGTGGTATGATGTAGACCATTGGACAATTAGTATGATGCGGGATGTGTCCCACCATTATTAGGGATAGATGCATCCCAATGTTATCGAGGACATGATGAGTGGATAACATATGTGAGATGTTAGATTGGTTGGGAATTAGGAACTATGGAGGGGATCCGATGGGATCACATAATCTCATGGTCATGCTCATCATAGGATAGATGGGATGATGCAACCATAACACCTTTCATCTACCACCCGTGAGATGACCATTACATGTAGAGGATGTATAAGATTCACAACTCTATTTTTGGTGAGCTGTATATTCAATATCAGCAAATGGAGCCTTGAAGTGATGATTGAGGTATTTGGGGAGATGGTGAGCCATGACCCCTGAACCACAAATGCAAGTCTTTTTATGGGTATTGTATGTTGCACATCCATAGAGATAGAGTATGGTTAAAGTAAAGTTGTATGATGGTGGGGTGGTATATACATTCTTCTCGATTAAGAGGGTGGTCATGGTTTCCCAGAGGGCTGATGGGAGTATTATGAGATATGATTGAGGATAGGAGCTTTCTTTTATGTATCATCATATGCATATTTAGTGTAACCATATATATGGAGTTGTGGGCTTGAATGAGGATACGCTACTAGGACCATCAGGGTGTATGATTATATGTGTCTATTATATTAGCATATAAACATATTGTGGTAGTGTAGCCGTAAGGACTAGAATCTAAGGACTCAGATTGTCACCATGGGGGACAAAGGGAAGGATAGGGGGTGAGGTTATATGGAGGTGAGGGAAGAAGGTCATAGGTGGTCATCCTCAAGTGGAGGAGACATCACATGATGTAGTATACTGGTGGAGGAGGAGGAGGACATGCTATCATGGTGTGGGTTGATTGATCATGATATGATACTTGTATTATGATTTTGATTTTATATAGGACTCGGAGTACATACAAATATTTTGTGAGATTGTATATGAGAGATTTTTTGAGACACTTTGATTTATATCCATGTGTATATATGTATTGATACACATACATTCCCATTTATATAGTTGATGATTATTATTGGATGGATGATGTAATCTTTTTAATTTCCATTGTTATTGTGTATCATGGGAACTAGGTGAGTTAGGCATGATTGAGTCTAGGTCATTTAGGCATGATGGAGTTAGGTATAGGCATGGTTTGGTCAGGTATAGGCATGGTGGAGTCAGGTATAGGCATGGTTGGAGTTAGGTATAGGCATGGTTGAGTCAGGTATAGGCATGGTGGAATCTAGGTAATTTCCAAGTTACTGATCTTATGGAAATAATGTATTGTATGTATGTTGTGGTTAAATTTCCAAGTAATTAATATCATGAAAATATGAAATGATTTAAGTAGAATATGGTTGTGGTGATAAAATGGTAGGTATGTATGTTTTTATGATATATTAATTTCCAAGTTTTTGTGTAAATGGAAACTAACTAGGGTAGAATGTGAATGTAAAGGGGAAAATTGGTTAGGGGTAAAAGTGGTCGAGCTAACCTCAAGGGCCCCATGCCCTGAGTGTTGCCTACATAGCCCCCAGTGAAAAGGGGCCTCAAGGCCGATGTAGTTCTCCCATAAGCTAGGGAAGAATATGATAAGGGAGATGAATGGGTCGGTAGGTTTTAGGCATGATTGAGTCTAGGTCATTTAGGCATGGTTGAGTATAGGTTGAATAGGCATGGTTGAGTATAGGTTGAATAGCATGGTTGAGTATAGGTTGAATAGGCATGGTTGAGTAGTCTATGTTGAATAGTGTGGGTGATTTTGGTGGAAGAGGAATTCCCATAATGTAGGTGTCGAAGGTCTAGTCCTGTGAAGGAGGATCAATAAGTAAGAAAAGAGGTGAATGGTAAGAGGAGAAAAAATCCACCTAATTGGTAAGAACCATTATGAGTCTATCATATCAAAGATTGGTCTTATGAACGTAAGACCCTAAATGTGTTGCATGATTGACTATTCTAAGGGTGAAGAAAGTCACATGATCATGAAATGTCACATTTGTGACACATCCCTTGAGTAGGTAGAAGATTAGAAAGAAAATATGGTGAGGTGAAATGGGTTGTTTTAGCATAACCTTGGTGTGAGACAACATGCCTCTTCTGCAAGATACCCAAGACCAAAATAGGAAAGTCCATGATGATGAAAAAAGTAATTTTTTTTTTTTTTTCTTTTTATAGACTGATCGATGTGGGAAGTCTATGTGGGATGAATAGAATATCTCCTTGAGGTCTTTGTGAAGTTGATCGATGTGGGAAGCTTTAGAAATATTTTTATTTTATTTTTACAAGAAATAGTATTCTTTTTGGATAGACTACATACAATATGGCTAGCTTTGTATAGTTGTCCTTCGAGGGAGAAGTCTATTTATAAAACAAGATAGAAAGATAGATGTCCTTTTTGAGGGAGTCATATTTTTGCTAGAAGTTTGACTCAAGGAGTTTGAATTTGAAAATCCATATATTACTTTTGAATTTTTTTTTGGACTTTTAGGTCATGGACAAGACTATATAGAGAAGGATAGGCTTTTTTATGAAGACAAAACCATAACACACAAGGGTTAGCTATGAAAGAGGTTTTAAGTGATGAATGACCATGGGATTCCATCTTGAAAAGGATGAAAAGTATCCATGAGAATCATGCCATGAGTAGAGCCATGGTACTCATATTGAAGATAAGGCTGAAAGGTGATGGGTAATCACATGATTCTTGTTTAGTCATTGATCCTTAAAATAGGTAAGTGGAAGGTGAATGTTTCTCAAGGGATGAGTGTTTAATAGACAAAAGGTGATATAGGACTTGATTCAACAATATAATGGTCAAAGATGTAAGGCATTGAGGGGCTTAAGTTTAGGTTTACCTTGAGTGAAGATAAACGATAAGCACCCGATCCATAGGCATGAGTAATGATATAGGGTCCAAGCCAATTAGGAGTGAACTTTCCCCGTTTACTTTTCTCTTTTTGTTACATGTTGATTTTCCTTCAAGATGAGGTCATTGACCTTGAAGGTTCATTCTTGGACACATTTTATCATAGGCACGTTTGATACATTTTTGGTAGATTTGGAGGTGATCGAGAGCATTTAGATGACATTGTCTAATAACTCAAGTTGTGCCAAACAATCTGAAAAAATCATCATCATTGAGCATATCTTTGAGTGAGATATGAAGAGATGGAATTTATACTTTGAGAGGCAAGACAACCTCTATACCATAGACCAAAGAGAAAGGTGTGGCAAGTAGTTGAGGTGAATGAATACTAGTGTGATAAGCCCATAAGGAAAAAGGAATGTGTGTGCCAATCCTTACTAGTATCATCAACCACTTTCATAAGAATTTTATTTAGGTTTTTTGTTAGTCGATTCAGCTTGGCCATTTGTTTGAGGATAATAAGGTGAAGAAAAAATTGAGTTGAATGTTGAAGGCATCATAGAGTTTCCATAGGGTTTTGTTTTTGAATTTTTTTTCGTTATAGTGATGAGGTGGTGAGGAACACCAAAGTGACAAATGATGTGATGGTTGATGAATTCACAAATTTTCTTGGATTTTTTGTAGAAATAAGAGGTACAAATTCCACCCATTTAGTGTAATATTGGTAGTGGTAATAATCCATTGATGACATTGGGAAGAATGAGGTTGATCTCTCTGACAAGATCCAAACCCCATTGAGAGAAAGGCCAAAGGTCTCGTGTGACTGTAAGGTGACTAGGGGTGTGATGAAGATTAGCATGTTGTTGACACTTCACACAATGCTTGACATAGTCACAACAATCATGGTTTAGGTTGGCCAATAATAGCCAAGGTGAAGGATGTACTTAGCGATAACTAAGCCACTAAAGTGACCCCCACAAATCCCATCATGAACTTCCTTGATGGTGTATGGAATTTCAGAACTTGTAAGGCATCGTAAGAGGATACCATCAAAGCCAATTTATAGAGAAGACCACCCATGATGACATAGTGAGAGACACTTTTGAGAAAGGCTCATTGTCCATTATGAGTAAGATCTGAGAGGTAGAATTGAAAGGGAAAGGTAGTTAAAAAACTACTTATACCAAAGGTCATGTGGGTCAGTTTCAATGTTTCCTACAAAGGTTGATGTCTCAAATTAGATAAGAAGGTGATTACAACCTTTTATACTGTGACAAATATTTTTGAGTTGGAGGGTGAAGTGGGGATTTGAGAAGAAAGACAGGCCATGGTGTCCAAAATTTATTAGTGGAATGTGGGGTGGTTTGAAGTTCATAATGGTCAAAGGTAGTCAAAATCATGTCAACATGATGCTTATAATTTTGAAGTATCTCATTACGACACTGGTATATACCATTAACTTGGTTCACAACTAGTTGAGAGTCACCAAAGATATTAATTGATTTAACATCTAAGGCTATGGTGGTTTGAAGACCTAACACGAGTGCTTCATATTTGGTGATATTGTTAGTACAATCAAAATCTAGTTTGAAAGATAATGGCATAGGCTCACCATCAAGAGGAATGAGGATAACTCTAGCACCACCCACGTTGACATTTGGAACCATCGAAGAATAAGGTCATCTAGTAAATGGTATCATCAAGGAGAGGGTAGTGATGGATTCATAGGGAAATCAAAGTTAGAAGATTGGTTTTCTAGAGAGAGAGGTGTATGCAAGTTGGTCAACAATGGTTTGTCCTTTGACATATTTTTGATGGATGAATTTGAGATCTAGGTCTGCAAGAAGCATGAGCCAACATGTGAAACACATTGATGTTGGTAGGGCTTAGCATACATGTAATGTAAGGGGTTAGTATTGGTGAAAAAAGGTTTTGTGGTTGAGTAGGTAATGGTGAAGTTTAGTGGTGAAAAAACTAAGGCTAAGTAGATTTTTTTAGTGTGAGTATATCTAGTTTGTAGTCTAAAAGTGTATACAAATTATATAATAAACCACTTTCTCCTTGTGTTTCTCATCATGATGAGTGAGCATGGACACCCAGGAATGATCAGTAATAGAAATGTAAAGGTAAAATGGTTGGTCATCCTTAGGGGGAATGAGCACAGGTGGTTGGAGGAGGTATTTTTTAAGGTGTCGAAGGATTTGTGGCATTCATCATCCCATTTGAAGGAGACATCCTTTTGAGAAGATGATGAAATGGATGGACAAGTGGATTGGAAAGATGAGAAATAAAGTGATGAATAGATTATAACTTTCCTTACAAACTATGAAGTTGATGAAGGTTAGTAGGTGGAGGCATCTCGAGAATAGCCTTGATTTTAGTGGGATCAACTTCAATGCCATGCAAAGAAATGATAAAACCAAGGAGCTTTTTTAGAGAGAACAATGAAGACACACTTCTTAGGTTGAAGGAGAACACAATATTTGATGAGATGGTCAAAGAAAACTTTAAGGAAACAAGGTGTTCATCCGATGTTAGATTTGGAAAGAAGATCATCAATGTAATCTTCCAATATGTTATGCATGATGTCATGAAAAATATAAGTCATAGCCCGTTGATATGTAGCACCAACATTTTTAAGGCCAAAGGGCATGACATGATAATATAAGGTCCCCAAGGAGTGATGAAGGTGGTTTTGTGTTGATCTTTAGGGTGAGTAATATTTGGTTATAACCCGAGAAACCATCCATGAGTGATAGCATCTCATGGCTGGTGGTGAGATCAACTAGTTGGTCAATACTAGGTAGAGGAAAGTCATCTTTGGGGAAAGCTAAGTTAAGGTCATGAAAAATCCATGCAAATGTGGAGTCCCCTATCACTTTTGTGATAGAATGATGTTAGAGATCCATTGGGGATAATCAATGGGTAGGATGAAGGAAACCGAAAGAAGGTGTTGGAGTTCTTCTTTGACAAGAAGGGAAATGTGAGGATGCATTTTTCACAGCTTCTATTTCATGGGTTTGGCATCAGGAATGGTTATGATATTGTGGACCACAATGTTTGGGTCAATACTAGGCATATCAACATAGGACCAAGAAAAAGTGTTGCTATGATCCCGAAGGAAAGAAGTGAAAGCTTCCTATTCAACAACATCTAAATATTGGCCTATTTTTAGAATGTGTGGGTCATCTGAGTGTGAATATTGATTTTGATGGTTGATTCATTCAACATGGTTTGTGTCTCAGAAGGTAATGAAATGGTGAATATAAGAATCTTTCACACCAAGGTAGGTGAGAATAGACTCATCATCTTGACATTGAATGATGTTAATAGAAGGTGTATCATCATCGATCATGTCAGGATATAAGAAGGGAAGAGAAGAGGGAGCCTCACCATCATGTTGATAAGTCAGAGGTCCCAGGGAAATGGTGTTCACAAAAAAAAAGTTAGAGGAATGGATTTTGGATCCATAGACTCTAGTAGGTGAAGGTGGTGAAGTTGGTGAATGGGGTGGGGAATGTTTATCATCCTCAATGAGTTTGACTTGAGCCTTCTTGGAAGGTGGTTTGGAAAATCCAATACCACTGTGGTCTTTATGCTTATGAGTGGTGCAAGGAATGATAGTATGATGGCCTTGTTCATAGAAACCAAAGCCAAAGCCCTTCCAAGAAAACAATGATGGAGGAAGGTGTGGGCAAAGTGGCGGTTGGTGAGAGATTGAAGGTCAGAGGAAAATGGTCGAGTTTGGGAAGGTGGCTCAGGTGAGTAGGTAGAAGCATCAAGTCCCCCATACATTAAGTTAGGTGTGAAGGTGGGGAGGACCATAGGGGAAAACCTTCCTATGTGGTGATCATATGGGGATGTTGGTGAAGGTTACCATACTCTTGAGGAGTAAGGAATGTGTCAATGTTATAAAGGTGGTACTCCCTAGAGTGAGGCATTGAAAAACACCTTCTAACTAGGATCATAGTTGATATGTGGTAAAAGTGGGAATGGATGAATCACTATAGGATGGGAAGAAGAAGCATTAGATGTTTGAGAAGTAGATGGGTTGGCTGATGGGTCAACTACTACGGAAGAAGTGGGAATAGAGGAGTTAGTTTTGGAAGATGTAGCAACAAAAATGGTGGATGAGGCAATGGTGAAGAAGAAGTGGTAGTGGTGGTAGATGCCTTAACTGGTATAAGGACATCATTGGGTCGATACAACATGTTACAAGTCTTGAATGGTGAAGGGTCAGTTGGAATGGTATAGTTGTGCCCTTCATGTTTGAATTTTAAAAAATGGTGTAAGGTTGAAGGAACACAACCCATGGCGTGAATCCAGAGGTCGGCCAAGTAACATGTTGTATCGAATTCCCCTCTAAGACATAGAATAATTTAGGAATGGCACGGGGGCCTACATGAATGTGGAGAATGATGGTGTCGAGGGTGGAAGTCATGGCATCATTAAATGAATGTAACATAACTAGGTTATTATGCATGTAATTGGTAGGGATGCACATTTGGTTATATGCATGGGAGGAAATGATGTTAATACTAGCACCTCCATCGATCATAACATGTCAAACGCATATATTATCAACGTAGATGAAATAAATAGGGGGGGTAAGATCATCTGATTGGAGAGGTACAATCTCATCATCGAGAGATTCATGAGAGTGGCTACTTGATGAGTGGTAGTGGGAGTAGAGGAAGGGGGTGAAGTGGTGAGAGAGGCCACATGGTGAGGAGTGATAATGGATGCAATAGGCGTAGGGTCATTAGGTAGAACCTCAATAGATTAGTAGGACCTCAATGAGGGCTTGATGATGAGACTTAGAGGTTTGGACAAGGTCGTATAAAGACATTTTGAGAGGAGACTGGTGTAATTTTTAAGAATTTATAATGGGAAACCCCGTCAAAATAAGGTATGGGTCCATGGATGGTGATTTTTGGTGTAGGTGCAAATGGAATATTGGGTAAAAGAGTAGCAGATGATTTGGTTGTTTTCTCCTTTCCTTTTTCCTTCTTAGGCTCGAAGTGGATAATTTGAACCATATTGATATGTGTAAAGGAGAAAGTGAGTCGTGATAGGTAGTGACTAAAGAAAAAAATATGGTGAGGGCATATACTAGTTTTGTGAAAACAATGCAACACATTGGAATTTTGGTGGAGGTTTGGCTAGCTCTCTTATGTGGACCATATTGATCTCAAATCTTGGAGGGGAATAAAATGGTTATGGAGGTGGAGAGATGAGGTCACTGAATAGGTAAGGGAAGAGGATGTGTGTGATAGGTGATAGGTGAAAGGGTGGAATCAGGGTCCTCATCTAAGAATAGTCTTAAGGGCATCATCATCATGACAAATGGTTTTAAGTATTTTCAAAGTTTAGGACATCTAAGTAATGGAGAAGAATAGTCTTTGATAATAAAGAGACAATTTATTTAGAAAACATATGTAAATGGATCAAAGGTGTTTTTTCGAGAGTAATCTTTGATGAAGTTCATTTGTAAAAAGTAGTAGGTAGATTGATTCGAGGCCCAAAATCATGTTTTTAAGTGGTCCCTCGGCCTTTTTTAACTCTTCCATCCAAGAAGAAATCCCAACGAGTTAGAGAAAATGGAAAAAATGCAAAAATAAGGTGCAGGGATTTTTTAAAGCATTTCGGTGCTCGAAGGGTTCTGGGTGTAAAAATACCGAGGTTCGTCCTACCAAGCTTGAGTCAACATGAAAAAGTAAGGAAATCAGGAGTAAGTTGGACATTTTTGTCCATGAAAAGATGTCCGGGATAGTTGGGACGTCGGGACGCGAAAAGCCGAAACGGCCGAAAGAAAGGAAAATCGTCTAAGTCTTTTGTTTCACGCAATTTAGGACAAAGGACAAAAGTACGTGAGGTACGTGAGGGATGTGAATCGCTACTTTGCAAAAAGATAGTCCATTTTGGGTGGTTGGAGATATTTGTCCTGTGCGGTTCGGGATAGTTGGGACAAAAGTATGCGAGGGACCGAAAGGGTGAAAAAATCCACAAACAGAACAAGGAAGCCTGGAATCGAAAATATAAAGCAGGAGATTTTCTATTATCGGGGAATGGTTGGGACAAAAGTACATGAGGGATGCGTGGGACATGAAAAGGTGAAAAAGCCACAAGTAGGGACAAGGAAGCCTGAATCGGCCAATGCGGGAGAATGTGTCCCAGGAAGTGGTGGAGAAAAGAGAAGGACTTAGAAAATTTTCCAAGTTTCGGTCAAAGTTTTCAAAGGTAAAAGTTTTGGCCCGCTGCCCCACCATCGAATGGAATCTTGACACATGTCATCCAAGTGGCAGAGTGTGGGGGAAATGGGAAATTTTCCCAAAGTGAAAAATTCCAAATTTTCGAAGGGCAAGGTGTGCCCCTCAAAGCTCGAGCCAATGAAATAGTGCCATGTGTCCAAGTGGCAAAAAGGTTTAAGGAAGGGCCCAAAAGAATTTTTCAAAAGATGAGCCCATAGAAGAATCAGAGCCTAACATGTGTCATCCAAGTGGCAGAGCTTGGGGAAAATTTCAAAAATTCCAAAGACCAAAGGGTAAAAATTTTTTTTCCCGCCGATCCGTTTTAGGCCTGAATTTTGCCCTAAATCTTCAAATAGCCATAATTTTGATCCGAGCTCGGCATTTTGTGTTATTTATATCAATGGAAAGATGGTGAAATTATCTACATGATTCTGGGGTCAATCTTGCATTTTGGTTCAATTTGGAGAGAGAAAATCAAGAAACGTCTTTGGCACGTGGTAATGGCCAGAAATGACATTTCAACAACCAGTTTTAATGCAAAATGGGTCGCATTCTTCTTCAGCATGGCCAAAAATGTTAGGGCATGGGTCTGTAAGGATTCCCATGCTATTTTAATGCATCTTCATTCAATGAGGAATGGCTCCCATGTTTTTACATGTTTTTCTCTCCCGGGATCGACCCATGCATTGTAAAAGCCATATTTGGCTCATTTTTTAAAGGGGGACATTTCTTTAGATAGCAAAGCTTCCTCTTTCACCTTCACAAGTGATTTTTTGCAAGTATCGAGACCTCTTGATGGTTTCAGAATAGGTTTTCACTTCTACCATGTTGTAATGCAAGGATTTTGACAAAGGAAATGACAATACAGTGCTGTGACGATTTTTTACCAGCCCTTTGGTTGTGTTGTTTGCTTCATTTCGAGTTTCAATTACATCTTATCAGTTTGCATGATGTTTATGTTGCATTCCATGATCTCGTGTCTATCTTGCAGAACTAGAAGTGTTCACCACTCCTTTGGTGTATCACCTATTAGTTTAGTTTTCATTTTTGCACTTTCTCTCTCTGTCTCCTGGAAATTTAGATTAGAGTAGATTAGTTCAAACCTTCGCATTGTGCAAATAATAGATCGATTAGAGGAGTTTGAGGAACCGCCTCTAATCTAGATATTCCTCTCTCATTTTACAAGTCCCACACTTGAGAGAGGTTTTAATGTTATGCAATCACACCTGGATGCTTAGAATGATCAAACTAGAAATCGATCAACATCCAGGGGTGCCGTGGATTTGCACTAAATAGTTTTGGCATCCTCTGGGACCTTAGAGGTCTTCCACTTTATCTTTGATAGGTTGGTGTGTTCCTGTTAAAGATTCAGCCTTTTGGAGGCACTTTCAAAAGCACATCTGGTGACTCCATCTAGTAAATAACTCATTCTCTGAGTTGCAGACCCGTTTTCCATCCATTTCCATCCATCTTCTTTCCATCTCTTTCATTCTTTTCCATTCCATGAAGTTGTGCAATCATGACTTCATTTCCATCATGGAATTCACATTTTCAACAACAGCAGTATATCACACCTCCAACATGTTTTACAAATCCTCCAAATCAGCATTTTGGTCAAATTCAAAATCAGCATGTCTACCCATATGAGCAGTAGTACCAAAGTCAGTTTGGTTGTGAAGCACATCAAGAGCAAGGGTACGCATGCAATGAAGACAATCAAATGGAAGATGCAGATTTTGTGGAAAAAATCCAAAAGATGGAGGCAAAGATGGTGCAATCAAGAGCAAGCAGCTCAAATGAAGGCTTTCAAAATTGGTTGTAGGACTCCTTGTCCATGGGGAGGCCCTTTTCCAAGACACTTCAGCCCTCAGGAGAAGCTGGACTTCATGATGAAGATGTTTCCCCAACTTGCACAATGGACAAGCAGAAATAGAGGCCTATACACTTGGTGTTGAACAACCTTGTCAATGGGTAAGTTCTACACCATCATCTGGTTTTTCTCTTCCCATTACTCAAGCAGCATCATCTCATTTGGAATTTCAAATTCTAAATCCAGTCAATGCTGCCCCAGGAGTTAATTCCATTTCTCCATTCCCTAGTCTCCCACCACACCTCAATTCTTCTTTCCCCTTTCCTTCCAAACAGTCATCCCCTCCACAAAAGCTAATAGAAATACCCCCTCCTCCAAAGAAACAAGAGTTTCTACCTCCTCCACCACCACAAAAAATTGCCAAATCAATTGAGTTACAATCCACTTCTCCTCTTGCATTCCCAAATCCATGTTGGGAGGATAAAAATTAGAATGCCAGTCAAGGAAAACAACAGAAAAAGAAAAGCCAAACAAGGATGAAGAAATTCAAAGTCTCAAGAGTTGGGCTCTTAAATTTGGGATGACAAAGATCCCCTTGATGGTTAAGCCTTTAGAAGAGGTTGGAGTTGGAAAACAAGTGGTGGTTAGGACTGAATTTGTTGCAGTAGGAGAAGAGCAAAAAGAAGAAGCAGATCAGCAATCAGTTTTTTCAGAAAGTAGTGTCCATGTTAGCATTCTATTTGAAGGAATGCTGATTCAATTCAAGTTGCACAATCAGCCATGGAGGAAGAAAGCTAGAAGAAGATCTTGCAGTCCAACTTGTCCTCTAGAGCAGCAGATCGAAGAGTTTGACTTAACAAACTTCATGCTAGAGGAAGAGTTCTATCAAGAGCAAGATTGTCTTCAAGTAGTAGAGGAGGAAGAAGCTGCTCCAAATCCAAAAGAAGAGGAGCACATTCTAGTTGTGGAGGAGAAAATTGCAGATCCAAGGGCTTTGAGCACAAAGCAGGCTACAGGAGAACCTTCAGTTCTTCTTTCTACTTCATCTCTCTCAAGTTCTAGTGCTGAAGAAGAGTTTGATCTCTCAAACTCAATGTTGGAGGATGAAAGAAACCATGATGATCAAGTTACAGATCAAGAGGACACCATGGAGGAAGTTGAGCATTTGCAGCAGGACAACAATGAGGTAGTGTATCTGTCAGATTTGGAGGACTATTTTGATAAAGAAGAACCAGTTGAGTTTCCACCATTCTCTTCTTTCATCTTCCACGTCCCAAATACTTGAGCCTGTTGTCATGAAGGAGAGCATTCATTTGCAGTAGCCTACATCTTATAGCAGCTCTTTGGAACCAAGATTGGAAGATTTTAATCTTTCATGTTCTTCATTGGAGGAAGAGAAAGGGTAGAAAAGTCCTACCATTGCTTCCACATCACCCACCCAAGAAGGTCTACAAGAAGACTCCATTTTTGGAGTTGAAAATCAGAGCTATGGGCATATCAAACAGATCATACCTTGCCCAATAAGGTATTTGACTTCATTGGAGTCAAAGGAGAAGTCACAACCAGTCATGCTTGCTTCTAAGCATGAGGGTGAGCTACAAAGTACCAAGGATCAGCTATCATACCTCTTCAATCCAAATGCAGAACAACTAAAAGAGGTATTGAATTTTCCTTCAGCTGATACCTTGATGATTTGGGTGGAAGACCAGCTTCTTGTTGATTTTCCATTCATCCAATCAGCCATGTTCAATGCCAAATCAGTTGCATGGTTGCCAATTTTGAAGAAAGGAAGCTATTTTGCACAACCAGTTGCAGGGTTTGTTTAGCCCACTTTTGCTTCCAGTTAGAGTAGGATAGGTAGTTTTGCTTTCAGTAAAAGAAGTGCTTGTGCACACTCTGCATGTTCCATTTGGAGCATGTATGATTTTCAGTTTTGTACATAGTTTTTGTGGTGCTGGTTTTGCTCTTGCACAGTCCATTTCAGTGGGTTTCCAAGTGGCTCAGAGAGGAGGTTTTCAAAGTTTAGATCAGTTTGCAGCTACAACTCATGACTCCATGCCCAATGGATGCTTCAGGTAACTGGTAACTTCATCCAAGCAGTAGATGACCCCACTGAGTCACCAAAATTGTTATCCAAAATTCACCCCTCAAGGTAATTTTGATAACATGCATCAAATTATTCAGTCCTGAGCAAGTAGATTGATTTGAGGCCCAAAATCATGTTTTTCAGGTCCCCTCAGCCTTTTTCTAACTCTCCCATCCAAGAAGAAATCCCAACGAGTTAGAGAAAATGGAAAAAATGCAAAAATAAGGTTGCAGGATTGTTTTAAAGCATTTCGGTCCAAGGGTTCACATCATACCGAGGTTCGTCGTACCAATCTTGGGGCCGAAAAATCAAGAAAATCAGCTAAGTCGGACATTTTGTCCTGTGGTCCACAGACGCAATTGGGACGCGTCGGGACGCGAGGGACGCGAAAAGCCGAAATGGCCGAAAGTAAGGAAAATCGTCTAAGTCTTTTGTTTTGCGGTTTGGGACATTCGGGGAAAAAGTACGCAAGGTACGTGAGGGACATGAGTCGCCTTGGTTTTCCAAAAAGACACCATTTCGGGTGGTTCGAGAGATATTTTTCCTAGGCAGTCCGTGGGATAGTTGGGACAAAAGTATGCGAGGGATGCGAAAAGGTGAAAAAGCCGCAAACAAGAACAAGGAAGCCCGAATCGGCCGAAGCAGGAGATTTTCATCCAGGTGCTGGACATTGGGACAAAAGTATGTGAGGGACACATGGGACATGAAAAGGTGAAAAAGCCACAAGCAGGGACAAGGAAGCCCGAATCAGCCGATGGGAGAATGTGTCCTAGGAAGTGGCGAGAAAAGAGGACTTAGAAAATTTTCCAAGTTTCAAAGTTTTCAAAGGTAAAAGTTTGCCCAGCTGCCCCGCCATCGAATGGAATATTGACACATGTCATCCAAGTGGCAGAGCATGGGGGAAAATGGGAAATTTTCCCAAAGTGAAAAATGCCAAATTTTGAAGGGCAAAGTGCGCCCCTCAGGCCCGAGCCAATAAAATAGTGCCACGTGTCCAAGTGGCAAAAAGATTTTAAGGAAGGGCCCGAAAAGAAATTTTCAAAGGATGAGCCCATGGATGAATTAGAGCCTAACATGTGTCATCCAAGTGGTGGAGTGTGGGGAAAATTTAAAAAAATTTCCAAAGACCAAAGAGGTAAAAATTCAAACTTTTTCCCGCCGATCCGTTTTGGGCCTGTTTTTGCCCTAAATCTTCAAATGGCCATAACTTTCGATCCAGAGCTCAGATTTTCATGTTCTTTATATCAATGGAAATCTGGTGAAATTATCTACATGATTCCTAGAGGTCAATCTTGTATTTTGGTTCAGTTTGGAGAGATAAAATTAATAAACATCTCTGGCACGTGGTAATGGCCAGAAATGACGTTTCAACAACCAGTTTTAATGCAAAATGGGTCGCATTCTTTGTCAGCATGGCCAAAATGTCAGGGCATGGGTCTGTAAGGATTCCCATGCTTTTTAATGCATCTTCATTCAATGAGGAATGGCTCCCATGTTTTTACACGTTTTCTCTCTCCTGGGCTCGACCCATGCATTGTAAAAGCCAGATTTGGCTCATTTTTTGGGGAGGAACATTTATTTGGATAGAAAGCTTCTTCTTTCACCTTCAGAAGTGATTTTTGTAAGTATCAGACCTCTTGATGGTTGTAATAGGTTTTTCTACCTCTTGATGTTGTAATGCAAGGATTTTGACAGTGGAAATGACAATACAGGCTATGTGACCAGTTTTCAGCCCTTTGCTTGTGTTGTTTACTTCATTTCAGAGTTTCAATTACATCTTATCATTTTGTGCATGATGTTTAGGTTGCATTTCATGATCTATGTCTATCTGTAGAACTAGAAGTGTTCACCACTCCTTTGGTGTATCACCTATTAGTTTAGTTTCAATTTTTGCACTTTCTATCTCTATCTCCTTGGAATTTAGAGTAGGATTAGGATTCAAACCTCTGCAATTGTGCAAATAATAGATCTGATCAGAGGAGTTTGAGGAACCAGCCTCTAATCTGGAGATTCCTCTCTCATTTTACAAGTCCCACACTTGGAGAGAGGTTTCAATGTTGTGCAATCACACTGGATGCTTAGAATGATCAAACTAGAAATCTGATCAACATCCAGGGGGTGCTGCTGATTTGCACTAACAAAAAGTTGTAGTAAGAGGAAATGTTGAAGGCACTAGTTGAAGAGAAGGGAATAATATAGGTAATTATGAGGATATTGGAAGTGGTGTAGGTATAGGAGGTAGAAAGGATGTAGGTGATAAAAATTGTGTAAGATGTGTAGGTAATTTGGGTGCAACAGAGGATTATGACGAGGTAGGTTGTTGTGCTTTTGGTTTACTCTAGGTAGGATGTTGTTTGGCCAAGGTTGATGGGTGGCACCAAGGATAGATAAAAGTGGTGAAGGTAATAGAGGGGTAGTTGGTGAATTTTTGTATGCAACCTAAGGGGTTGGGCCTTCCTCTTAGGTCGGGAATATTTTTGTGATGGCTTGTGAGGACGTGGCTAAATCTGGTTTCGACAGGAAGATGGACTAGGCTTGATTTCGGTGTGACTCCCAATGTGGTAATGGCTCTGGATGCGCAGAGGAAGATATAGGTACAGGTAAGGTTTAAGGCATAGGAAAAAGTTTAGTTAATGGTAAAGGTTTAGTGTGGGTGAGAGTGATGAATAAGGGGCCACTACAATTGGCCATGGTGGGTTTGGTTGTCTAAAACATATTTGGATAGATCATGGAAGTATCAAAGAGAAAACATTTACATTTGAGTGGAGATAGGTAGTCAAAGACGTCTCCAAAGCATAAAATTATTAACATAATCCAAGCAATAAGCCAAATGTAAGAAAAACACAATCAGTAGGGGGATGATGATGTTGATTTGGTAGTAATCCCTATAAATATTATCTACGTGAGATAGGGAAATGGTTGTCTTCGACTGCATGTTGGAAAAAGAGATGAGGAAAAATCAACAGATCCTTGAAATCCAATGGATAATTGTCACCAATAGGAAGGAATATGCTTAATAGATCCCCCATGGGTAGGGGAGATGGTAAGTTGAATGAGGTAAGATCGTCTTTTGGAAAAGAAGAAGGTAAACATGAATTTACCATGGGTTAAAGAGTAAGTATGCATGGGTTGTTCATCAAGTTGAGAGGTGAGTGGGGAAACTGCATCAATAGATATGGTGGAATCCTCCATGGGTGAAGGAGGAGATAAGGGAGACTCCTCTGTGGGTAAAGGAGTAGATGAAACAAGTCCCTTTATGGATGAAGGAGCTTGTGCAAGAATATCCTCGATAGATGGAGTAGGAGAAAAATGAGTAGAAAGAGTTGTTATGATGTCGAAAACAAGATGAACCTCACAAACTTTATCATCATTGGTCAAGGTTTCGTTAGTTTGGTTAGACAAAGGGGTGTGATTTGGGAATGGATTCTTGAAGATGTGAAGGTTTTGATTAGCTAGTGCGTTAGGATTATCCAAGACAAGATCTCCATTATCTAACATTTCTTGGACGATGTTTTTGAAAGTTATATAATTACTGTTCAGTTATGACCTCTAACGCGATGATAGTTGTAGTAATCATTTTATTTGTACCATGTAGGCACAAGACAAGAGGGTTAAAACCAATATGTGGTTTGATGGGTGGAAGAGTGACTGCTCTAGATTTTAGAAGTTTTTCTAAAACTAAAGAGTAGGGTTATCCTATGGGAGTATATTTTTGTTTCTCCTACTTAAACTAAAAATCTTGAACATGAGAAATATTGGAAGAAGGCTTTGATTGGTTAGATGGATGAGATGGGCTGAATTTCAAAACTACTGCATTGGTAGATCCTTTTGCTTTAGAATAATTATTTTATGGTTTGGAAGAAGAAGAGGTACCATTTGATTTGAACACAACTTTCTTGTTATGTAATTGTATCTTCTTCTCTTCAATGACATGGATTTCAAGTTTTCAGGTTGTTGGTCGTTAAAAATAAATTCAAGGAGAACAATAGTTAGGGACAAGAAGTCCCTCCTCTTTAGTGGGAGAGGTTCCCTTATTCAAAAGCAAAACTTATTTACATATGTACAGAGCATAGTTTTAGTATGGAACTTGGATATCATGAAAGCGTTTTGGAAAATAGATCATCAATCACAAAAGTACAGAGGAATGAAGACGTGGAAATGAGCAGAAAGGCATTCTCTAGAATTATAGATGGAAAAATAATTCCTCAAGCATGCCAGAATATAATGAATTGGAATAAGACCATTTGTACTTGAATTAATGAGATGCAATTTGAAAAGACACACAGTTCTATAAATAACATCTATAAGACTACAAAGCTTCCCAAAGATAATGCGAGAAAAATGATCCAACAAGATTCTATAGATAGCTATGAATAAAAGAATCATATGAATAGAGAAAGAAGATCCTTTTGTATTGATTGCTTTACTATTTCTTACACTTTCAAAAATAAGCCAAGTTCCTCCTCTTTAAAATGGTGAAGAGAGACCACTATATAGTTTTACAAATCAATTACTCTTGGTAACTACCTTTTAAATTAATTTTTAGTTAAAGGGATGCCAAATGAAACACCCAACTAATTACAATGAATCCAAGAGGAGGAAAGAAAGAAAGAAGAAAATTCAGGAGGAGAAGACAAGTGTTCATGGCTGAGAAGGGCCCACTGATTTGAGGATCATTGTCTAAATATTTTTAAAGCCTCCTGCTATGTCTCTACGACATGGAACTGATGTGTTCAAGCGGTGACTCCGAGTCCAAAATCTGAGACACTTCTCCATCTCTTTGTCGAATTCGACATGTGTATGATAATCCTTACTTGCTTCTTCAATAGTAGACTGGAGAGAGCAGATTTCCTTCATCTTTTCCTTGGTGATAGAATCCTCTTTGAATAGATTATCTTTAACAAAAGCTCTGAATTGAGCTTTGATTTCTTGCAAGGAGAGGGGCACACCAGAGGTCTCATCATGGAGGTGGCAATGTATATCCTTGAAGGAAGATACCACCAAATTCTTGAAAGCCTCACCCTTCTAACGCCAAATTTATTTCTCAATTCAACCAAAGCTTCCTCCAAAGACCTTGATTTTCCATTCCACACCGTATACCCATGACTTTGATAAATTATCTTTTGCATCATCAAAGACCTTGTTTACCACTAAAATATTTTCATCAGCTTGCCCCATAAGGTGAAGGTCTACTATAGAGCTACTCCAAAGTTTGAGCTCTTTATCTATATTACCAATGGTGGAGGATGGTTTCTATTGCAGATTATTAACCTTCTCATTGAGTTTGATGGCTTCACTAATGAAATTCAACCCCTATGCAACAAGCATATCATCCACCATGGCCTCCATATCCCTTCCATAGATGGAATATTTGTGTATATCTTTGATACTCTAGACATCATCTTGGCAGAGGATCATAGGAAGTGGAAGAGTAGTCAGTGGGGTGGGTTCTATAACTTTATCTTTGGATAGTAGTGACTTGATGAAACCTACAAGAACTTGAGCCTACTCTTCCAACTGATCTATAGTTTGTTGCCCTTTTTCCACTCTCCCAATGACCCCGGTGACTGTTTCTTGAATATTGTGAATCTCACCTTCGAGGTGGACTCTCCCATGAGGATCCTTGAGAGCTCTAGATCAAACACTTGCAAATCCTGCTCTGGCTTGTCAACTTTGGGCTTGGCTATCTCCAGAATTGCTGGCCCTAAGCATCAGATACTATTCTAGAGGTGGTCTTGGCCTTATTAATAAGAGTAGGAGGGTAGTGCCCAATAAGGCCACCACAACATTAAAGTTAGGTCCCGAGATTCGAGAGGAAGAATTTCTCTTCCTACTATCAATGAAAGGTCAGACCCATGCAAAAGAGGAGGAAGAAGAAGGTGGGGCAAGAGGACTAAGAGAAAGAGAACTAATGGCACTCAAAGTGTGCAAAGTGTTGTTGCCTCTAGTTGAGATATGAGTGGAGCACTGGGGCTTCAGTACGAGAGGAGTCAATGGTGCTCTAAGCTCGATTATTTGAACTTCCTTATCTTTATCCATTAGGGCTTCTAGAGTGCTTACAGAGACCGACACTTCATTCTCTTCACTTTCACTAAGAACAATAATGTTCTCTAGTCCTAAGGGCATTCTCGAATGCTTCATTGGGGATCTTTTTCAACGGCCTCCTTCTTGACCTCCTTGATTTTCTTATGATATCCTTAGGTGGATGAGGAAGGAGTGGGGGATGTAGGCCCTTTAGTTGATGAGCGGGAGGGTTCGTATAGGTTCTTCCGAACTAGGTGTCTGTGCCTCCTTTCTTGGTGTTGAAGTATCCTTGGAGGAGGACTCACCTGAATGCCTTCTAAGCTCATGAAATCTCCTATCAAACCAGATTTTGGTTCTTACTAGGACAGGGGCTAATATTTCAGCCAGATCATCCTTCTCCTTTTTGAACCAATCCAAATCCTCTAAGGGAGTTTTTTTGATCAAGGTGTCATATTCATATGAAAATAGGTTGGAATCGTCATCCTAAAGCCCTTCAGGAACATGGTACAAGTTAAGCTCTTGAATAAGTTGGAGAGAAAACCTACCATAATGTCTCCTCCTTGCCTCAAAATCATCAAAGACAGTCACCCAATAGTCTTTTGTGTCTACCCTATGATGGTAATTGATTCTGAGGTTCTACTAAATAAATTTCTTCAAGTCAAAACAAGTTCTTGGCCTGAAGAAATGGACAGTGATGGGAGCTAGGATCTCTCATGTTTTGTGCATCTAGAGCCATCTTGCAGTGTAGTTTCCCAAAGCTATAGGAAGTGTAGGCCAAAGATTTTTTTATCCCTACAAAGTTCGGTGTAACTTGTCCAATTTCCCGCATATCTCAATCAATGCCATTTTATCAGAGAACATAGGGAGCCAAAGGGGTACTCTCATAACCTACTAGCATGATATAGGAGAATTTTCTGGAACTAGATGAAGTAGGCACCATACTTGATATTAGGCTCATGGCTTCATCAAAGAACCTCCTTGTTGTGTCGCTCTCTAGAAGTCTTACAATGTACATGGTGAAAGCACCATTCACCCTCCTGAAGTTGTGATTGCTAGTGTCCAGGGTGAATTGAGGATAGTTAGTATATATAGGGTCACCTTTATGAGCATCAATGTATGTGAATCCAACCCATTGCCTTGATGCTGCTAGGGTATACATCAGATATGAAGTCATGTAAAACTTCTTGGTTTGTTGTACATTAGACAAGGCTACTCTACCAAGTTCATGTTGATGATTTCTGCCCAGTTGATATTCTAAGTTCCCTCGCACACCATGTTGATAAGTGGGCACATCCAAAAATGGAACTCGTTTGTAGAGGGTAAGCCCATGACCCGAGCTAATAGGATTATAAAATCGATGTGACTCCTCTCATTGAAATCAGCACAAAAGAGAGCTTTGGATAGACGTGATGCCCCCTTTTTAGGTTTTTAAGCCAATACTTTGCCACCCTTGCCTTATATTTTTCACTATCTTGGTCGAAGAGGGCCTGTGCCTAGTTCTAAGAGATTATTATAGAATTTTCCATTTTAGGCATCCTTAGGGTAGTGCCAATGGTGGCAACATCGAGCTTGGAAATGAGCTCCCGTGCACATTTGTTAGTTCATTCGAGTTGGGATCAAAATGAGCACCGCAGTGAGTACCATGTCTTCACATTACACCGAGATCGGGAAACCATCGGAAAATTCCAAGCCACTATCGTGAATCATTTGTGCCATAGAGAGGGGTTCAAGTCTTTCATCCTAGTCCAAAATATCCAAAATCCAGTGATGGATTTCACTGTCTGGATATTGGGAATGGAAGACTCGAGCGGTGAAAATTGCTCCCGACCTTGGAATTTGGTCTTCATGTTGATAGCAATTCGAAAAACAAATTCGCAAATCTAAACTTTTGATGAAATTGCGGGGGAATGGGTACGCACACAAAAATTCTGATTGCTAGGGTATGAGCAATTGATAACAAGAAAGCAATGTGAAAAATAAGCATAGGGGGAAGCTTATTAAATAGCCATTTTTAGGAGAGAGAAAGGTAATAAATTTTCATTAAATACACATCTGCCAACTTTAAAAGCAAGATATTCGAGAAGAGCAAGAAAAATTATCCCGGATGGCCTTTGGTTCATTTGGGACATGCGGGATGCGAAAGAGCAACTCGGGTTGATGCGGGCGGTGTGGGAAAGAATGCACAAATGTTTTCGGGACATGAGGGATGAAAGTACATGAAGTGCACAATGCAGCCGATGCGGGTGAAAGGTGAACATTGAGCCTGAGCGAAATTGTGTCATTTGGAACAAAAAGATTCGACAGGCCCGCGAAAACCGATTTTTGGGTAAAGCGCCGATTAGTGAACAGGAGCCCGAATGAACTTGGGACACATGGCACAAAAATTTCTCGACAGCACTCCGCAAATTACACAAAATGACTCAAAAACAACAGATTTTTTCAACTTGATTTTTCCCTTTACTGTAACAACAAAAGGTGTTGACTCAAAAATTTCAACTTTGAACTTCTTAGAAAGAAGGAAAATTTTGAGAGGACAACAGCTTGGCTCCTTCTGGGGATGACTTGGCTAAAGTCCAAAGGAATGAGACAAGGAAAGAATTCTTAGAAAACCTATGGGAAGTAGATCAAGTACCTTATCCATTGGGCCATGGAGTCAAAAGCAAACCAATACGTAAGACAAATGATGAAAACAAGAAAAAGGAAGGGGAAAGAAAAACACTATACATAATATACAAAGGACTTCCTAATCAGCTATGACTTAAAAAAATTTAGGTAATCGCCCACTATAAGGAAGTGGGAGGAAGAACCATCCATATAATCAAGGTAAAAAGAATTCTCACAAGCGAAGTGCCCGATCTTAAAAGGTCCGAGCCAAAGAGAATCAAACTTGCCATGGCTGCCACGAGGTTCATGCCTTTTATCCCACAACAGATAACAATGTCCCCAACTTTGAAATCCTCGACCTAGCCTTTTATCAAACAAAGCCTTTACTTTCTATTAGTGAGAAGATATTTTATCAAAGAACCTTCAATTTGTCTTCATCTAATTTGTAAAGGTACATGATCCTTTTATCCAAAGAATCATTGATATCGGTGTCTTCAATGGCCCTCATTAAATGCAATTTGGTAGTTCCATTGTTACTTGGAAATTGAGCTTCCACTCCATATACTACCCGAAAAGGAGACATCCTAATGGCTCTTTTAGGGGTGATCCTATCTCGCCCAAAGAGCATCATAGATTTTTTTGTGCAGTTCCTCTGAGATTCATTAACTAATTTCCTTATTATAGCCACCAGATTTTTGTTTGTTGATTCTTCTTGTCCATTCCCTTGAGGATAATAATCGAGGATTGAGCCAGGAGATGCCATATCCATTAAAAATCTATCATTTCAGTTGAACAAAATTTGAAGCATTATCTGTCACGATCTTGTTTGGCACACCAAACCTCACCAAGATGTTTTCTTTGATAAAACTACATACTACTTCTAAAGTGGTACTCTTCACTGGAATGGCTTCTACCCACTTAGTAAAATAATCTATGGCACTTAATACATGGGTGTGACTAGCACTAGAAGAAGGATTAAGTGTTCCAATGAAATCTAAACCCCATTTTTGAAAAGGCTCTTCGATCACAACCTGGTTTGAGGGCAAGGAAGCCAACTTGGGTCTACCGACAAAGGTCCGACAAGCTTCACATTTATCAATCCACTTTGACGCGTCTTTGAACAATTTAGGCCAGTAGTATCCTACATGAAGAATATTATGAGCAAAGTGATGCTTGATGAGTATTTCTCCACATGCTTGATTATGAAAATCCGAAAGTAGCTTCCTCTATTGCTCCTTGTCCACACATTTTATAAATCTTCCATCCAACCCACGCTTAAACGAGGCATTTTCCCACAATACATATTGGGCTGATCTTATCTTAATGGATCTTCTCTCTTGGTAGTCAGATGAGAGGGAAATTCTCCATATGTGAGAAAGTGTGTGATATTGGCATACCATTCATCAATTGAGCCAAGAAATAGAATGGTAGGAAGATCAACTTTATCCTCGGGAAACTCATGTCTAGCTCCTCGGTGATGAGTTCACACAAGCCTTTTCCACGCACAAGCTTGGTTGGTCCGATGTCAATATCATATTCTTAAACCTTGGCCACCCAATTCCCTCTCTTGGATCCAAACCCTGTTGTGTGAGAATTGACTTGATGGTCATGTCGAGTACAAATAATGTGGAGTGAGAGTTAAAAACGTAAAAATGAAACTACTGACAGCTTTTTAACCACTACGAAAGCATGTTTCTTCATTATGGTGTATTTTAACTCATGATTTTTTAGAATGTAGCTCATAAATGCAATTGGGATTTCATGATCATGAGAATCTTCTTGAGTCAAAATAAGCGGCTAGGGTGTTATCTATGGCATAACAATAGATAATAAAATCTTCTTTGAAAACTGGACATGCTAAAACAAGAGTTTTAGCAATAGCCTTTTAATACCTTCAAAGGCCTCTTTACCTTCAGGAGAATGGCCAAACATCTGTTTTCCTTCATCATTTGAGATATATTCAAGGTTATCTCTATGAAATCGGGATGAATCTTCTCGAAAGTTAATATTTCCAAAGAAAGAATGCACTCTTCATCTTTGGTTGGAAGGGGAATCAGCTGAATAGCTTGAACTCACTCAGATCAATTTTATACCGTCTTTATGGAAAACATGCCCTAACAATTTTCCCTCTATGACACAAAAGATAGATTTCCTAGGATTTAAAGATATCCCATGTTCCCTACATTTCAAAAGAATCAAGTTTCTAGATGCTGAAAATGATCTCGCCCTTCCTTTGGAAAATACGATCAAGTCATCAAGGTATACGTGCAATACACTTCCTTTCAAACTTCCAAAGGCCAAGTCCATAGCTCTTTGGAAAGTGGCACCGGCATTAATGAGCCCAAAAGGCATCCTTTTGTAGGCAAAGGTACCCGAAGGGGTAGTGAAGGCCATTTTGTGTCGATCTCGTGGTATTAACTTCTACCCGATTATATCGTGAGAAGCCATCAAGCATAGACAACATTTCAGATCCGTTGCTATACTTGTAAGACTTGATCCATCATGGGCAAAGGATACTTGTCCTTTAAGGAAGCTTGATTCAAATTTTTGAAGTCAACATAGATACGAATCTCACCATTTTTCTTTCTAACAGCATACTGTTAGCAATCCATGTTGAATGGTGGATACGAAAAATTATTTTGGCTTTTAATAACTTCTATATTTCCGAAAGATGGTGTCACCTATCTTAGGATTGTATTGCCTCTGTTTTATCTAAAAGGCTTAATCCCAAGTTTGAGAGGGATGAAATGTGCATCGCTTTGGTTGAAAAGATTTTAAATCCTCATAGGAATAAGCAAGAACATATTTATACTTCCTTAAAAGATTAATTACTTTCTTCTTTTCTTTTCGTGTGCAACATTTTCCAATGTTCATTAGTTTAGGGTCAATAGAACTCCCAATATTAAATTATCATACTCGTTGATTGTTGTGATCTAGTAGAAGCTTTAAACTTCACATACCTATCATGTTTGTCAAACAATTCTTCTAAACTCGCCAAATCCCTTTGGAATCTTGTTCCCTTTGAGTTTGATACATCCATCTTGATCTCGCCTCTTCTTCTTTGACATCTTCTTTATTGGAAGGCACACTTTCACGAGGCAAATTGTCACTTCCTTCAAAGTACAACTGTTCAAAGTTATCCCTGAGTTCTAAGAAAGAAAGAAAATGTTGATCATCATTGAAAACTTGCCAGTTACTTGCATTATCAGGTACACTGGGCCTATGGATCATCTCGATGGTAAACCTATCTTGAGAGAAGTCAGGATGAGGAACCAAAGAATGATCCCGAGATCGCTAGTGAATCAGCCCTGGTATTCTCCTCCCTAGGCACTGCTTCGATAGAGAAGGCATCAAGAAATTCGATAGAGTCCCAAACCTGATTCCTATAATGTTTCAACCTTCTATTCTTTACCTGGAAAAGGTTTCTAACTTGCTTGACAATCAGCTCCGCATCTCCACGAGCTAGAAGATTCTTCACACCCTTTTCTTTTGCCACATGAATCCCAAGAATGAGAGCTTCATACTCTATTATATTATTAGTATTTTCAAATTATAACTTGAATGAGAAAGGACAAACCTTTCCTTTGGGAGACACATATACTACGCCAGCTCCAGAACAAGCAAGGAACAACTTCCATCAAAATCTAATAGCCAAACACCATTATGATCCTCGAGTGATCTTTTGGGAAGCTAGATTTCCTCTAGAGACATAATCATATATTTTTCATGCCCCATATCCTCATAAAGTATTTGTGCTTTGGGATCATCTGTTTTTTGTACAATATACTCAGATTGCTTCTTAGGCAACAACTTCTTCATTTTCCCATTAACAGGTATGAGGGCATGTGACCAATCCATTTGAATTTCTCCACCCACATCCTTATAGAAATTCCTAATTAGCAGCATTCCATAAGAAGGAGGAATGTCTGCTACTAGGATAGTAGCCAAAACCTTCTTCTCAGGCAAGGTAGCAAAAGCTACTTGTGCATATTTAATTCTTCCGACTAGGGGCACTTCCTTACTCTCCATAGAATAACAAGACCCGTAAGTGTGTGTGAGAGTTAGGCCTAAGGCATGGGCTACTTTGGCAGGCATTACATTATCTCGATGCCCCTGAGTCTATGACACAATTGCTGAGTCTATGGCCTGCTATAAGGAGGGTCACATAGAATGGTTTGATCTTGTCATTGGGTGAGGTGACAACGGCTACCAGATTGGGTTGCGGTGAAAAAGATGGAGTGGAGTAAAAGGCCTTTAGAGGTAGTTTTGGAATGAGAATTAACAAAGTGAACAATTTTAGTAAAAGACTTGGGATGGGTTTGATAATACTCACCTCCGAGATTTGAACCTTGATATTTTTCGGGTGGTCAATGATATCGAAAGACCCAGGACGTGGATGGGCTATCATCACTGGAACCTTAGATTTATCATTTTTAGGAGTTGAAAAAGAAGTAACTTTAGTAGTAGAATTGACAGGACTCACCTTTGATGTGGACGTAATGGGGATAGGAGATCCTCTTTTTGCAATTACAGGGATAGTCATCGGATGCTCCTTGGATCTTTTGGTAGGCTGCATCACTTTCTCCTTTTTATTTGTCTGCTCTCGAGTCATGATAGCGTATGATTCACTATTCATGTCTGCTACTACTTCTTCATAATCATCTTCTTCATCAACACCTTCAATAGTGAAGAAATTAACTCGAGATCCCTCAAGTTCCTCTGCTTCTTCATCGACCTCTTCAACAAATTCTTCACAATCTTCACTAACCTCTTCATCCTTTGGCTCTTCAACTTCACAGGTTGCGTTAACAGGGACTTTAATAGGTGGTCCTTCAAGTGCTAGCCTTGTCTGAGAAGCAGGAAAACAATTTTTGGGTTGAAAATTCATCCTTGGAACATCTCGCATAGGGGTGGCTTGAGCTAATTATTTCTTAATGGTGATGAGATCATTTGCAAGTTTTTGTACTAATGGATTAGTATTAGGCCCAGGAGTGGAAGAGGAGGAAGAAGAAGACCTAGATTTAGAAGGATCTCTTCTCAACTTCCCTGACATGATTAAATCATCTTCGACACTAATAGCAAGAGTTTGATCCTTAGCCAATGTTACAAGATTAGCTCTTCTCAATGCATAACTAACTTTAGGCAATTGGGCATTCAGGAAGAAGAATTTTGGATTTGATCTACAGGTTGAGTGTCTGGCGGGATTTTGTTAATCAACTTGTTGAATCGAGCCACAAATTCTCTCATGGGTTCTTGTGATTCCTTCTTTATTTGAGAAATTTGGGCTAGCAAAGCATGCACGTCTTCTACTAGTTTAAAATGATTCTCAAACCTTGCTCTCATTGTGTTCCAGCTAGTGATAGCTCCAGCTAGAAGGTGATAGAACCAATCAGCTACATTATCTTGTAAAGTCTCAACAAAAAGCCTCACTGAGACATCTTCATGTTCAACTCCTAGAACTCCACATGCAACTATGAAGGCCACGATATGCTCATCAGGATGAATCTTACCATCACCTCTCGAATTTGGAAAATTTCTTCCGGTTACTCTGGGGTAACTCATGCAATGGCCGAGGAAGGGTGAGAGGCCCAACACGATGGCCCCAAGGCAATGGTACTACCATTCTTGGAAAAATGGCTTGAATGGGGACTGAAACACTAGCAAGAATCAGAGCTCAGAGATTAGGACTGAGTTGCTCTAAAGGAATACCACCCAAGGGGTTCTATTTTTGATAGGAGGAGTGCTTGTTGAATGAGCTCTTCTATTTCTTCTTGCTGAAGGAAAAGGAAAACCATGTTGTTAAAAAAGATGAAACTGAGAATATTCAATACCAAAGGCCCTTCTCCCGCGAGTAAAACGTGGAGTCGCCAGATCAAAGGATGATCGATAAATGATTATGGAACTGGAATAACCTCAAAAATTAATTCCCCAGCAAAGTCGCTAAAAACTATTGGTCGTTAAAAATAACTTCAAGGAGAACAATAGTCAAGGGACAAGAAGTCCCTCCTCTTTAGTGGGAGAGGTTCCCTTATTCAAAAGCAAAACTTATTTACATATGTACAGAGCATAGTTTTAGTATGGAACTTGGATATCATGAAAGCATTTTGGAAAATAGATCATCAATCACAAAAGTACAGAGGAATGAAGACACGAAAATGAGCAGAAAGGCATTCTCTATAATTATAGATGACAAAATAATTCCTCAAGCATGCTAGAATATAATGAATTGGAATAAGACCATTTGTACTTGAATTAATGAGATGCAATTTGAAAAGACACATAGTTTTATAAATAACATCTATAAGAATACAAAGCTTCCTGGCATAATGCGACAAATGATCCAACAAGATTCTATAGATAGATGTGAATACAAGAATTAGATGAACAAAGAAATAAGATCCTTTTGTATTGATTGCTTTATCTATTTCTTACACTTTCAAAAATAAGCCAAGTTCTTTGTCTTTGAAATGGTGAAGAGAGACCACTATATAGTTTTACAAATCAGTTACTCTTAGTAACTACCTTTTTAATTAATGTTTAGTTAAAGGGCTGCCAAATGCAACACCCCAACTAATTACAATGAATCCAAGAGGAGGAAAGAAATAAAGGAGAAAATTCAGAGGAGAAGACAAGTGTTCATGATTGAGAAGGGCCCACTGATTTGAGGATCCGCTATCTAAACCTTTTTAACACCTCTGCTATGTCTCTACCATGTGGAACTGATGTGTTGGTAGTGGAATGAGTCCAAAATTCTGAGACACTTCTCCATATCTTTTCAAATTTGATGTGTGTATGATAATCCTTACTTGCTCCTTCAATATCGTGGAGAGAGAAGATTTCCTTCATCTTTTCCTTGGTGATAGAATCCTCTTTGAATAGATTATCTTTGACAAAATCTCTAAATTGAGGTTTGATTTCTTGTAAGGAGAGGGGCACACCAGATATCTCATCATGGAGGTGGAAATGTATATCCTTGAAGGAAGATACCACCAAAGTCTTGAAAGCCTCACCCTTCGCCAACTATTTCTCAATTCACCCAAAGCTTCCTCCAAAGACCTTGATTTTCCATTCCACACTATATACCCATGAATTTGAAAATTATCTTTTGCATCATCAAATACCTTGCTTGCCACTATAATATTTTCATCACCTTCCCCATAAGGCAAAGGTCTACTATACACTGCTCCAACGTTTGAGCTCCTTATCTATATTTCCAATGGTGGAGGATAGTTTTGTTGTAGATTATTAACCTTCTCTTTGAGTTTGAAGGCTTCACTATTGAAATTCAACCTTGTAATGAGCATATCATCCACCATGGCCTCCATATCCCTTCCATAGATGGAATATCTATGTATATCTTTGATACTCTAGACTTCATCTTGGCCGAGGATAATAAAGCGGTGTAAGAGTAGTCGGTGGGGTGGGGTCTAAAACTTTATCTTTGGATAGTAGTGACTTAATGAAACCTACAAGAACTGAGCCTACTCTTCCAATTGCTCTATAGTTTTTTTCCCTTTTCCACTCTCGCAATGACCCAGTGACTATTTCTTGAAGATTGCAAATCTCACCTTCATGGGTGGACTCTCCCATGGGGATCCTTGAGAGCTCTAGATCGACGCTTAAAAATCCTGCCCGGCTTGTCAACCTTGGGCTTAGCTATCTCCAGAATTGTTGGCCCCGAGCATCATATACTATCTAGAGGTGGTTTTGGCCTTCTTGATAGGGAGTAGGATGGGTAGTGTGCAATAAGGCCGCCACAACATAAAATTTAGGTCTCGAGATTCGAGAGGAAGACTTTCTCTTCCTACTATCAACGAAAGGTCAGACCATGCAAAAGAGGAGGAAGAAGAAGGGGGGCAAGAGGACCAAGAGAAAGAGAACTCATGGCACTCAAAGTGTGCACTGCTATTGCCTCTAGTTGAGATATGAGTGGGGCACTCGAGGCTTCTGGTACAGAGGAGTCAATGGTGCTCGGAAGCTCAGTGCTTTGAACTTCCTTCTCTTTATCCATTGGGGCTTCTAGAGTGCCTACAGAGACTGGCACTTCACTCTCTTCGCTTTCACTAAGAACAATAATGTTCTCTGGTCCTGAGGGAAATTCGAATGCTTCATCAGGGGATCTTCTTCAACAGGCTCCTTCTTGACCTCCTTGATTTTCTTCTGATATACTTGGGTGGATGAGGAAGGAGTGGAGGATGTAGGCCCTTTAGTTGATGAGGCGTAAGGGGTATGTACAAGTGCTGCCGAACTAGGTGTCTCATGCCTCCTTTCTTGGTGTTGAAGTATTATTAGAGGAGGACTCACTGAATGCTTTCTAAGCTCATGAACTCTCATGTCAAACCAAATTTTGGTTTCTTACTAGACAGTGGGCTAAGATTTTAGCCAGATCATCCTTCTCATTTTTGAACCAATCCAAATCCTCATAGGAGTGTGTTTGATCAAGGTGTCATTATCATATGAAAACAAGTTGGAATTGTCATCCTGAAGCCCTTTAGAACTTGGTACAAGTTAAGGTCTTGAATCGTTTGAGAGAAAACCTATCATAATGTCTCCTCCTTGCCTCAAAATCATCAAAGACATCAGCCCAATAGTCTTCTCGTGTCTACCCTATGATGGTAATTTATTCGAGGTTCTAATCAATAAATTTATTTAAGTCAAAACAAGTTCTTGGCCGAAGAAATGGAAAGTGATGGGAGTTAGGGTTCTCTCTATGTTTTGTGCATCTAGAGTTGCCGTCTTGCAGGTGTAGTTTCCCAAAGATATAGGGAAGTGCAGACCAGTGATTTTCTTATCCCTATAGGTTTGTGTAACTTGTCCAATTACCTGCATATCTTGATCAAGGCCATTTTATCATTGCAAAACATAGGGAGCTTGAGAGGGGTGCTCTCATAACCTACTAACATGATATAGGAGAATTTTCGAACTGGATGAAGTAGGCACAATACTTGATATTAGGTTCATGGCTTCATCGTGAGAACCTCCTTACAAAAGTGTTACTCTCGTAAGTCTTACAATGTACATGGTGAAATCATCATTCACCCTCCTAAAGTTGCGATTTGCTAGTGTCCAGGTGAATTGAGGATAATAAGCATATATAGGGTCACCTTTAAGAGCATTAATGTATGTGAATCCAAACCATTACCTTGATGTTGCTAGGGTATACATCAGATATGAATTCATGTAAAACTTCTTGGTTTGTTGTACATTAGACAACTGCTCTGCTAAGTTCATGCCGATGATTTCGCCTAGTTGATATTTAAATTTCCATCACACACCATGTTGATAAGTGGGCACATCCAAAAATGGAACTCATTGGTAGAGGGTAAGCCCATGACCCGAGCTAATAGGATTATAAAATCTGATAGCTCCTCATTGAAATCGGCATGAAACAGAGCTTTGGATAGACGGGATGCCCCCTTTTTAGGGTTTTTAAGCCAAGACTTTTCCACCCTTTCCTTGTATTTTTCACTATCCTGGTTAAAGAGGGCTTGTGCTGGTTCTAAGAGATTACTATAGAATTTTCCATTTAGGGATCCTTAGGGTAGTGCCAATGGTGGTAGCATCAAGCTTGGCAATGAGCTCCCCATGCACATTTGTTAGTTCGGTTGAGTCGGGATTGAAATGAGCACCATTACAGCAAGTACCATGTCTGCACATTGCACCGAGATCGGGAAACCATCAATAAATGCCAAGACACTATCGTGAATCATTTGTGCCATAGGAGAGGGGTTTGAGTCTATCATCCTAGTCCAAAATCTCCAAAACCCAGGTGATGGACTTCACTGTCCCCGATATCGGGAACATCATACTCGAGTGGTGAAACTTGCTCCCGACCTTGGAATTTGATCTTCATGTTGATAACAATTCAAAAACAAATTCGCAGTCTAAACTCTTGATGAAATTAGGGGGAATGGGTACATGCACATAAATTTGATTATGAGGGTATCAAAGAATTGATGACAAGAAAGTAGTGTGAAAAATTAGTGTATGGGGGCATCTTATTAAATAGCTATTTTTAGGAGAGAGAAAGGTAATAAATTTGCATTAAATACACATCTACCAACTTAAAAAGCAAGATATTTAGGAAGAGTGGGAGAAATTAGCCCGGATGGTGTTTGGTTCATTTGGGACACACGGACATGAAAGAGTGACTCGACCGATGCGGGAAGTGCGGGAAAAGAATGCACAATTTTTTTGGGACATGAGGGATGAAAGTACATGAAGTACATGATGCGACCACCCATGGGGCGAAAGGTGAACATTGAGCCTGAGTGAACTTGTGTCATTTGGAACAAAACATTCCGATGGGCCCGTGAGGAAACTGATTTTCGGGTAAAGCAGTGATCGGCGAACAGGGAGCCTAAATAAACTTGGGACACATGGGACAAAAATGTCTAACAAACCCGAAAATTGAACAAAATGACTCAAAAACATAGATTTTTTCAACTTCTTGATTTTTCCCTTTACCAGAACAACAAAAAGGCGTAGACTCAAAAATTTCAACTTTGAACTTCTCAAAAAGAAGGAAAATTTTGAGATGACAACACGGGCCATGGTGAACACCTCGTCAAATGTGTGGAAGGTTTGAAGTTGGAGAGTTAGCGAGATGTGTCTAGCACAAGCTCAGTGAACAACTATATTAACTTGGTTTTATGTAATTGGAATGTGAGTTGGTTTTTCAAGCTTCACCAACAAGTGACAAAATATACAAGAGATTCATCTTCATATTGGTGTGTCATGTACAAGTTGGTCATGGTGACCTTCTTAACAATGTTGATAGAAAATTGGTCTAGAAAATCCTGAGCTACCTGATTAAATGAAAAGATGGAATGCCTAGGTAGATAACTATACCAATCTAAATTTGGCCCTATCAAGGACATTGGGAATGTCTGTAAGAGCAAAGTGTCATTATGAGTGATCAGATAACACACATGTTTAAAATACCGTAAGTGTTGTTGTGGGTCTTCTTTGTTGTTGAATCAGTTGAATTTAGGAATTTCCCAATGGGGAGGGTATGGATGAATCGGAATGGACGGGTGAATGGGCTCATTACAAATCTCATCATATGTCAAAGAGTTACATGAGCCAAAGACAAATGCTTCTAATTTTTACATCTTGTCCATCATAATTTTGATAAGATCATTGGTAGGTTGTGATGACTGGGCACCCCTGTAATATAAGGGGGTAGATGAGGTGGTTATGATGTGGGTGGCATCCCAATATGTGGTGGTGCCAAGTATGAAAATTATGAGGAAGGAATATAGGCTGGAATAGATGTAGATGGAAAGTATCTTGAATAAGTGGTAGATGAAATAGGGGCTATTGAGGATAAGTATAGGTAGGTGGAGTAGAATTAAAGGCTCTAATAGAAATCGGAGAAAATACTACAGGATGGAGAGGACAATGTTTTGGAAAGGAGTATGGGCTTCTGTCACCATTGGTGGCTTATATGTAATAGGTATATGAGAGGTGGCAAGTGCAGATAGACCTACACTCAAGGCGGTTTATAAAGGCATGGTTGACATCGTAGGAATGACAGATGTCAAAGGCACCAAAAATTTCTAGGTGCAACAAATATCGATGATGTAGGGTCAAGCTGGGAAACCATAGGTGGTAAGGTGGAAGAGGGTAAGGCCAAGCTAGTAGTAGCTGATGCAGAAGTGGGTGTGAGGGTAGGAGGAATGGACACATGCATGCCATATATAAGCTTCCCTGATGAATCATGGGTAGATGAATGAGTGAGATAGTATTGTAGAGTAGTGGGGTTGTGATCAAGGAGTCTCATGAACTCCTCATCACTAGTGGGTATGGAAAGAGCCTGATTGGGGTCCATAAGTGATGAGATTGAAGGGGGCAATGGGATAGGTGGGAGAGGCTGATGGCTAACATGAAACATGAGAGTGTTATCTTGTTTATGAGTCAAAACCATGTGACTGACAATAGAATAGGTATTCTGAGCTTTGTTGATGATGCGAAACATAGAAGTAATGGGGAAAAATAGTCTAAAATGAGTGATTAGATCATTTTTGATTAGAAAATCAAAATATAGAGACCAACGTCGGTTGGGGTAACCAATGCCAAAGATGAAGGTAAACGCTTGCCGCCATTCGGCTCATACGACGCTTCGCATTACTATGAAAAATAAGAGATTCAAAGATCTGGAAATGAAAGGTGAAAAATGGGTCAACCTGGACTCTGAAGATGATATCAAAGACCCAAAAGTGTGATAAAATGGCAGAACAAGACATGAAAAGAACATAAAGGTGGAGAATACTATTTTGGTAAAAATAACCAAAAAAGCATAAAATTGACATCATCAATTAATCGATGGTGGTGAGATGATGTAACCAATGATGGTTACTAGACCGATATTGGTTACTATGAAATATGGGAAGAGAAGGAAAATGAATTTTTGGTGATTTAGATCAAATAAAAGGGCCAACCCAGAGACTGAGTATGGCTATGAGGAGTCCTAATAAACCTAGAATAAAACTGGAATACACTAGTTGTGATGTGGGGTGTAAAAGGATAAGAAAGAATGAAGAAATGTAACTCACACCTCAAAATGCAAGTAGACAAAAAGATAACAAACATGAAATCCTAAGCTGTATATTTTATGTTGTGGCTTATGCCATTTAGGATTGACTGTAAGTAGGATATAATTTTTGGTTAACAAAGGTTCCCTATAAAAATCCAACAACTATGGCTAGTTTCGGGTAAGTTTTGGCATGGGAGATCCTTCTCTAAGATGATGACTGGACAAAGAAACTAGTTGGAGCCCACTATCAATCCTCTGATCGTGTGATCATTGACAGCTTCTTCCGGGAAATATGTTGTTCAAGAAATGTGTAGTTTTTTTCAGTGATTTGGTATAGAGAGTGTGCAAAATGTGAGCTATGGTTCAATTTTTCAACCATCAGTTGGGCATGACTTCCAGCATATAGGTTTCCCATAATTTAGATGAGCTATAATGCAAAAACTCAAAAATTCAAGTGCACAAGTTTTAAAACCCAAAACCACAAATTATATTTGATGAGAAAAAATTATGAAGAGGTTAAGGGTATGAATTTCACTAAGTGCAATGCAAGAAAAGAAAGAAGAGTTCTTTTTAATCCTAGAAAACAAGTGTCACTGAGACAATCAGAAGAAAAGAATATTTCCAGAGAAGAAGCTTAATGTGAACTTGTTTCAAATGAAAATAGACACATAAGATTTTTCCCTAGGAATGAACAATGCAACGAACCCCAGATGGGTCCCACCAGGTGTGCCAAAATGTTTCACCAATAAGTTTTATGCTTTCTAGGATGAAATAGATAGAAGGTAAAATGGTTAAGGAGGAATACCTGTGAGGCGAAGGTGGAAGGTAGAATGCATGCGTTGTAGACTTTTGATCCAAGATGATTGTGTGAGCTTCCCTTTGGATAGGAGGAACAACCTATATAAGAAACACAACAAGACCACCAAATAGTATTAACTAGCGAGAGTCAGAGGACTTCCTCACAAGGCTAGATCCGAGAAGCCTGATGATTCCTCGAATAGTTTTCAATCCTCTATTTAATACAATTTAATACAAGAAATAACAATTCCTATTGTAGCTTATAAGATTTAGGTATCTACTATTAGCATACAACAAGTTAATTTAGTTCAATAGGTAATGGTTAGGATTAAATACAAATAATTAATGGGCTAATTTGGGTCCGTAGTTGTAATAGAGAGTATGAGGTGAGGTCCGGGGTGAAATTAGGAAAGGTTTTGAGTTGTTTTGGGAAGTTGTTAACTTGTTCTTATAGGAAAAATTGCCATTCTCGAGAGATCAAGTATTGGTTCGTTTGACCGATGCCAATATAGGAGATAGATCGACGCATGTTGTTTAACCGCCAGAGAGGCAATTTGGTTCAAATGTTAAAATGGGAGTTTGAACCTCTCTGTGATTGCACGAGAGTGAAGGGGGTGTTGATAAGGTTGTAATATTGTTAAGAAGACTTAGGTATGCTGAAAAAGGAGGTTGGAAAGGGTGTAAAGGCTTGGGATGGTTGAATAGTGGGTTGGTGGGAAGAAGGTGATATATGGGTAATGGAAAGAATGAAATATAGAAAGAAACAAAATATCTATACTTGAATAAGCACAAATGATAAAATCACAATACTTACTGGGTATGTTATAGATCCTATGAGTAGAAGTGGTTGGTGGTTGATCGAAGAAGAGATGCCTAGGTCTAGTGCCACGACAATACAACCTGTGTGCTCCTATGAGTATTCCAATGCTCTGGAAGGAGAATCGACTTCTTGTCTTGTCTGTGATTGTGTGTGTTCATCAAATCTGGATGCCAAAGGTCTTGAAGATTCATGCTTGAATGCAATAAGGATCAAATAAATGAATGAACAACCCGTAAAGGGTTGTAAAATTCTATATAAAGGAACAAATGGTGGTTTAGATGACCAATGTCGACCGAGGATAAACCGGCGTCGGTTAGGGTGAAATAGTCTTATTTACGAAAAAATAGGAAAATCTTCATAGATTTGGCATGTTTTCCTTATGAGGTCCACTTAGGGAAGTAGAGCTCACATGAGATAAGGTAGAAAGATTTTATAATAAGTCTAGTTAGGTTTAGGACGAATTGCTAGCTAGTTAGGTCAATTGGTGACTTAGCATCGGGAGTGATGACTCAAAGTCTTGAGAGTGATGACTTAGTCACTTTGTGAGTTAAATGCCCCTTGAATGGGTCTAGGGTGAAGTGTAATGATGAGGTGGAGGTTTGAGGTCAAATTAACTTAATTAAAAGGAATGATAACCAGATCGTATCAAGCCAAGAACACAAATGCTAATCAAATGCCATGATCAATAAGATGAAAGCAATTTGCGTAATAACTTTACATAAAACCTTTGAAAATAAATGACAAACAATATCATATATTATTATGGAAATCAAAGAAATACAATGCGAATGGGCCTTGCTTATATAGGCAAGGAATTACAATCTAAGAACTAGTCAAGGTCATAGATCAAGCCATAAATCATGGAAATAACTAGTCATCAAAGAACTAGTTAAGTCCATAGATTTAGGAGAGAACTAGACATCAAGGATCTAGTCAATACCATAGATCAAGGAAATAACTAGTCAATACCATAGATCAAGGAAAGAACTATACCTAACAACTAGATAATATCCCCTAATATCTAAATAAATAAAAAGAAATATCCACACACATAATTGGGTGAGGATAAATACAATAAAGGTAAATAAAGCACCTAGGTGAATATGAGATAAGGTAAATACCTACTCTAACACCCCCTCAAGTGAATCTAGGGGCCAAAATTAAAGTGGCATGTCCACGTATGAGTCCTTAAACTAGGCTGATGAGGTACTCATGTATAATATATCCATGCAGAAATCTCAAACCAAAAGAAGGAAATAATCCTTCTAGAAGGAAAGAGAAAGAAGAAGAAGGATGATTTTGTCACGAACACCCCCAAGAAAAAATTTGAAACCCCAAGCATTCCATGCAACTCAAGGTAGCGAGGCGATGCAAAACGCTTCATAAATATGTCCGTAACTCCCACGAGCCGGAAGGTACTCCAAGAAAATAACTCCATCCTGAATGTGTTGATGAATGAAATGGATGTGTATCTCAATATGCTTGGTCCTCTGGTGCTTAATAGGGTTGCGAGAAATGTGAATTACACTTTGGTTGTCACACCAAAGTATAGTTAGTGAATCCTATGGGTTCCAAACTTTGTCAATAACTAGTGAAGCCAAATAATCTATTGACTCGATGTAACTATGCTCTATACTCTACCTATGAAGATGAAAGTGCAATATCCTATTGCTTTTTGCACGCCCAAGAAACTGGAGAAGAACCAAGACAAAAAATATATCTAGAAGTGGAACACCTATCATCAATAGAACCTACCCAATCTAAATCTGTATACCCAACCAACTAAGTAGAACCCCTAGTGTAGTGTAGGCCAAAGTGGGAGGTTCCACGTAAATAGTGCAAAATCCTTTTACCATCCTTCTAGTGACTACTATGAGGAGAATGTGCAAATCAAGATATAATCCCTACTACAAATGAAATATCAAGGTTAGTATGGGTCAAGTACATGGCAAATAGGATCACAAAATTGTGTGGTACATGTGGAGGTAAGAGTAACTCCAGATTGAAAAGGAGATGGACTTGGCTTGCAATCAACCATATCAAAGAGCCTAAGAAGATCTTGGGTGTACTTTTTCCGACTCAAATGAATCCTCGAATCTATCCTCGATAAATTTTAAACCAAGGAAATAATGCAATATCCCAAGATCTATCATGTCAAACTATGTAGAAAGAGCCCTCTAAATACTCTAAATGTGGAAAGAATAGATGTCATAAGTAATGAGATCATCAACATACAAGACAAGTATCACAATATCCTCACCAACATACTAGAGATAAACCGTATGATTGGAGTGATAATGAACAAAACCAAGTAAATAGAAGAAAATAATCCATCTTCTCATACCAAGGCCGAGGGACTTGTTTGAGACCGCAGAGAGACCTTGAAGCCTACAAACAAGAGAAGAATCTTGAACAAATATGGTCATATCCTCCATGTATATTTCCTCTTGTAGATCTCCATGTAAGAAAAACTCTTCGCGTCCATCTAGTATATGGACAACCCCTGTGATACAAAGAATCGCAAGTATAAGGCGTAAAAAATCCATCTTGGAAATGGGTGAAAAAGTCTCGAGTAATCAATACCTTCAACTTTTGAAAAACCCTTTGCAATAAGACACAAACCGTATACTTGTCAATGGACCCATCAGCCTGCATATTTGGTTGGTATACCCACTTACACCTAACCATATTTATTCCTTTAAGAAGAGATACCAAATCCCAAGTATGATTCTTCATCAAAGAAGCATACTCAAGCGCCATCACATCATCCCACTCCCGTATCCCATGAGCCTTTGAAAAGACCTGTGGATCCTTAGAAACTACCTGAAATAAAAGTACATAACCTATAGAATGTGTGTGATGATGCCTAGTGGGTGGAAGATCCTATATGAAAGGTGTTGCCTTAGAAATTATAGTACGATCCCACTTAGGCATAGTGATAACATCAGTGGGAATAGGATCCTCAATGACATATATAACCTCCTCATCAATATCCTCAAAGAAAGGATCCTCAAGATGAGATGAAGAAGGAGGCATGGAAGAATATGAATAATCATGAGGAGTGAAGCACTCATCAAACTGAACATGTGTTTGAAAAATAACATCATGTGTATCAGGATCTAAAAGATGATAAGCTCTCATGTCCTCACAATACCCTACAAAGATCAAGGGTTTACTCTTTTTATCCAAATCTTTCCTTTTCTTCTTTGGCACAAAGGCCCAAGCATGGCTCCTAAAGACTAAAAAAATGAGACATTTGGCTCGGTGTTGGACCAAGCTTCCTCTGGAGTCAAATGCTCAAGTGCTCTAGGTGGTGTGTGATTCTGAATGTAGTTAGCATAATTAACTACTTCTACCCAATATATAAGAGGTAAATCTCTAGAATTCATCATACGCTTATCCATTTCCTTCAAATTTCTATTCTTCCTTTATGCTTTGAGCCATTACATTTGTGGAGTATGAGGAACAAAATGCTAGTGAATAATTCCTTGAGTTGCCAAAAAGTCGAAAACTCATTACATGAAGTACTCCCCCATTATCAGTATGAAGTTTCTTTATGCTACTAGAATATTGTTTCTCGACCAAATCCTTGAAGAATTATAAGTGTGAAAAACATCACTTTTGTACTTGAGAAAATAAACCCAAGTACGCCTTAAGAAATTATCAATAAACGTAAGTGCATACTTAGCTCCATTAAAATATGGGGTAAGAAATACCATCAAGTCACTATGCACAAGCTCAAGTGGTGAAGAATCTCTCTTAGACAAATTATTAGGAAAAGGATCTTGGTTTTGTTTCCTAATGCATAACCATGAAAAAATCCCTCAAGACAAGAAACTCTAGGATATGGAGAAAACATACTAGACGGTGTTATGGATATGGATTAGGAGAGCTCTATGAGGATAGTAGAGGGTGTTAATGGATATGTTTTCCTAATGCATAACATATTTATATGAGGATCTGTTATGACCTCAAAGGATGTAATGTGGGTTATTAACTTTGATAGTATGAATATAATGCTTCATTATAAATCATTTGTGTTTAATACTTATGCATTTCCTTTCTGTATAAATCATCTCCATGTGTTTCTTGTTATTTCTCTTACCTACATATAATGAGATGACAATTCTTCCTAAGTTCATAAGAATGTGGTTTAGTTATTTTCTATCCTGCATTTTATTATCTATTCTAAGATGATGCATTCTTACAAAACTCACATAAAGGAGAGAATCGACACCCACGTGTGCCTCGGGTGAGTGCTAAGTGTCAATAGGCCGACGCACATGGGATTTTCCTAATCTGTGAAGGTACAAAAGCGACTACATCTTGGTTCCATTTTGGGACCTCTTTTAAAATTTGTTGTGAGAAATAACTACATATTACTTCCATTTCAAGGCCACAAGGCCGCACCATTTCAATTGGTGTTTGGCATGAAGGCTGTTTTACCAGTGCAATTCATGTTACCATCATTGTGTATAACGTGCGTAAGAGGATTAGCCGATGAGAAAGCACTGGAAGAAAGAATTGATAAGTTGATGTAGTTGGACGAAAGGTGATCACTTGCTAGATGGAGTCAGAAGACAGAAAAAGTAAGACAAAAATCATGGCATGATCATCATATCAAGAACAAGAAGTTTGAAGTTGGGCGATGGTATTATTGTATGATTCCAAGTATCTGCACCATCCTGGGAAGTTAAAAGTCCATTGGTTGGGACCTTACATCATCTCGTACATTCTTGATTTAGGAGCTTGCCAGTTACAAGCACTAGATGGGATGAGGTTACCAGGTCACTTCAATGGGAGTAGGTTAAAGCCCTACTATAAATAAGTCTTCTTGGTGTTTGTAAATAAGGAAGTATTGCCAATTAGTCTAGAATTTCCTTTATGCTTTTTCTTTTCTTGTGTTTCCCTTTCTCATTGCTTGTTCCTCTCTTTTGTTTTGTTTTGTGCCTTGTGCATCGGTAACCACATTATTTTTCCAAGGTTGTGTATGCATAAAGGATCACACATCTATTTTAGTGTGGGGTGGAGTGATGTAAAGTATAGGCCCGTAATACAAGATTGAACTGACAGTAGAAGTTGAGGTGAATGGCCTGGTTGAAGGATGAAAAATGCATAAGGGTAAGAAGAGAAGGTGGAAGAGAATGGTTGGTGTCAAAAAGTCTTTTTAGAAACCATTTATAGAAAGGATAAAGAGCATAGGAACAACATAAGGTAGGTGAAGGAAAAAATTAGGTAAAGGATAGAAGAAGTGCCTTGCACCGTGTAGAAACACGTGTAAGAGTCTTCGGTCGGGAGTTAGATTTTTTGTACGAGAGTAAGGTTGTAAAGGGTTCGCATGTAAGATGTGGCATGTAGGTAAGGGCACTTAAAGATGGATTAGTGGAAAATGCTACATTTAATGCTAAATTATGATGGTAGGTGGTATAACATTTAATGTTGGAAAGAAGCAAAAACTATAAATACAAGGTCAGGTAAGTCATTTGTTACCTTGTGTTTACGAAAAAGAAGAAGCTCTTGCAAACTAGGGCATCTAGAGAGAAATTTGTGTGAAGAAAGGAGAATCCAAGAAATTTGAGAGTACATCTAGGGTAGATCCACAAACCAAGTGTGGAAGGAGTACATGGGCATAGGAAAAGTTTTGAGGAACCATCATCTTGTGGAAGGATGTTTCAGTTAGGATTTGGGCAGATAAGGCACATGAGAGTTAGAAGGGTTTCTTTGCAAGGTTGAGATTTGGGTTTGGAGAGAGTGGTAGAATAGAGAAATGGGAAGAGGATTTAAGTGTTAGCACCAACCAGAAGAATGACACCAAGGAAACCAACCATTTCACTAAAGAAAACAAAGGGCAAGGGAAAGGAAAAAATCACTATTGTCACAAGCACCAATGAAGAATGGTATGTGGAAATGCAGTACCCAAATGGGGTATTGCTAGGAAAAGAATGGGAGTCACACTTGTGGAAGATGGTCATAAGCGATTATAACCATCACATAAGAAAAACGGAGAAGGAAATGGCATTGGATTTGGTTCTCCCAACCAACAATAGGACACCAGACGGAATGCCCATTTACAATGATGAGGTGAAGGTCAAACTAGAAAAGGCTAGGTTGTTGCAATTGTACGAGTTTCCCTACTTTGGAAAACCTGAGTGCCTTTACCAATGGCTGATGTCGTGCATGCATGAAGATCATTTTTATTTCATGGGGCACAATATGTGCATCACACCACAACTGATATCTAAGTTCATAGGCCTTAATTGTGAAGGAGATAGCATTGATGATGATCTAAGTGAAAAGAGGCTATCAAGGAGACTGTAGCCGCGTATGACTACAAGAAGGGTTCGAGATACTTTGACATCTCAAAATACTAGACCCAGTGATGAGGATGGCTACGTGCTTGGTAACCAAGCTAAATGATCTAGAAATATGGAAATAAGTAAACAAGGCATGGTTGAACATATACCGAGAAGATATCGAAGGGATCATCTAAAACTTGTTCTCTTTCATTCGGATGAAATTATAAGCAACGTGTAGGAGGGAGAGAAGATAATATTTAGTAACATCCTCCTCACCATTGTGTTTTTAGATATTGGAGTGCCCGATGGGCTAGAAAAATTTGTTTGGGAATATCTAGAAGAGGATCCCTTGCCCGTAAAGAGATTTACGAAATACACTTGTGAAACCATGACGACCACTCACAAGGCACACCTAGAGAAGTGGTATAAGTGAATGCATGATGCATTTGGGGTTGAGTGGAGAATCCTAGAGTAGTTTCCCATGCTCATGAATGGAGAGGTAGAATTTGTAGTGTACCAACACTTCTGCATTGGCAGATTTAGGTTGACAGATGAGAACATGAGTCCATGGTGCAAACTACCCTTCTCCTTCACCACGTTATACTTCCAAGCTAGATTTAATCAGTTCAAGGAGGCCAAGAGACTAAGGTTTGACCTTAGTGAGGTAGATGCAGACCACCATGAGCTGCACCGGAAGCTATTCTACCCAAAGAAGCATGCGTACATGGAGAGATACGTCTCCCATGAGATACAAATGATGAAGCCTGTAACACTACCAATTCGTTGGAAGGGTTGTAGCAAGGATATACCTTTACATAAGGCCAAAGTTTGAAAAAGGAACTTACTTGGAGAATGATGTCTCCATCCCTAAAGATCCTACATGAAGGAAGAAGGCCACACCTAGAAAGAGAGAAAGAGAAGAGGTGCAGAAGGCACCAAGTGTTCAAACTACACAGATGGTAAGCATGCTAGAGACAAGTGCTAAGCCTAGTACTTACGCGTGGAGGAAGAAGTCTCTAGTCAAAGAAAATAATCTAGAAGAAGAGGTTGGAGCATGAAGAACCCCTCACTCAGGAGGAATCGCCAAGGAAGAGATCACCTGCCAAGGGAAAATAAAAAGAAGAATCTCCTGTACTGGAATCCCCAATAAGGAAGAATCGGAAAGTGACGACAAATGAGGAAGATTTAGAAGATATGAAGAGTCTAGATGCCTACATCAATGATAGATGATGATGATGAAGATGAACTAGGAGGTGAAGACCATCCTATCTATGAAATACATGATTCTGAAGAAGAAAGAGATGAGGAATATAAAGAAAGAGATGAGGAGTATAACGAAGGAGATGAGGAGAAGGAGGATGAAGAAGAAGTTGAGACCCAAGGCAAGGGGGTAAGTGGGGAAGAAGTTACAAAAGGACAAAGGACCCCAAGCCTCATAAAGGAACAGTAGACAAGGCCATAGAAAAAGAAGTGGAAAAAATCATCAAGGACCTGGTGGAACAAGAAGTGGAATGCAACACGGATGTGGTGATGAAGGAAGCTGAGGAAGAGAGCATGGGAAAATAATATGGAAGCATGGGAGGAGATCCCATTTTGGCTATTAGCTTTCTAAATGCTACATGCACTAGGAGGAAGAGTGCAGAAACATTAAAAGTTCAAGTAATGGTATACATTGATGATCGAAATAGAGTGTTGTGCGCACTTCAGAGCACCATTCCAATGGAACAACTTTTATCTATGACTTCATTTGATGAGGAAGGTGCATACCCTCGGACAAGGAAAATGTTGTCATGGGAATTTGAGTCCCACATTGATGAGCTAGAATTTGAAGTAAGCCAAGGGGAATTGATGAAAGTACCAAAAAAAAGGGATAAACCCCTTGGTGAATGCTCAGAGGCTATTAGATGAGAAAATCTACAACGTGCTCAACAAAGTCTTATTTGAGGTTGAATCCAGGATCTTTGAGAGAAATGACAAGGTAAAGTTACTAGAGGAATAGTTGGAGAAAAGGGAGGAGGATATCCTAGAGAAAACCAAGGACTTGAAGCAGGAAGAGATAATCAACACTCAGTTAAGGTGTGAGTTGAAAGATGAAAAGGCAAGAGTGTGTGAGGCATACAAGAAGATAGAGATGATCATGGATTCCATTGTCCTAAAGCATCCATACTTAACATTGCCCACACAAAAGTATGGATCATCCTTGAAATTCCAAGAGAATTTGAATCGAATACTCACCATGGAGAGGTGACCACTTGAACTATAATCAGTAGAGGAGGTGTTGATACACCAAGAGAAATAATAAGATGAAGATGGTGGAGATTGTTATCGAGTACAAAAATCCTCGTTGATGTAAAAGCTGCCATCAAGAAATTATACCCTTAAATGACTCGTGAGGATGGATGTGCTTGAGGATTTGGGAAAACAACTGGAGGAGATCATAGAGACAATGAGTGCTAAGGGAGAGGGGCTGAGTTTTGAAGAAGTGAGCACCCTGGTGGGGGATCTCTGTCAGCAGGCTCAGAGCAAGGTTGACACTTGGGGAAAATTAGAAGCTGATTTAAGAAAGGATTTCCCTCTCCTCCTCTAGAAGTAAACAAGTTCCCCATTCTTTCATTCTTTTCCCATTTCTTCATTCCTTATTCTTCCCAACCATTTGTAAGGATCTGTCATTCTTTATTTCCTTTATTGAAGAGTGTTTCCGAGGATGGAGAACAGGCGTAGTGTGGGGTGATGTTGGGCCCCAAAATATCAACTAAGTACAAGAAGGCACGTGGGCATGTGGGACCTAGTCAAAGAAGGGCGTGTGGGTTGAAGGCACGTAAGGAAAATGGTTTTTGTACTTAGCCATATTCAGCACCCTAGGAAGCACATGAGAAAAGCATGACCCTTGTGGATAAGGTGCCATCCTGGCGACTATGGGATCAAGAATGGAATATTCCAGGCATGCGATGGAGGGTTCTAGAAGAGCATCATCATGCAGAGTGGAGAGCTTGGGTCTGTGAAGGCATGCTCCCATGAAGGACCACTTTGACACTTGGCGACCAATCTGTAACTTCTAGAAGGCATGGCGGTGGGTGCTAAGGCTATATATACAAGCACCCAGTAGAAGAAAAATATATAGTTGAAGAGAGGTGAAGCCCTGTAGAAAATAGAATGGAGGGTGTTATGGCTAGGGATTAGGAGAGCTCTATGAGTGATAACATATAGAGGGGATGGGTTCTCATTCTTCTTTGTAATATGATGAGCATAATATAGCTCTGATGCATGATTTGGCTCTGCATAATTATATGAGGATCTGTTATGACCTCAAGGGATGTAATGTGGGTTATTAACTTTGATAGTATGAATATAATGCTTCATTATAAATCATTTGTGTTCAATACTTATGCATTTCATTTCTATATAAATCATCTCCATGTGTTGCTTTTTATTTCTCTTACCTGCATACAATGAGATGACAACTCTTCCTAAGTTCATAAGAATGTGGTTTAGTTATTTTCTATCCTACATTTGATTGTCTATTCTAAGATGATGTATTCTCACAAAACTCACATAAAGGAGATACTCGGTTCAAGCGTCTACCTCAAGTAAGCACCCAAGCGCCGATGGGTGATAGGCCAATGTGCATGGGATTTTTCTATTCGTTAAGGGTACAAAACCGACTACATGTTCACATAATCCTTTTCCATTAACCAATTTGGTTACCTTTATCTCTATTTCATACTCCAAGACACGGGTAATCCAACCAACCCTTTTCTCATTCAAGTCCTTGTTTAGGATAAATTCCTTACCTCTGGCATGAGACACTAACAACTGATTTTTTTTTTGTTTTAAACCAAGTGTCTAAACTTTTTCAAACTCCTTATAATAGCGAGGAAATGATTCTCAATGAAATATGACCTAACCTCATAATCCTCCAAACTATTGTGATTAAAGAAAGCAATGGGTTGTTCAGATCCTTCCTTATTCAACTACACCAAAATGGAAGAGATTATGTCTGAGCCAACAAAGGCATAGAGAATAAAGTCCTTGAAGAATTATAAATTAATGAGAGTTGGAGCTTGGGATATAACATGTTTGATAGCTTCAAAACTCTCCTTTCCTTCCATTATCCATTTAAATGCAAGGTTATTCTTCAAAATCATTGTTAATGGCTTAACAAGAGTGGGGTAAAATGGATATAATCAATGGGAGGGGATAAATTTACTAGGACAATGATAAAACTTGGAATAGCATTAACAAAGACTGTATTAAGCTCCTCAAGGTGTCTAACAATCTAGTGGATATAAATACTTCTATTGCTACTAAGGATGTTTTTGACTTTTGGGACGGACTTCAATATTTTTTAATTTATGCTTAATTGCTCCATCATGCCTTAAGGGATGTTTTTAAAAAGGATGTGGGTCCTTTCAAAACCCCCAATTTTACCCTTTTCCAAAAAAGGTTGGCATGTCTAATGAAATTAAAAGAAAAATCACTAAAAAATAAATAAATAGGGGATGGTTGAAAACCTGTGATGAAGGCCATCATCCTATGAAGGAATGGTTAAAAACCAGAAATGCTGGCCATTCCTTCTAAAAAAATGAATTTAAAAACAAATTGAAAATAAAACGTAGGTGGCTAAAAACCAGCAATAGCGGTCACCATGGAATCATGACATAAATAAATGTGTTGTGACAACATGCGAGATAAAATCATAATCCAATGCCAATTAGAAGGTTTGAAGAGTGATTAATGTGACAAAGTATTATGTGCCATCACTTTTCTTCAAATATTAAAAAAATTAATTATAAGGTGGTAATTATTACTCTTATGTGAAATGATGACTCCCCATTTCCAATGCTTTCACATGCATCCCACATCCCAATAAATCTTTCACACATCCCTAATTATCACTCCCACATACCAATTTATTCTCCATACTATTTTGTCCCATCACAATTGGTTAAATTTTACCCAATTCATGTTGTTTGTTTATAAAACCATTTTCATCCCTATATTTTCCCCATTTTCACTTCTTCCCTATTGTCATTCTCATTCCCATGTTATCAAAATTTTCATTCATGTGCTATCACTTTCTCTATTTCTATGCTCTAGTTTGTTTCGGTCCTACACCATTACTTGTTCTGTCCCACACCAACAATGTGGATTAGGCTTCATCACGAATGACAAGTTCACTTGAATTACTCTTACGGAAAATTAGTAGTATTTTTCAAAATAGAAGGATATTAGGATTTCATGCTTGCATATGAAGAATTCAATCCCAAGATGACAGAATAATTTGCAGCAAACGTTATGGAGGGACACTCAAAAGTAAAAGGTAAGAAAATATTGTTTAGCTCCTCCATAATTAGTAATTTTTGGCATTCCAGAGGAAGAAAAATTGGTCAATTTTAGGACCCCTTACTCTAAAATTATTAAACGTTTTTTATTATAAAGAAAGAAAAATGGAATTGGTGATTGATAATAAAGGGAAGGCCAAGGGTGTCAAAATAAGTACTTTCCTGAGCCATGGGAAGATGTAGCAAAATGGGTTATCAAATATTTTACATGTGAAGGTCAATATGAAGTTATCCTAGGCCCAATATTGAGAATTCTTATTCACCTTCGCCATGGGCAAGCCAAGGAAAAAGAAAGTTAATATTCCAAACCTTTTATTTGAATTTTTTTCCTCTACAACCAATAAATTCCATTGGGGTTCCTCTTATCTCAAATTCCAAGGTCTTATTCACCTCATATGTAAGCATCACTTCATTAAGAAGCATCATGGGCTCAAAAAGTGGGTCAAATTCCAAAATAAATATGCCCTTGAACTTTTTATAGTTCTAGAAAGAGGGCCCTCCATCTCAAAGAGACCAAAGAAATGTCTTAGGTCATTAGGGCCAACCCATACCATAAAGGAGCATCAAACTAAAAATTTTCCTTCGTAGGAGTAACAAGAAGTAAAATCTATCATGAAATCTATAGACCAAACACGAGTCCCGATTATCCACCTAACTTTGCATCCCTAATAGGAATTTTTCTAATAAAACAACAACCATTGTTGAAGATTCTCATATTCATAACATGGGAAAAGGATCTATTCTTGAAGGTAAGCCTAGATGACCTATTGATTTTGAAACCCTTATTCCCCAAGTATTAGCCATTTCTAAGGTTCAATATGAGCTACAACAAGCTCAAGAAATAATTTTCCAATTGCAACTCATCTTACAAAAAAAGAGGAAAACATTTCCTAGTTGGAGGAAGAAAAGGAATATAGAATTCAGCACCTCCAATAGAAATTGGAGTAGAAAGAGGATATCATCAAAAAAATTAAGAAAATGTAGAAGAGAAAGAACAAATAATTCAGTTCATTCAAAGCTAAAACTAAATAATTGACAACCAAACTCGTTGATCTTACAAGGAGATAAGGAAAAGTAGTGTTTATGGAAACCATTGATCAAATAATTGAAACAGACTTTGTATTTCCCAAAATCATTCTCATAAATGGTATGGTCAAATGGATGAAGTAGTGTTATGATCTCAAAGTGGTTACGGAAGAGAATAAAATATTAAAAGAGGAAAAGAAGGTACTTCAGGATAACATGCTTGTTCTCTGCCATTTGTATGACCAAGCCCTTTCTTGTAGAGCACCTTCCAATTTCTATGCTTTATTCTTGAAGCGAAGTTCTTCAAATGGGCCAGATTCCAGAGTCTACTCCATCGAATCCATAGAATTTGAAAATGATAAGCAATTTATGGGAGCATATGCAGTAACTAATACAATTGGTAAGAATTTGTTATGTGAATTTTATGTCCACAAATTTTTGCTCCTTGAGCAGGTGGAAATACCAATTAACTTGTATGTAGGGGAAGTGTAATTGAGATATTTTGTTTCAGATTAATGAATCAATCTCTCTAGAGTGATCAAATGGGATATTACATAACATAAGAAACTAATGCAACTCTCTTTATGAGGTATGATCTCCAAGAACCATGGATATTTTTTAGGAGGTATCAAGACCAGGTTTATTGTCTACAACTTGTGGACAAATACAAGGAAAATATCTCAACTTGTGTATCTAACTTCAAGGAGTATGTACTCCCAAATTTTAACATGAATTTCCTTGCTTGTCAACTATGGTATGGATTACTTCCATAGGTTTGGAAGAATAAGGAAGTTATTTCTCCGACCAACATCCAATGGTCATTAAAAAGAGAAAAGGACATGTGTAAATTCATGTTGAAAATGCGAGAGAAATAGATTAGTATGAGATTTTGACCACCACTAGTATTATCACTTGTGCCAAGATGGAACACCACACAAGATCAACCTGTAGAGAGCTATAAAACATGGAGGGAGACAATGATAAAATTCTTTGGGTTTTGTAATACATAACAAGATGAAACATGGCTCACTTTTACAAATGAGTATAATTGTAGACAAATTGTAGAGGCCCTGAATAACACCTTGTTGTTGGGATGACCTACTAACCCTTAAGTGTGGGGGAGTGATGAGCCTTGCTAATTCCTATGTAAACCCCCATTTTGTTGTGTCATCATTTTGTACTAAGACTAATATTAACATTTTGTAATTAATACTTTTATATATTTTAAAGGAAAGTTTTTGCATAACCTTGTTATTTTCATCTTATTTATGCTTCTTCAAATGAGTTAAATAAATATGTATATGTGCTAACAATGTGGTTGAAGAACATATCTTAAGCCCAGCGTAGGACTCATATATAGCCCAACACAGGACTCATTCATGCATTGGCACATGACTCAACTACACACTAGAACATGAATCACTTTTGAACATAGAACTCACCCAATCATTAGCACAAGACTCACTTTGGAGTACAGGAATCTTGTTAAGGAAGCGTGTGATTCATATGAAGGAAGAAAAGGGACTCAGACAAAAAGGAGGTGAGTTGATTTAGTCAGCAAACAAGTTGCATGATGAAAATATCATTGAATACAGATTATCATCTAGTCATCATGCGACTCATGTGGATTATGCAAGTCCAACTTAACAACTAGTTTGATTGGAAACATGGAACAAATGAATAGAAAAAATGGTAGTCACCATGATTTAAGGGATTTAATGCATGATCTTTGACATCCTTTGGAATTGCTAAATCATATCAGTTAAGATTTAATCAAGGAATCCACTCGGAGTTAAGAAGATGAAATATAATCTAAATGTGGCATGCACTTGTTATCTCAAAGTTGTAACTCTTTAACAATGAGTTGTTATCATGAATATATTTTAAATATTTAGTAGTAGAATTACAGAGTTAGTTAGTTGGTTGTTGTTGAAGAAAGTATTGTATTACATTCAATAAAGTGCATGATTTTGAGTTAAATCTATTGGTGTAATTTGTAATTCAAAATTGGATTAGAAGGAAGGAGCAAGAGCCACTTCTCCCAATGTGAGGGGCATTGTTTTTTACTCGAATATCATTATTTAGCATTCTATTATTTATGTAAATTTCAACACTTTGAGTATTTTAATTCATGAATGTCATAATCTCTATGTTATCAATAGAAGGCATTTATTTTAATCTCATTTAGAAGTAGTATTTGATTCAATAAAATATTTAATGCATGTTTGGAATAGTTTCAATTGTTCTCTTTGTTGCAAACATATATGGACACTACTGACCGACAATTATGAGATAATTGAGTATCAATGAGGCTCGTCAGTTTACCCAAATTTATCCTTGATTAACATAAGTTACCATAATGTTCCTTGATTTAACCTAATGAAACCTAATTCGACACCAAAATTTGAAAACTTAGAAAGACACACTAACATGACACTCTTTCCACTAATTTGTACTTGTTTCTCCAAATTTGTCCTAATTTTATATAAATTTGACACGATTTCCCAAAAATTCACTTAATTTTCCGAAATTTGACCTAATTTCCACACACTATTAAAAGGTTTTTTAATGTGACACAATAATGCAACACACTAATGTGACATCCTAACATGACACCCTAACATGACACACTAATGTGACACCCTAAAATGACATGCTTATACGCAACACCCTCACATGACATCCTAACATGACACACTAACATGAACACTAACATGAAAATATAATGTGACATACTAACAAGACACACTAATGTGATACCCTAACACAACACACTAATATGACATACTAATGTGATACCCTAAGATGACACATTGAGGTGAAACTCTTACAAAAAACCCCTATTATGACACACCGACACAACACCCTAAAACAACACTCATTGTCCTAATTTTGTCTCATTCAGGCTAATTTGAACTAATTTCCCCAAAATTTACCGAATTTCTCCTATTTTGACATAAGTTACCCTAATGTCCCCTAATTTACCAAAATATCTCCTAGTTTGACATAAGTTACTATAATGTCCCCTAATTTGACTTAATGAAACTTGAATCATCACCTGAATTCAAAAAATTAGAACGACACACTAACACGACACTATTTCCCTAAATTTGATTTGTTTCCATTAATTTGACATAATTTCCCTAAATTTGACTCATTTTTCACAAAATTGAACTAATTTCCCCAAATTTGATATAATTTCCCTAACATTAACGTAATTTCCCCAAATTTGACCTAATTGCAACACTCCAATGTGACTCGCTAACATGAAACCTATATGTGAGACACTAACATGACACCCTAACATGAAACCCTAACGTAACACAATAACAGGACACCTAACTATGAAATGATGACACACACAAGGTCATGAATTCAAGGGATTCCTGTCAATATGGTAAATGTTTGTTCTTGATAAAGGGTTTTTAGATTGTTGTGAGAGGTCATATGAAGAATTTTGAAGGCCTTAAAGAGTAAAATATGATTTATTGTAGATTGTTCTTAGTGAACTAGCTCGGGCATATAGAATGCATCTCATGAGCATTGATTAAGTCTTATGTAGGATTAATAGTCTTATAGAATGTTAGACATCTATGTAGATGACCAGGTAATGTCATGATAGTAAATTGAGGATATTTTTGAAGTCTTATAAGAAGAGATCTAAGACAATCGTAATATGTTCTAAGACCTTGTTAACGGTGAAAATATAATTGTTATTATCTTGAGGTCATGTTAGTGTACTTGATCTATATTGCATTCATGAAGATTTGATATGATTGTGTGCTTGAAAAGGTCTGTAGATAGATTTTGGATCTATTGGTGTAGAATTTTTATTTTAAGGTATGTTTATTTTCGTGAGAGGCCATAAGAAGAGGTTGAGTATTATTTTCAGATGTCTACAAGTCAAGAAGATGTATGAAGGATTACAAGGTATTCTAAGTTGTTGCTTCAAGAACTCGGTACATGTATGAGATGCAAAATATGTCTTTAAGGAACGTTTATAAATATGATTCATGTTATGTGATATTATAAGGAGCATGTGTGCTTGCAAATAGAGATACAAGTTGATGAGAAAATGGTTATTCCTTAATACCTAGTATATGTTTGTATCGGTGATATGATATCATGAGGTAAAGTAAGTGCAAAAGTGTTATTTTTTTGCATGAAGTTGTTTTTTAATTTTTTTCGTGGAGGATTGTATAATATTAGAGTGTTTATGTTACTTGAAATGTTTGAATTACTTGAGAAAAGTGGGATCGGTCTCGGGAGGATTCGATTAGCATGGTAAAAGGTATGGTAAAATTTTACATTATGTTTTTCATTATCTTAAGGTATTTCTAGAGCGTGAGAGTGAAATTTTCATGGAGTATGGGGTTTTAGCTTCATGAGCTGTTAGAATTATCCTATAAGGGTAGAATAATAAAGAAGAGTGTCGTATTTAAGGTGTGCAGAGTCGGAGGAGTAAGTAGGTTATTTCGTGAAGTTTTCATACTTGAGCGAAAGCTTGTTTTTGTGTCAAGAATGTATATGAGGCATGACATAAGGATGAAGAGATTTATGTATAGAAATATGATGGCTTGATCAGACCTAAAAATTCAATAAAGAATGAAATCGGTAAGTCAATTTTCTTTTGAATTCGTGTATGTGGTTAAGGGGAGCCAAGTTGCTCCATTAGTGCTTAAAGAATCAAAACAAAGATGAAAAGGTTAAATGGACCTTGACTTTTTTGTTGATGTTTCTAGCCAAGTAGTGAGATTATTGTTTTGTAAGATGAAGAGGACCAAGATGTTACATGTATGGTTGTTTTTTTCATTAATTTCAAAAGGGGGAGAATGAGTTGATGGTATGTGTGTCCCTTAGGGGGGTTTGATATTTGTGCATTATTCCATTGATAGGTTTTCCATAAATGATAAAGGGGGAGATTTTTAGCATTGTGTTGTCATTGGTGTCAAAGATTTATGTTTTTTATATTTTTCATTGAGTGTCATTGATGTCAAAAAGGTGTATGTAGAATGAAGGTTGATTGGTAGTGTTAAGAAAATTTGAGTTCCTTGTGATTTATTGGTCCTGGTGATGATCCATGGGTTCTTGAGTCATTATGGTGACTTTTAGAGGTATGAATGATGGTTTCATGATGTCATGTAGTATGTTGAAGGTCCTAATAGGTGTACAAGGTTAACATCCGATCGGTATAACACATAACATACACTTATGTCTTAGGGAAAATTCAATAACTTTCCTAGTTAGTATAGTTTCATAAGGACATTTATAGGTTATCTATTAAGTTTCAATGAAAAAATGCATGATACAATTTATATTATGGTGGCAACAAAGGTATGTGTAATATAGTATTTCCCTAGTACATTGTGTCATCATTTGTAAATTAATTGGGTTCGTGTTCATCTACAAATGGCACTTATCTATGGGTCTCAGTAAGTGTGAAAATTGAGGCAAATGTTATCCTTGTAGGCCTAACTTCCCAAAGTGTTCATATTTTTGGAGGAATATAGAGCACTTGGGAAACTTCCCATATAGTTATATTCACCATGTGAAGTGCATTTGCACTTCTTTTGTTGAGTTGTGGATCTCAATTACTTCATTTTAGCATGTAATGGAAAAACTTGGAAAATACAGTAACCATCATCGGTTAAGGGGGAACTAGCATTGGTCACCCGGACTAGCATCGATCGTGTATGAGGGAATTGGTCAAGAAAGGGAGGAACCAACGTCGATTACGTGCAAGGATGTTTTAATTAACTCTCGGGAATTAGATCTATTTTTAGCATTAAAGTATATCTATTGATTTTAATTGCATGGCTAAGTGCCCTAAGTCTATAAATGACTATATAAGCATAAAATATAGGGTTTAGAAGTAAGATGATTAACAAGAATTAGAAAGAACTTACAAAAGTTGGTGAGAGAGAGAATTCTTGGTGATGAAGCAAAAGCTTGAGAGAAAGAAAGTATTGTACATCTGAGAGGTGTGGAAGATTGTAAATCTTCATTGTATATCTTGTCAAAGCTTTGGATAATATATTGGCTTGTTTCTTTGTGGATGTAGCCCACAGTGGGTGAGCCATGTTAAATGTGGTGTTGATTTATGTCTCTTGTTTTGTATAATTCTTCTGGTATAATATCCTATTTTATTTGCATGTATGCTTAGATCTAATATATTATCTGTACAACTGGTGTGCTAACCCCAAAAATTAGTATCGAGATTTTTTGAGGGTTTTGTGAGTTAACATATTTACTCACAGAGGATTTTCTAATTGAGTGGGAGCTACAACAATGGTAGAAGAAAAAAATACAAGGTAGAGAATTTTGATGGCATAAATTATCAATTATGGAAGATGCAAATTGAGGATTATCTATATCAAAGAGATTTGTAATTACCATTGGATGAGAATTCTAGACTTACAAAGATGACCTGATGAAGAATGTAAAGATTCTTAACAAAAGGCTTTAGTATCTATAATATTGAGCCTCGACAAAGCATCCATGGCTTCCAATATTATAGAAGCGGCTTCTATGGTAGAGTTAATGAAATCTCTTGCTAATTTATATGAAAACCTATTGCTTCAAATAAATTTATTTGATGAAGAAACTATTTAGTTCTATGATGCATGAATGTGGATTTGCATCTAGTCATTTGAATGATTTATGATCTATTATAAATCAATTAAAATCATTGTTATACCATTTTATGATGAAGTAAGATCACTTTTATTCTTATGTTATTTGCCACGATAGTTGGGATAACTTGGTAATGGTTGTTAGTAATACAACATTTAATAATAATATTTTGAAATTTGATGACGTGGTTAGTATAATCTTGAATGAAGAAATTCACAGAAGAAGAGTACAAAGGAATCATCATCTAGAAATGCTTTGAATGTAGAAAGAAGGGGCAAGAAGAATGAGAGATATGAGAGTAAGAGTAATGGAAAATCAAAGTCAAGGGATAGCCGATCTAAATCTAGAAGTAAGGGAATTACTTATTAGAAATGTGGAAAGAAAGGACATGCAAAGAAATATTGTTATTCAAAGGATAAAGAGAACCAACAACTAGAAGGTAAAGGATAAATCTTGTTGCATCGAGGTAATGCAAGATGCTCTTATTATTTATTTAGATAGTAGAATTGAATCATGGGTTTTAGATTTAGGATCTTCTTTCCATGCAACCCCTAATAAGGGTTATTTCATAAATTATGTCCAGGAAATCTTGGGCATGTTTATTTGGGTGATGATGAACCTTGTAGCATTATTGGTAAAGGAAGGGGAATAAAATTATAGAATCGAAATACATGGGTATTGAAATATGTGAGGCATGTGCTAAGCCTCAGGAGGAATATTATTTCGCAGGGAAACTAGGTGAATCGGTTGCATGGTTAATTTTATAGGAGACTCTTTGAAATTTACCAAGGGTAATTTTTGTGGCAATAGGTAAGAAGGTAGAAACATTATATTTAACCACCGTATTATCGATTCTTTTTCTACATTATCTACTTTGAGTTCAGATGCATGCATGTGGCATAACCAGTTGGGCCATATGAGCCAAAAAGGAATGTAGATCTTAAAGGCTAAGGGTAAGTTATCATATTTGAAAGATTTAGATATTGATTTCTGTGAGTATTGTATCTTTGGAAAGCAAAAGAGAGTGAGATTTATCAAAGTTTGGGCAACTAAGAAGGAGTAAAATTTGGATCTTGTACACTCAGATGTGTGGGGACCAAATTAGTAGCTTCTCATGGAGGATCCCAAGTATTATGTTACTTTCATTGATGATGCTACAAGAAAGGTATGGTTTATTGTATTAAACACAAAATTGATGTTTTGAGACTTTTACAAGATGGAAAACCCTTATTAAGAATGAATCAAATTCTAAGTTAAAGTGCCTTAGATCTGAAAATGGTGGTGAATACTGTAGTAAGGATTTCAATGATTATTGTTCAGTGAATGGGATACGTAGAGAAAGAATGGTTCTAAAAACACCACAAGAGAATTGTGTTGCAGAAAGAATGAACAAGACAATCATGGAACGTGTTATAAGTATGAGGATACATTTTGGATTTCCCTTGTAGTTTTGGGTAGAAGTAGTTGATAAAATGGTTTATTTGATTAACTCGTGGGCCATAAATTTCACTAGATGGAGGAATATGAGAGGAAGTCTTGGACCTGGAAAAGAGGTAGATCTTTCTTTTCTTAAAGTTTTGGTTGAAGCTTTTTGATGTTGATAAGGAAAATAGGAAAAATTTGGATGCAAAATCCAAGAGGTACACTTTCATTGGTTATGGATTTGGTGATTTTGGTTCTCATTTTTGGATTTAGAGAATTATAAAATTATTAGGAGTCTTGATGTTGAATGGAATGAAAAGAGAATGTACAGGATCAAAATTTGGCACCCAAGGATTAACCAAAGTTGAGAAGTTTGTGAATGAAAATGAACTTTTGGATTTAAAATAATATTACCGACATGGTTACATGAACGAAGAACTGGTGTTGGTTGACCCTTGGTGCATGACCCATGATGAACCAATAATGGTCGAAGATGAACCGACATCGGTTAGCTAAACTGACATCGGTTAGAGGTGACTAACATCAGTCTGTTAGATTTGGATAGGAATGTCTAGGAGGTCTAGATTGAGCCTCTGGTACCCCAAACTTCTGTGAGAAGATCACAAAGGGTAAGTAAACCTCCAGAAAGATTTACACCTATATTTTATTTATTATTGACTGATAATGGTGAACTAGAGATATTTGAAGAAGTAATGTAGGATAAGACTCACGTCTAGTGGGAGCATGGCATGGATGAGGAGATGGACTCCTTGGAATAGAACCAGACTTGGGATTTGGTTAAGTTGTCGTAGCAGTAAGAGAACATTGTAGAACAAGTGGGTTTACAGGATGAAGGAAGAAGAGGGTGGACATAAAAGGTACAAGGAAAGGCTTGTAGTAAAGGGATTTGCACAAAAGTAGGTATTGAATTTGGTGAAATATTTTCTCTTGTTGTTAAGATGACTTCTATTCATATTGTATTGAGCTTAGTTGCAGTAGAAGACTTGCATTTAGAGAAACTAGATGTGAAGATGTCCTTCCTTCATGGTGATTTGGATGAATAGATTTATATGCAGCAAACGCTTGGGTATGAAGTCAAGGGTAAGGATAAATTAGTGTGCAGGTTGAAAAAGAGCCTACATGGGCTCAAGCAAGCTCCAAGGTAATGGTACATAAGGTTTTGTAGTTTTATGCATGATCATGGTTACTTGAGATGTGAATTTGACCATTGTGTTTATTTAAAGAAGCTTGAAAATGGGAGCTATATTATTTTGTTCTGTATGTGGATGATATGCTTATTGTAAGATCTAGTATGCAGGACATTGGTGAGCTTAAGGGAAACCTAGCTCACACATTTTCTATGAAGGATTTAGGATCTTTAAAAATAATCCTTGGCATGCAAATACAGAGAGAGATAGGAAAAATAAGAAATTATATTTGTCTCGGAGGATTATATCTACAAGGTGTTAGAAAGGTTCAACATGTAAAATGCTAAACCTGTTAGTACACCTATGGTTGGACACTTCAAATTGAGAAAATATCAATGTCCTTCATCACATGAGGAGGTCAAATACATGACACAAGTGTCATATGCTTCAGCAATTGGGAGTCTCATGTATGCTATGGTTTTACTAGACCAAACATTACACAGAAATGGGAGTTATGAGTAGATATATGGCCAATCTAGGTAAAGAGCATTGGAAAGTAGTCCAATGGATACTCAGGTATTTGAAAGGGACATCTAGCATGTAGTTATGTTATGGAGGTTCAGATATTTCATTATGTGGCTATGTTGATTTGGATATGGTGGAGATCGGATGGTAGGAGGAGCACTACCGAATATATTTTCATAGTAGGTGGATGGCAAAGTTATGGATTTCAAGATTGCACAATGTTTGGCTTTGTCTACTACAGAGGTAGAGTATGTTACAACTACAGAGGCTAGCAAGGAGATGATATGGATGAGTAGGTTCATGAAAGAGTTGGTAAAGGAGCAAGGTGATTGTAAACTATTCAAAGTGAAATTCAGAGTGTAATTCATTTGGTAAAGAACTCAACATTTCATCTTAGAACAAAATAAATTCGGTTGAGGTATCACTTCATACAGAAGGTATTGGAGGATGGAAAGTTGAATCTGGAAAAGATTCATACAAGAAAAACCTTACGGATATGCTAACAAAGCCATTAGAAAAGGAGAAGTTGGAGCTACACTCCACTTCTATTGGTCTTTGAGTTTGAGACTTGAAGAGGAAGAAACAAAGCTAAGGAAGGATCCAAGAATGATGTTGTATAGTTATGGTGTAGTAATTAATCTCCAAGTGAAAGATTATTGAGTTTGTGGAGGATCTCAATTACTTTAGCTTATCATGTAATGGAAACTTGTTGAAAAATATAGTAATCACATCTCATCGGTTAGGGGGAATCGGAATTGGTTACCCAGATTGGAATTGGTCATGCAAGGTAGGAACTGACATCGGTTAGGGCTAACCAGGCGTCGGTTATGTGTGTGAGGATGTTTTAATTAACTCTCAGGAATTAGATATATTTTTAGCATTAAAGTATATCTATTGATTGTAATTACATGGATTAAGTTCCCTAACTCTATAAATGACTATACAAGCATAAAATATAGGGTTTAGAAGTAAGATTACTAACAAGAATTAGAAAGAACTTACAAAATTTGGTGAAAGTGAGAATTCTTGGTGATGAAGCAAAAGCTTGAAAGAAAGAAAGTACTGTACATCTGAGAGGTGTGGAATATTGTAAATCTTCATTGTATATCTTGTCAAAGCTTTGGATAATAGATTGGCTTGTTTCTTGGTGGACATAGCCCACACTGGGTGAACCATGTTAAATCTGGTGTTGATTTATGTCTCTTGTTTTGTATATTTCTTCTGGTATAATATCCACTTTTATTTACATGTATGCTTAGATATGATATATTGTCTGTACAACCAAAGTTGTGTTAACCCCAACATCTTTCTTCACCTTAGAACATTCCACCTCGAGATTGATCACCCCCAAGTCCTTCCAACCAAATCCAACACAAATTTCAACAAATATCCATGGTAATGGTAGTGGGAGTACTCTCTCCTCTCTCTCAAAAAATAGATAGGTGTATTCTTTCCTTTGATTTTTATTTTCTAATTACATATTGTTTTTTTCATACTAAATTAAATTTTCTCAAATTAAATTTTTATTTCCTATACTATTTAAATTAAATACAATTTCTCTATAAGTAATCATCTTGGAAAAATAAACATAAATGGAACAAACAAAAATACCTAGCACATGCACAAGGTGCTCCAAGGGTAGGGAAAGTGAATCTACACATTCAGTGACTTTTCCTTTAAGAACGTAATTTTTAATTCCATACTTAAAGGAGGAAAAATATAGAAATCGTTGTGGCAATTCATGTCTTACAACAATGTAAATTGTACAACACTCTTGCACTAGCCCACACTTACTCAATTTGACCAATGGTGATATACCTAGCTATATCTCACTCATTCTTGATTTCACATATAACCTAATGGTTTGCATAAAAGGCATACTAGTCCATCGAATTATTTTACACCCTCGCATATCAAAATTTCAAATTGTATATTACCCACACATACTATTGGGACCATAGCGGATAGGAAGGTCCATAACTTCCATACACTATGGGCTGACCTACCCACTACTGGTCCATATTAATCTAAAGGTAATATTCTCAATTTTCCTCCTTTGGTACACTTCTAGTTAGCCTTATTTGATTTTTCTAGATCTATAACACATATATAAGAAATGTATTCATCTCGCATAAATGAGGCAATCCCATCTACTTTAATCCTAACATTCCAATGATAAAACACTAAGAGTAATCATAAGAAAAAAATACTCCAAGACTTACTTAAGATCCATATACTTTGTATAATCATTCTATGACAGTCATTCACTCACATCTTGAAGTAAAAAATGCACATTATCAAATTCAAGTCAAGCTAGGTAAAAGGTCAAGTCCAATCACATTGTTACAATTTCATGACTATTAATATTATTGCATAAATTATAGACATCAAATGATAGAAAAGAATGACATGTGGTTTGATGCCTTTTCGAGTAGTGTTATATCGGATATGAATAGGGTTCCCATAACCCACCTAATGTTTATTTTTATAACTCTCTCACCATGTAGGGTTTTAAAGATTGAATCAACAACACAATGAGCATCACACAAGGTTGAATTTATAAATTACAGACATGAGCATATGAAGGATTAGCGCATAGGCCCAAGATGTTGTCAGAAGCTAAGAGTACAGAGAGGTGTAGACATAATTTATGAATTTGGTTACAGTTCTAGGTCCTAGATCATACTAATGTATACATGATTCCTAAGAAAGAAAACTAGTGGTTGACAACTTCTTTTGGGCCTTTTTCTTTATCTCTTGCACTTTTACCTTACATGCCAATGACATAACCCGCTTAACTTGATCGATTTATATTTTATGGACTCGAAACTAGCATCCAATTAGGAAAGAAGTTCCCAGTGCTCATATTCCTCCTAGGAATTCTTGACCCTCTCTATCATTTTCTTACCCTTTTGGGTCTCTTTTACTTCTTGGTCATCTTTTATCACTTTGGGTCAGCCTTTTAGTTTGTCAAGTAGGAAATTCAAACAAGGGAGTCATATATATACTTAGTTACTTATTCTAAATCAAATGAAAAGTACTAAGCATTATCTACTATCACCAAATCTTGCATCCAAAGGTATAAAGAGCATTACAAAGCATCCATCTGGCACATCCATACAATGGAAAAGGTTTTCATCACTCTATATAAATAACATAAGAGGGGAAGTTTATTATATTCCATATCACACATTTACATACTTAGAGCAATCTAGATCTATCCCACTATCATAGTGCAACTTGAACAAGGAAATCCTAGGGCAGAATTAGATACACATACACACATAACTACATGGATTCTAAGATGTAGTCCACCACTTAGTCCTAAGATCACTCTTGGGTGATTTGTCAAGGTGATTCAATCCCCATTCCGTATCTTATTTATTAGGTTTGATGTGGTTTGTGTTTATGTATAGTTAGGTATCTATTTTTAGGTAACAAGTATGACATGTAACATTTGAGAAAACCAGAGTGATAAAAGAATAATAACAATGAATCTCCTACAACCTATACGGGATCAAAACACTCGAAAACCTAAGCGAGACACTAGCAACTAGATCATTCACGGCACTTGAGCACTCATGTCCTCCCATGGGTGATTTTATCCTGTAAATTTATATGTTCTTGAAACTCTAGTGAGTTTTGACAACATGTTCTATTTCAAGTTTGTTTCAATGATTTCCCAATCCGGATCATCCCCAAATTTCAAAACATCCACTAATTTAGCCTCTCTCTTTTTTCTCTTTCTTAAGGTTATACATTATTGAATTCTTATTTCTTGGAAAATATTTTAGTTTATCATCTATATATCATTATGATTATTCATGGTAAGTTACTCTAAATTATATTTTATTTAGATTAAATTAAATCATTTGGTGAACTTTTACCTTCATTCGAAATCTATATCTTAGTCTTTGCAAATCATTTCTTTTTTTTCAATCTTAAATACCCTAGGACCCGTCCATTTCCACCAACACGATTGTATCCTTCCCTTCCTTCTTGCGAGCCAATCTTAAATGTCAAAATAAAATATAATATTTTTATCTAACTCTTCATTCATCCTAATACATCTCTAAAAATGTGCATCATAGATTCACTACATAATTATCTTTTAATGAAGAGCATATAACCTTTACATATGATGAAAATACTTCCCAAACTATTTTAGATAATGATTCCCCCTTTATTTCCAAGTGTTTATCGATAACATAGAGGTTAAATGATATTTAGTTGATAATGGATATAGGATTAATATTTTTCATTTAGCATTTCTTTGGAAACTTGGCCTTTCTAAAGCATCCTTAACTCCGTCCTCTATTTGTATTCATGACTTTGATAATATTTCCAAAATGGTCTTAGGTACAATCACTCTTCCGATTACTATTGGGCCATGCAATTCTCCCATCTCATTCCATATAATGCATAATAATATTAACTATAACCTTCTTCTCGGATGGTCTTGGATCCATGTCATGCATGCGATCTATTCAAACCTTAATGCGTGTCTCAAATTTTTATACTATGATGTGGTCTATGAAGACGTGGAAGATCCCTCCCCCTTTTCCTTTTGTTATAATATTGATCATTGACCTAAACATGTACTTTTAACACATCTCCTCTTAATTTCAAAATGTATGGTACTACGTATTAGTATATGCTTTGTTACGGTTTCACTAGCACCAAATTTGGAAAAAAATAAATTAAAAGGGAGTCATACAACCTAATTCTATTCCCACATAATCCACCAAACTTGGCATCTTATATATCCCTCCACCTACTCCTTTTATTCCCGCCACATATTCTCCTATGGTTTACACTACTTCACTATAACCCGAGCAAATTCATGATCCGCTTCTCCCATTTGGAATGAATTGGATACATTCCTTATTGATGACACTCTATTTAACTATATGGGAACTTATGACCATTCCCCATACCATCATAAAAAGAATTTTCCATTTGTTCTCGATGTTATAACTTACTTTGGTGAATATGATCCTCCTAACACCAATATCAATACTCGACCCATCTCAAAATTTTCCACCATGGCATGGTATCTCTCTCTCATCATCAGATAAACATCCATCACCCACACACTTGGGTGGTATCAAACTTCCACCCCCACTAGTTACATGTTCTAAATCAGTAGTTTCCTATCATACTACTCATATACACATGTTTTGCTTTACAATTCATGTCAATAGCATTTGTAGTAACACGTTATCTTATATACACTATGGGAACACCTCGATACATCTCTACTCCATATGATATTTACTAACCATTCTTACTTATGTATTCTTCTATTCATGGTGCACATACTACTTCCTATATACGGTACACATCCTCTAGTGCACTATACATATTATAGCTATTCTAGCTCATGATGATCACATCCCTTTTCTATCAAATTCTAATATACAAACTTGAGGGCATCGAGACTTCCCCATCCTCCATCACCAGTTGATGTGTCTAGTGACTACTCTTAGTTCACTTGTTACACTTCACACTCAAAGTGCTTCAAAAATATTTCCTAGCATCGAATCTCGATCACATACAATGCCTTTCTTACTCGATGACACACTCTTACATTCTATGGTTCATGCTTGACTATTGAGGTAAAATTACTCAATAAACCTCACTTGTCATATCCTATCTACTCTCTCTCGCTCGTGCTTCATAAATATCTTTCTAAGCATTACCACATCTTTGGTTCACATACTATATGTTAATTACCTAATGACCCATTCTAGTTCTACGGTTTGTTCCGACATTTGAGGATAAATTATTAAATGAACCTTACATCATCTACTTTTTCTACACCGAACATGCTTAGTGCTTCACGATATTATATCTTTCCTAGAATCTAATCTCAATCACATTAACACCTTTATTACCCGATGACGCATTGTTGTTTTATGTTTCATACTTGATATGTTGAGGAGCATTCCTAAATGAATGTCATCCCACACACATCCACTAGGGAAACATTTCTCATACCATATACACATCTTTCACTTTGTAGCACATCATCATAGTCACACGTCATTGCACATCTTGGTTTTAATTCCTCTTGTCATCTTATATTACTTACATGTTATACTTTGTTTCCTATGCTAGTTGGATACTTAGTATGTCATTATTTGTTTCTATACACACATGCACATTCATATGGTATCTTGAGGTGAATGTAGGACCTTTATAGATTATTACATGATGCATGATGCATGGTGTTATAAAACACTCTTTATTAGTCATGTTGAGGCTCTTGGGGGCATCTACCTTTGCTACTCTCATACTCTACACATCACAGGTCCTATTATTACATTATTTACTACTTCTTATTACTATCACTTACTATTCGCTAATCTATACATGCTTTGACATACTACTTATCTTTCTAACATACTAATAGGTGCTTCATGTGTAGCATTTTCCTTACAAGATCAATCCGACCATGGTTATTTGTCACCTTTTTCTTGTTATTGTTTTCTATTATTTTCGGGCTATGCCCTATGTCTTGATTGATTATTGTTTTATTATGGCCACTTCAGCCCTGATTGTCTTATGACATTGTGAGTGATATCCCATGTATGAAACCAAATTTTTGCAGTCCATCTTGTCTTCTTAGTTTCTTGTTACATTATCTTCTATTTCATGCTAGCTATTTTTACACTAACACTTGTTTACTATTCCATATTGTTTGCATGTTCCTTGGTTTCTACCATGCACATCCCTTACCCCTTTTATATATCCAAAATCATATATGCATATCATCTTCTGGTCCTTTCCTTAGCCGCATTCTCCTACATTTTTGCATGCATCCCAAATGAGGGGGACATATATTGGGTGAAAACATCACCCTAATAATAACTCAAATCTATAGAACAACACAACATGGTACAAAATTAGCATTAGAACATAGTTATAAAGTGTTTTAGAATTAGACTTGGATCACAAAAACAAAGAAGAAAATAGTGCCCAATAAAATATAGTAGCGGTGGGTGCTTGTGTCCACCCTAGGCACTTGTGTCTCGGGGGAAAAATAGTTAATTTCTCATTTCATCACAATCTCTAGCATTTTATAGTACATTTCTCGAGAGTAAGAGGAACTTTCCTCCAGTTAAAAAATACATTCAATCAACTACAATCAATTACTGAGGAATAACATGAACAAATGATTATAAATCATGGACTTACCATCTGTAGTGGTGATTATTGGGAAGCATTACGGAAGGAGAGAAAAACCATACCTATCTCCCCAATACTCTTCTCTTGGCGTGAAATCACCAAAAAAACTCTCTTGGCATGAGATTTGGAAAAACTCATTTTTGGCGTGATATTACGTGATATTGCCCTAAAATTCTCTCTCGGTATGAGATCACCCAAAGACTCATTCTTGGCATGATATCACCAAAAACCTCACCATCAGCAATAAGGCATCCAAATCAAGAAACATCTCCAAAACAAGACAATTTTCTATCTAATACTCTCTTACACATTAGGGGCACACTTTCCTTTTACTTGTACACACTTTTAATTACTTATACACATGTTACTTTGATTTTTCATATACAAAACTTTGACTACTCTTTTATATTCTTTGTAAAGTATGTCCTTATACGCAACAAGAATCATCTCACATCAGTGAGAACAAGCTCCAACAAATGACTACTACGCATACACTTCACCCCTGGGTCCGCCTCCCCTTCCTAGTTTCCATGCTTCACATCATGATAACTTCATGCTTTACTTGTCTACTCAACACTCTCCCCGGCTACACTCTTCTCTATAGGATTACAAGGTACATATCTTTTATCTACTTTATCTTATCAAGTATTCAATCAAAAAAATAAAGTGGGGAAAATGTAGACAAAAATATATTAACTCGGATACATTCCTAAGTCCTAAAGAATACTAATGTATACATGATTCCTAAGCAAGAAAACTAGTGGTTGACAACTTCTTTTGGGATTTTTATTTATATCTTACACTTTGATTGGCCTTACATATCTTATAGCCCTATAATAACTTGACTAATTCATCATTTATGGCCTCGGACACTAGCACCTGGATTAGGAAAGAAGTTCTAGGTGCTCCTAAACATCTCTATCCTTTTCTTACCATTTTGGGTCTCTATTACTTCTTGGTTGTCTTTTAGCACTTTGGCTCGGCCTTCTAGTTGTCAATTATGAGATTCAAACAAAGTAATCATAAATATACTTATATACTTCTTCTAAATCAAGGGCCAAGCACTAAGCATTATCTACTATCACCTAAGCTTGCATCCAAAGGCACAAAGAGAATTACAAAGCATCTATCTAGCACATCCATAAAAGGGAAAAGGGTTGCATCACTCTGAATACACAACATAGGAGGGGAATTTTATTCTATTCCATCTCACACATTTACATACTTAGATAAATCTAGATCTAGAATGCTATCATAGTGCAACTTGTATAAGGGCAACCTAGGCATCATTACACACACATACACAAAAACTACATGGAGTCGATATGCGGTGCGGTGATCGACCATAAGATCACTCTTCGGGTAACTTTCAAGGTCATTTTGACTAGCCATTCTACATCTTATTTATTAGGTTTGATGTGGTTTGTGGGTATGTGTAGCTAGGTATCTATTTTTAGGTTACAAGTACGACCGATTACATTTGAGAAAAATTATGTGATAAAATAAGATCAACAATAAAGCACCTCCATCCTACAAAGGATCGAAACTTGATCACTTGAGTAGACACTAGCACCTAGATAAGTCATTAGCACCTAGAAAATCATGTCCTTCCATGGGCACTATTTTCCTACACATTTCTAAGTTCCAAAACCTCCAGTGATTTTTCAAGACATTATTTCTAGTCTGCATTTCAATGATTTCCCAATCCAGATCATCCCTAGTTTACATGAAATCAACTAAGTCACCCTCTCTCTTTCTCTTGCTTAGGGTTATACGTTTTTGAATGCTTATTTATTGGAAAATACTATAGTTTATCATTTTTATATCATTGGTCATATTCGATTACTTTGAAATTAGATTTAATCCAGATTAAATTAAATCAAGAGGGACAAGTGCATACAAAAAGGTTCATAAGTAGGGTACACTTTCGTATTATACGCTTTGGGCCAAGTATTTTTCCAAGAAACAATTTTAGTAGTGAGGCTCTCTCAGATGATTTCCAACCTTTTCCGGTCATCAAATAAGCCTAGGTTAACACATAAGTTAGAATATAAGCTAAGTCGTCTTCTCTCTCTCATGCCTAGTACTTAGTTATATTTTTTATCATTAATTAGCTTTGTTCAATAATTATTCTTGATATTAATGTAATTATCCTTGGAAAATAATTTATTAGGATAATATACCATAAGTTAATACCCCTAAATATTAACCATTTAGGTTAATTAAATACCCAATTAAGGCTTCTTTCAAATAAATAAGTTAGAGAATGAAATATAAGGAAATGGATGTATCCAGATGTTCAAAGTCTAAATCCTAATTTAAAATCCATTATCTAACTCCTAAAATGGAGATTGGAATATATAGAACTTCTTAAAATTTTATTTTATTTTCTATAAACTCAAATGTAAGTTTTTTCCTCAATCCCACTCCCTATAATAAAGAAATATTTCATTCCTTCCAATGGATTCTAGATCAATAATGAGTTATATATTGTTCATATACTATGATAAAATATAAGATACCATTATATTAGTTTTGAAATACATTTCTCACGATACTAGTCTTATTTTCATGGGCATGTTAGGTAATAGGAAGAGGAAATATCTATAATATAAGGACAATTTTATCTCACCCTAAAATCTCTTCTAATTTTTCATAATCGGGTAACTATATGGAATTTATATTACTTTTTCATAATATGATCCTCTTAAAATAAAATCATATTAATTATATACTACGAGAAGATAACAATAATTCCTAATACTACTCAATAATGTTAATAAGAGAGGGGTTGAAAAAACACCTATTAGCCTATTTAAAAAATCATTCTATCAAACATTACATTAGGTTGTGCCAAAATAGGAGATTTAGAACAGGTCACATACACCCATCAAATCGTAATGGAAATATTATTTTAGTTAGATGTAGTTTCAAGTTACCTAGTAGAAATTTATACAAAATGTGGAAGCAAGTGCAATACATGTATAATTTTTGTAAAAATCCTAAAACAATATGGTATCATGAACTACCATGATTACATTATATGCACTAGATGGATTTTGTAAGGTCAATTTGTTCTCCAAGTATTTCAAGTTTTTAAGCATTCTAGTACATACCCTAGCCATTTCACCTATGTATTTTTATTAGCAACAAACCATGCAATTTTGATGGATGATGGTTGTAGATACTTCACTTACATCATTTTTATGTCTCAAGGACATATTTGATTAGTTGTAACTTTTGAGCATACTCTCAACCTATGTTGAAATATGATATTTGAGGATCAAAAATAATCTCAGCATGTGTTAAAACATTTTAGGATGCATCACAAAAAGATTTTTTTAATCAATAATCACAACTCCATATTCTTCAAAGAGTACTTCATTACTTGTTAGAGTTTGGAAACATCCTTGCAAAATCAATGTTTTGTAGATCATTATTGTCACTAAATTTTGACATGAACTAGATCAAAGATATGGTAAAATAAGTATGGCTATATTTAATTATTCATTAACCTTTTCAATGAAGATCATGATCCATCTAGCAATATCAAAAAAATTAGCATGAAATTCTTGAGAAATTATATTATTTCTCTTCTTCTACAAGGTAATTTTCAATGTGTAGGATGTAAAGAATTCATATACTTTATCACATGATTAGAAATGTAATGATTCTTATAAAACCTATTATTTCATCATTGAATAAATGTAAATATTTTTTTTTATAGATAATAATTGGAAAAAGGCTCCAAGGGCCTATTACATAAGATATTACAATAAGGATCCATTGGAACAAAAGTATCTATCAAAAAGTATTACAAAATCAGTAGGAGTCAAAAACACATTGACCCAAAACGGAGTGGACAGAAACAAAAAATATCAACAACGAAACCACAACACCAGTCAACAATCAGGCCTTAAACACACTTTTCCCTAGTTTGTGAACTGGGACCAACACCATCCACACCTGGAAATCATCATCATCAAAAGAACTGATAACCAGCTACCTTTTTACCTTTATCCCAGCAATCATCCCCTGAAGGGTCTCAACCCTATTCTCTAAAAACAAGGTTAAGATGTGGTGAGACCACAATAAATGTAAATGTCCCTTTAGATGATAAATCTATTTAAAACAAGTGCATGCATATTTGAATATGAAGATGGCTATTTAAAAGGTAAACCATAAGAAGACTTAGGTCTATATATTTATCTTTCATGAATTTGATGACACTAAAATCGTTATGTGGTAGTTTCATGTTAAAATGAAATTGGAGTGATTTAATGCTAAAATCAGTAAATGAAGGAAACTATGAAACCATTATAAATGTTCCTTTTACATTTTCTCTTTGTTTCTGCTAAAACCAAAAAAAAGATTATTTCTTTCAAAAAATTTCATTCAAGCATGCATCTTCTATGTCTTATTTGCAGGTGTTTATGGTTTCAAGTATTTTGAATATTCCTTGGTAAAATTGATTCTCGTCAAGATGTTCACCATATAACAATATAAAATTTCACAAGACCACATATCTTCGAGGAATTTTGTTGAATAGTTGACATGCCTTGTTCATTCTTTTGCTATTTTCATCTATTAGGAAAATTACAAATACATATGCAAATAATTTATTTCATTATGCGAGAGAAGGATGTCCATGCCCTACTCTAAAGCTCTCATTTCAACAAATTGGAAAAAGGTTATAGAGTCTGGATTTACATTGACTAATTATATTTTCTTGAATGTTTCCAAGGCCTTTTAACAAACCCATTTTGAATATCCTAAAATTATTTAATTAAATGATATGAAATCTCTCGTAGGAATTTTATCACATAGTTTATATTACTTGGGTATACTACCAAGTACATGTATCAAGTAACTAACTTATGTGATATTTAACAATTTATATTCTTTGTCTATATAATATTTAATTGGTTACAACTTTCTTTAATCTAGTTACAACTTATGTGATATTTTTAGACACCGCTAGAATAATTGTTTCCTATAAAACCATCACATCCATAAGAAATAAAACTAAAATGTAAAACACAAACATTGGCAAAAAAACACATGACCTTCCTCAAACAAATATGGGTTCAATCTATTTTCTTTGGGAGATCTCACTTGTCCCATTAAATATCATATTGGTCATTATCATCGTATTTATCCTCTATTATTTGATGACAATACAGATAATGGGATCTTTATTATTAGACTTGGGAGATTAGGAAGATAAAAACTTGTAATATATTTTAGTGTATCATATTTCTATGGTAGTTGAATTTTTGATAGTTTGATTTATTGTTCTATATTAGACCTTGTGATATCTTATTACTCCTTGTTCCAACCTTCCCTATGTTTTGAATTTGAATATTCCAAATGACCTAGAAAGAATATTGAATTATCTAAATAATATCTTCATGGTGTTTTATTTATCATATGTTCTTGACAATGTATGGAGCAGATTTATAAAAACTAAAATGTAAGCATAAAACATCAAATGCTAAAAATTTCCTTACTTCTTCCATTTTTGGTCTAATTCTCCATTGACTTGAAATGATAGCTCTATTAAACAATGAAAGAAAATGTTTTAGGTTTTCCCCCATAGTTGATTTCAAAACACTCCATGTCACCTCCACATCAATTAGTCCCTCCTCCTCCCTCTCACCCTCCCATGCCCTACCCCTTTATTATTCTTAAAAACATTATATTAAATTTCCTTCACTCCCTTATTGCATGTTATTATATTGGATAATTTTCTTGTAATTATTTAACCCTCTTTATGAATAATGGTGATAGTATAAAGTTTTAAATGAGAATACCCTATGGATGTTGTATTATTGTGTCACATTAGGGTCTCACATTACTGACACATCATGCTAAGGTGTCACATATTTAGGGTGTCACATATTTGTGTAAGGTGTATGATTATTTGTTAAGATTGTTTCATTGGAATTTAGGGTGTTAAATTTTTTTAGGGTTCCATGCTAGTATTTAAGGTGTCACATTAGTTTTTAGGGTGTCACATTTTTATTTATGATAAATTTTTGTTTATGGAGTTGCATTGGTGTTTAGGATATCACATTTATTATTTAGGGTGTTTCCTTTTGTTAATTAGGGTGTCTCATTAGTGTTTATGGTGTCAAATTTTGTTATTGAATTGTCCTACTAGGGTGTCACATTAGGGTGTCCTACTAGGGTGTCGGATTATAGTGTCATGTTATAGTGTAACGTAATAAGGGTGTCATAAGACAGTGTCATATTAGGGTTTCCCACTAAGATATCATGGTAGGGTGTTATATAAGGGTATCATGTTAGTGTGTTATATTAGGGTGTCACATTAGTGTGTCATGCTAGCTTGGTTTAATATTAGGGTGTTTCATTAGGGTATCATGCTATCATGGTGTCATATTAGGGTGTTATACTAGGGTGCCACATTACAGTTGCCATATTAGGGTGTTTTATTAGAGTTTCATGTTAGGGTGACACATAATTACATCTAAATACACATTTTATAGCATTTTACTTTATCACTAACTTAATTTGTGAATTTAATAAATATACCCTTAAGTTGCAATATAAACCATGTCAAAGTTGGGAAAAATATATACTTAAAGACACCACAATGTCACCCCTTTAAGATATGCATCATAGTTAAGAAGTTAGTCACATTTAACATCATTTTCACATCCCCTTAATGTCAAAACTTAAAGAAGACAAATAATTAATCATTTAAGATGCACTATCATCCCCACCAATGTCACCCTAATGTTGACACATTGTGAAAATATCTTAATGTCCCAATTTAATGTTATATAAAATTTGTGAATTTAAATTTGACTTTAGGGTTAAAACGTTTACACATCAGTCCTATAGCCATATACTAATCTTGTGTCACTAAAACTCTATGACATATTATAACCCACCTCTCAAGTCCCTTTATGACCTCTAAATGATATCTATAGGTGTCATATTGTCTAGTATGGCTCAATACTCGATGACACTAATCCCTCTCCTATCTAGAATTAACTTATATTAATACTTATATCACTTAATGGGAACAATTTCCTTGTGGCCTTACCATCAGATGATTCACTACAATATGCTCATATGGCCACACATGAAAAACTGAAATGGATCCCAAACCCTCTACATGACTCTCTAAAGGAAAAAAATAGAAGCACATTGTCAATCGGGACAAAATCACCAAATGGTTTAGAGAAAATCCAATTATTTTGTCTAATAGATAATAGAACACACATGCTTATTCCAAGCACATTATGAGATCTGCATAGTTCCCAAATTAGTTGATGTAGACATAAAATCATGCACATACTAATAATTTACTATACCACCAAGTATGTTGTTCTATATAGGTATATTGAGTAAGATAATTATTCTCTTGTGACACACTTCCTAGTCCATTCCCTTTATTTGATTGTTTCTATTATTTCTATCTCTCACATTTTCAATTCTACACTCATTACTCGATCAGATCATAGGAATCCCTATATGTCATCCTTCTCATATTTTTGTCATTTCTCTCAAGACACTAGCACCCAAGACCTGGACACTAGCATCAAGGTACTCCTATATAACATGGGAACTCCTATCCTCTTTATTTTTGTTCACATTTTTGACATTTGTGGTCAGCATTTTCAATTTTCTTACTCCTATCCCGAGGTCCTAGTCATCATTTCGTGTCACTAGTGTTGAAATTCAAATAAGATATCCCTATATAAACACAACATACATACCAAATTGTAATTTTGGGCAATTATATTTAGGGCTTTTTCTCCGCATATTAATCAAGGGACTACATTTTGGGATTATTACTCTGCATACATTGTATAGGAAGGGGTAGTGTTGAATTCCATCCACACATTATTCATTCTATATAGCTAGATCCTGCTATCAAGGCGTCATTGGTGTGAGGGAAACCTAAGGACACAATTCTACACATAAGCACATAGAGCTACATGGAGTATGAGATTTAGTGTAGTCGTGTTTGTAAGTTAACTTTGTCAAGTGACTCTAGGGTTAATTTGACTCCCCATTTTGCATCTTTTCTTTTTAAGAGTTGATGTGTTTTGGGGTTCTGTAATATCTTACATGTTTTGTAGGTTACCAATGAATTTGGTGACTTATAGGAAATAACTTGAGAGAAGGGTAGTGAAACCTTAGTGATACCAATAAAATAAATTTCTAACCATCTATGCGAGTCAAATGCACCTACAAAAGGTCCTCAAAGCGTTAGTTAGGATCCATTGCCCCTACCTAGGTTCCCGTGTCCCAGCCATTATGTGAGCTCTATAATTTATATCGAACATTTCCATCATTCTTCCCAGCCTTTATTCATTAGTTGTTCTAGCTCAAGTATACTTTACGATAAGAGAAAATAAGATAAGTGCCATATCTCTCTCATTTTCTTACATAGTTACATTTTCAAAGTTCTTAGCATTTGTATTTTACTTCTGTACATCATCAGTAATAAATCTGAAATTATATTTAATAATATTTAAATTTTATTAAATCATTTGGTGAACCCATTTCTTACAAATCCTTGCACTAGGATCCAATACAACCTAATCGTTAAAATTAGATATTCTTCTCCTAGGAAAACTATGCAGCATATGAGTGTGAATCCTATCTACAATGATGTAGTTGAGGTAAATTGGTTGATCTTTATCATTGTTCTCAATTTGATGATAATGTTCAAAGATTTCTTCTTGTTAATGAACACAAAGTTCCTACTAGTTTTTACCAATCTCCTCTCAACATTGTTTTGAGCATCAAAGCTTCTCTAGATACAATCCTTATTATTCCATAGCCACCAGACTACTCTATCATCTTCTATTTCTATTGAAATTATTGATGATGCTATTATTTATTATATGCTTGGTCTTGATTGTGATACTATAGATAAAAATCATGATGAAAATGTACACGCGCATGATGTTATTTCTTAAACTAGTAAGGAATAATCTAAAGTTGTATCTCATGTTTATCATACTTCCTAACATGATTCTAATGATTGTAAATACATATATCATGATATTTCTTCTCCTAATTCACTCTATGTTGATGACTCGCTACGAAATAATTTCATTTGAAACTTTATCCAATACGAGTATATTTATGAACATGAACATGTTAGTAATGATTCTACTTCTCTTAAGACTATTGAATGTGAATTTTCCACTCCACTTTCATCTACTTTTGAGGTTTTTTCTAATGGAATTCATGATGATTCTTCCATTCCTACTAGCTCACCTCTTACATTTTCTTATAATTCTACTGCAATAATTTCTATTAATATTCCATGTTTATCTCCACCTCTTTCTTATTCTTCCTCTATTGATGATATTAATGTTTCTTCTTCTATTCCCTCTAGTGTTCTACCTCTTATTTCTTGTACATCTACATCTATTTTTCCCATCACATCTTCATCTTCCATTGGTTCTTCTCACATTCCCATGTTCACTCATAATGGCAAGCTTGATCCTATCCATGTGCATCTCACATATTCTATGATTGCTCCACATGATATTTTATCACTTATGCATGTTGTTGGTCAGTTGCAATATCAAGTTCAATCTCTCACTCTTTAAAGAAAATCCTATTATGATTATGTTGATAATAATTCTCTTCATGGAAATATTATTCCAAAGAAAATTCATAATTCAATTTTTTTTAAGGATTTCATCATGCCTATATTTTCATGCTTTGATGGAATTGGAAATCCATATCTACATCTTAAGCATTATCGTTTAGCCATGGATTCTTATTAAAATTATTGATTATTAATAAAATCCTTTCATCATAATCTTGTCGATGAAGATCTTCAAAGTGGTACACTCATTTTCCTTTTGGATTTATTATTACATACTTTGTGAAATGGAAGAGTATTTTTAAGACATTTTATGCTAAACAATGGTCCTAGAGTCACATATGATTGCTTGCCTAGTTTACTCCAGGGAAATAGAACCTATTCTAGATGACATTTTACACTTTAACTCTTGCATGTATCAGTTAGTATTTCATTCTATTGATCTAGAGAATAAATTTATATTTTGTGGTGTCTTGATTCCCAATTTAAAATAACAATTGTAATATGATACATGTGAATCATTTACACTTTTATGCTATAAGGTCATTGATCTATGACAAGATTTAATTGTTGCACATGTTACAAATCCTTCTTCTATTGTTTCATCATCTCCTAGTTATTTTCCTATTCCATCTATTACACATCCACCAAGGTCTCCATCTCATCGTCCTTGTAAGCATGTTCCATCTCCTCCACCGCAAAATCATCATCCATCTCCGCCACCACGTTGCTCTCCACCTAAGTCTTCACCATCCCCTACTCAGGAGCCATTTCATTTCTCACATGTTGGTAAGCCTCATTATTTCTAGTGTACTTTACTTGAAAAGATATTAATTCGATTGCATTCTAGTCATCATCATCCCCCTCATCTCTTGCATTGACAACATGATTGTCATTATTGTAATTATTTCCGCATCAATGGGCATCGTGACAATGACTATTGTACCCTTCATGAAAAATTACAACAATTATAAGATAAGGTTTTCATTGTGTTTGGCTCTTTCTCTCGTGAGCGGTTTATTTCTCAAATTCTGTACAAGTGTGTTATTACTTCGGTTCACTTGTCTCCTCCTCATACTTCTAATGTCAACATTTGTCAAATGTTTCAAGTCATTATTCATGCATGACCTCCACATCACTCATCCATTGTTACACCATATCATCTTCCTCACAATGTTATTACTTCACATTAGCTTCTTAATCCAGTGCATCTATGCTTCCCACAACTACATCTCTCATCATGAGTGCCATCTCATTTGAAATTCAATTTGGCTCATACAATCATGTTGTGACCACTTCACATGCTTCTACCGCTCCTCAAATCCATCTTCATTTTTGGTAGCTGAATTTTCTCACCTCACCACCCGAGGATGCACTCTTGTTCTTACAATTCTTACATGATGTTGAGGGTTTTTTTATAATAATAACCCCACTCGATATTTACACTATACGCTTCATTGATTTATCTATCTAGTGAATACTATCAAATGATTTCCTAATAACGCACTCTTGTTCTCTAGTTCATTCTTGATTGCTAAGGGTCTTATATAAATGAGCCTCATCTTTCGACACATACGTTGGGGAATCGCTCTTCTTCCCCCTTCATCATACTTATACACGATTAAATATATTATTATTATCATTTCAATCACATTGTTATCTCACATTATTCATTTTATACATACACCCATTGCTATGTATCACATATTATTCATCTCTAGTCATATATATAATCCAATTTTCATTATTTATCTATCTATGTCCTAATCGACATCATTATCCATTTTTCAATATAATTTTCTACGCAATACAAATCAAACAACCACATATGAACAAAAACATCACATCAACATAATGCAAACATACCAATCATCCATATATATATGTATATACATGTCATCAAAAATCATAGTTACAAAATATGATCACTAATGGGCTTACATCATCATTAGTGTCACTATATAAAACTACGGGAGCTCTATAACTAGATGCTTCACTACTCAATCTACGCTATCAATTGAGGCCCCTATATCTCTCATCATATCTAAATAATAATGCCACTCAACCGACTACTCCGCGGACTCGGCCTTGTAGCTCTACATACTTTATGAAAAATCTTGTGTTAGGGATTATCCTCCTACATCCTCCCTAGCTCACTAAGTCTCCACCGTGCCTCTTTATGCTCAATCAAGTATTGTGGTACATGTAACCACTATTATCGCCATTGGCTCAAACAAGTGGGCATGCTCATCTGTAATAGAGTCTACTTGCTCTAACATCCCAGCTCCTACGAGCACATTTATAGGTACATTCCACATCAATATGAGGATCAATGAGTCAATAAGCAAGGACCAATACACATCCCTACAACCATCCAAGCATAGCATCAGTTACTACACACAATAAATACCATATAACAACTAAGTGACAAACCAAAACTATAAACAATCAAATATTCATGATCCGCTATCGTTGTTGCTACACCATCGCCATTAAGGATGCAGACACTTTTCCCTCTTCTCCTCCAACTCGGTGGTTATCTTTCCACATCCACAACAACTGGAAATACTAGCACCCATCTATGCATTTTCACTTGTTGGTTGCTTAAATGTGCACCCGTGTCTCGATCTTAGAAGGGCCGAGGTGTTTGAGACCACAATGGAACCATCCCTAAGTTATGGGACCTTGTGTGCTTGGGACAGATCTCTGGAGAAGGTTGTTTCCTCTACCTACCTCTAACACTATTTCTACTCCTAATGCTGAATGAAAATCCTAGACTAAACATGCCAAGGGACCAGGGATAGAAGGATGTACAAAAGGGGAAATCCTAAGCTAAGGAAGGTGATAACACCAAAAGGAAAGGGTCGATCTCTCTCCATGAGCGGCGAAAAAAATAGAGAGGGCATGGGAGAAGAGGGTGGATGTCGCGTACCACAAATAAACATGTGAGCTCGGCCTTCTAGTGTACACAACACATGAACATGGGGACTATAAGCAGAGGAATACACACAACATGCTAGAAAATGTAACAGAGAGGTGAGAATGCAATGAAAATGAGAGAGGGAAGACAGAGTTCCACAAAACATGATTTTATTACTCAAGGAACGCATAGTCATTTACATCCACAACATGAGGTGAGAATATATTACAGAGACCATGTCAAGGTTTGAGACCTGTGGGAAGTCGGCCACCATTTTGGCATGGTTCACATAACAAGGATGGATCCTTTTTATAAAGTAGAACTCTACTATTTATAGAAGAAGAAGGAGATAAGAGAAGGAGAAAGGGAGGGAAACTTGGATTAAAATCTTTAACCACCAACAACCAACAATAAATTCCTACAAATCCACCTGCAAGGCTATCAAAAGTGCTTCCCCATGTCTTTTTTGCATGTGGAAGAAGGAAGAAGGCAAGATCTGATGAAATCTAGTAGTTGAGGTCGATTGGATGTGTATTGATGAGCTGAAATATGTTTCCCTTTTTCTTCCCACTAAATCATGCCTGAATTTGAATTTGAATATTCTAATGTGTAGCTTGTGTCAACATGACTTTATGACAAGTCCAGCGTGCGTTGATCTGAGCTCTATAGCAAAAGATATGACTTATCGAGAAGATGTCGAGCTTGCCGGCACACGTAAGACACGTGGAACGTGTGGATTGGCTGAAATGATGGCCAACTATTCATTTGTTTTCTTTTCTTCCAAGTTTCATGCATTGGTTGGTTACAAGGATTCGGAATCTGTTGGTGCGCTTTGACTAGTTGCGTGCAACACACTTAGACATGTCAAAAGATGACCCGACACAAAAGGTCGCATGGGAAGGGCAAGCGAGTAAGAAGAGGAGGGAACAAAGGGGGAATATGTGATACACACAAGGAAAATGAGGCAAAATGGTGAGTAGATAATGCATGGTCAAGGCACAACTATTAAAAAGTAATGTGTGCGGTCTTGAGGGACAAGGACCTTCTTTGATAGAAGAAATTATAGGGCACATGGGAAGGGCGGGGTAGAGACTGATAAGGAAGAAGGTGAATGCGCAGAAGGTGGGCACAAGGGAGAAGTGGAAGGGGAAAAGAAATGGGTGCATAGGTAAAATACGACCTAGGAATGTGCCATCCGATTTTAGGCATGCGTATTTCTGCAATGAATAACTTAGAGCTAGAATTTTTTATACAAGTTACCCAAATCACTAGGAGATATATTTGGATAATAGTTTTGGAAAATTTTGGGGCCATCTCGCCTACTAGATGAAGATACCAAGTAGCCTTAGAATTCCATTAGGCATGGAGTCAAGCCCTAAACTTGAAGATCTGATCTGCAACTTGAAGAAAATTCTGAAGTCACTTGAAGCTTTATCTTAACTCTAAACTAAACATTGCTCTCATATGAAGATATTATGAATTGGATTGATGAGAGTGAAATCTTATGCACTGACCGTTGGAACTTCCTCTTCCAAAATTGGAACTGTCATCCTAGGAAGAAACAAAATGGGTGCGTGGGCACAACAAGAAAGGAAAGGTGCCAAAGGGAGCATGCCAAAACAGAAGCACAACATTATGTACAAAATCTGAAAATCATACATGTCCCAAATGGAACATGCGAGTGTGTGCAAGCACTTGTGTTACTAAAATAAAACCTAAACTAACCTAATCTAACTAGAGGCAAGGGTGCTCAAGTAAAACCTGCAACATGCAGGGAGAAGTAGCTTCCCTTCCTCACAAATTGTGACCATGTAGTTGATTTGGCACTAAACATGGTCAAAAATGAGAGTGAAAAACCACCTTGCAGATGGTGTTTCACCCTCCTCAAAGTATCAACAAACATAATATACACCTCTTGGAGTTGTTCTATACTTGGATCTGGGAGGTGTTGTTGTTGACCTTTAGTGCGTTGAAGCTCTACCTCATGCTCTGAAGTGAGCATGATCTGGTCAGTAACTTTGGTTTTGGCTCTAGGCTAGCCGGATATCCGATTGGGCATAGTCAGATCCTTTTGGTTTACACGCAAATATAGGGTGTGCATGGTTCTTCCTCTACAAGTAACTCGGTCTCCTCCTGGACCTATGCCTCTGGAGCTAACTCGATTTTCATCTGGAGCAAATGCCCGTATGATTTCCTCTTCGATCGAGTCACATGAGTCATGCCATTCTTCAACTATTCTGCAGTCGTCAAACATGATGACATTGGTTGGGAAAGGTGCGTTGGTAGGGTATTGTTCATTTATGGTATATCTAGGCAGAGGGGACTTGGAATAAAATGGGAGGATGGATGCAGAAGGGATGGAAGGCATGTGTGCAAGAGGAGCGAGAGGCACACACAAGAAGGGGGATTGAAGAGAAATGAAGGTGAGATGAAAGTGAGGAGGGAGAAGGGATGGAATTCTCAGTGGGAGCTGACAGCACACAAGAAGCTAGGAACACACGCAATGGGTTGAGATGATGTAGGTTGGCGTAAAGGAGTGGGAGGACTATAAGATGGTAGTGCGGGATTACCCCATGGCAAGGTTTTTGTGCACTATATTTTGAGCCTCTATTTTTTTGCCCACTCTGTAATCTAGGGAGCATCTCAGTGATAAAGTGCAACTTTTGTTGGGTGTTAAACCAGACTAGAATAGGGTCAACCCATGGACAAGGGACCTTGTAGCCAACTTTAGATGCCTTTATGGAGCACTTGACTTTGAGCTACATCATGTCCATCTCCATCTTTTACATCTACCTCTCAAAAAAGCTTCTACAAAAGAGATTCCACCATCATATGCATAAAGCTGTTCTTCATAAACATTTGGGTTACAAAAAGTGGGTTGTATGCACTTTCGGGATAATAGGGTTAATAAAACTGATTTGGAGGGGGTTTTGAAACTATGGGGATGCGGAAAACTAGTTCTACTACTACAAATGAGAATTCCATGAAGGAAAGAAGTCATGATTGCATAACTTCAAAAGAGAAATGTGGAATGATGGAAAAGGATAGATTAATGGAGGAATGGGGGAGACCGGGTCTACACATAAGATAATGGGTGTGTTGAATCAAAGTGGAGTCTCAGATGTGTTGAAAAATGACTCTAAAAGCGGATCTCAATGATAAAACATCGAACTTGCTGAGATGAAGATGTAAAGATCTTCACTCTAGTCCCTGGCCTGTGCAAGCTGTTGGTTTCTTAAACATGCACCCACATCTTAGATCTCATAAGGGATGAGGTGTTTGAGACCACAATGGAACTATCCCCAAGTTGTGGGACCTTGCGCACTTGGGACAGATCTCTGAAGAAGGCCAGTTCCTCTACCTACCTCTAATGCTAATGCTACTCCTAATGCTAAATGCAAATCCTAGACTAAACATGCCAAGGGACCAGGGATAGAAGGATGTGCAAAAAGGGAAATCCTAAGCTAGGGAAGGTGATATCACCAAGAGGAAAGGATCAATCTCTCTCCATGAGAGGTGACCAAAAGCAGAGCAAGTGCGGGAGAAGAGGGTGAACAAGTGCATGTCATAGTTTAACACATGAGCTCAGCCTTTTGGCATTTGCAACACATGAACACGGGGATTGCAAGCAAAGGAATACGAACAACATGCCAAAAATGTAATAGAGAGGTGAGAATGTGTTGGGCCCCTATTTTATCTTCCAAATCTTAAGGGCACGTAGGTGTGCATGGCGGGGAAGCATGTAAGTGTAGGCGCGTAAGGCAGAGTTCAAAAGGATTCTTGAAGAACCTAGGATGTGCACACCGTGTGAAGAAAAATTTGGGACTTAGCCATTTTTGGCCTTTGGGATAGAACACATGAAGAACGTGTTTCATTTGGATAAGGTTCCAGCCTAGCGATAGGGTGTCCTAGAGGGAATATACCTTGTGATAGAAAGATCCAAAAAGTTAATCATGACATGGAGAGGCATGCACCGGGGTGACCCACACCTTGACACTTGGGGCCAGATCTAAGGCTGCTGAGGATTTTGTTAGAGATCAGAGGCCTATTTATATGCACGCCCTTGACAAAGAAAAGAGGAGAAAAAGTGAGGTAGTGGAGCTCTATAGAATTACTACGAGAACTATGGGATGAAAATGGGTACAAAATTCCAGTAAGGATGTAATGGGGAAATGGGGAATGTAAGTTTTGTCTTGTGAGAATACATGTATGGATCCACACAAGGCGCATGACTACGGTCTGCCTTCTATAATCTTTTATAAGTAAACACTATGAATGAATGTGATAAGGTTGCCATGAGAAATGTATTAAGACTCTTTCTCTGTATTATCTACATATTTTTATTGTACTTCTGTTCTTATATAATCGTGAATCTTACTTAAATGGTTAAGTATAGTAGTAGATTTACAACTCTTAGTTCTATTATTTCTATTGTGTGCTTTGGTTCTATTATGACTGAAGGGGTGTAGAAGCCGTCCTAAGCTCTATAGCCCTTCATGTCTATTAAATCACTAAGTCAGAATCATGAACTATGCCTTCCACTAGACTCACATAAAGAGAGACTCGGCTCCCTCTCACTTGCCTTGGGTGAGTGCTCCGCAAGACCACCGGGTGATAGGCCAATGTACACGAGGTTCCCTTGTTCTTAGTGGGTGTAAAAGTGACTACATCTTGGTTCCGTTTCCGGGACCTCTTTTCAAGTTGTAGGGAAGCATGGCATATATCATGATCTCTTTAAAAATTGATGGCGAAGCACCTTACACTTGAAGGTGTTGAAGATTAGTGTAAGAGCATGGAGGAAGAATTCACTCAAAGATTTGGTACGGATCTAGGTTTGATACACAAAGATGGGTGGAAGACACTCTTTATCATGAGTTATACGAAACCTTCTTTAGTTATTTCCCAAAGAGAGTTATTCGAATGGCTCTTGGCTTATACATCTAGATTGGTGTGGCATTATAGATCATACCCTTGGACCCGTGAAACATATTAAAACCTACAAGATGCTGATCTAAAGTGGAACCGTGCTATAGATCATTGGTGGAAGGGAGTCTTGACTAGCTACACTTTAGAATATGCCATTTCCATGTATTCTGCCCGGAAGTTGCTAAGTTTGAGTTCTTGCGAGAGCCCAAGGGATCATTTCTACGTGCTATTCCCCTTGCGATCAAAATATTGATGGTAACCATGGGTTTAGAGGCATTCCCTATGGCCGGATAAACCACCTTGATCTCTAGGTGAGGAAGCCGAGGTTGGGGAAGGATGGATGATCGATGACCTGAATAGAAAGGGAGGAGAGGCAGCTCTAGTACAACGAAGCACATGAAAAGGAGATTGATAGAAAGCACGGGATTACAAGTGGGTTATGGAGCTAGACATGGTGGAAAGGAGTTGAGGTTCACGTGGAGGATGTCGAACCCGAGTAGTCTGTGGTACCCCATCTTGGTAAGCGTGGAAGAGAAAACCTTGCGGCTTCTGATGAGAGTCTCTGTCATGTGAAGAGAGAAGAGTCGTGGCGTGCATCTAACCCCACCTAGCAACCGGACCTTGGCACTTGGTTTTTTCAAATGAGGGAAAAGTATAGTTAATCCATTTGATATCAGTGGAAGCAACCGATCGGCACCTAGAACATACAATTTCTCGTTTGGGACTTCTATGGCTTCACACACTATTCCAGTATTTGGTGGAATGTTTGGGCAAGGCACGTATACGGCTGGTTTTGGAAGTGCGTTAGGAGGTGGTGGAGGAACTACGACTGGGAGTGGTACTAGTTCACAAAATATCGGCGTGTAATTTAGTGGGATGATGGGAGCACTTGACATGACAAACATAGGCCCTGTACCTAACACAAGAGGATCTAGAGGTGGAAGTGGTGGAGCTAGTGGCTCAGGATCTAGTGGATCCGGTGGAGGAGGAAACACTAGAGGAAACCAAGGGACTGGATCGAGAGGGCAAGGGCCTCAGCCACCTCCTCAAGTCTTTTTCAAGATGTCTCTACACTTGCCAAATTACAGTGGAATAGAAGATGCCGCAGAGCATGTGCATAAGTGTGAGCTGCTATGGCACGTGAAGGGAATCATGACCCAGGATCAAAAGGCTAGTCAATTTGTGATGACCTTGTAAGGATGTGCACATAGTTGGTATAGAAATTATGACCCTCATCAAACTATTGTGGATTATACCACATTGAGAAATGCATTCTTGGCAGAATTCCACATACCTGAGTTTGAACAGAAGAGCATTATCTCTCTCAAAGAAATATAGTAGGAATGGCAGAGCGTGTGGGAATATGATGCACACTTTAAAACTCTTTTGTCTAAACTGTCTTATGATATCCACCCTTCACAACATGCTCAGTGGTTTTTGGAGGGTTGATCACACCCTTTAGGAGGGCCTTATCTCATAAAACATTCATGGACCCACGTAAAGCATTGGAAGTTGCTTTATGCATTGAAGTAGTTGGTAGTGTTGACACTGGTGTTAGCCCATTTCTGGAGGCTCAGATTGCTGCCATGGCTAAGCAATTGGAGAAATTTTCTACCAACACAGTTCTAGAGATTCACGGAGGGATGTGGTGTATGGATTATAACATGGAAGGACACACAAAGGATAATGGTGGGATATGTACTGAAGGCGGTATGCCGTGGTAGTAAACTATGAAATATGTCACGAGGACCATGATGCAAGTAGATGCCCCTTGTTGCAGTGTGTGATCCGTAAAAACGTATCTTGTTATTGCAAAATATGTACCTCAACCACACATGACACCAAGGATTGTAGATTGATTGACCAGATTCATGAGGTAATTGATCTTGGTGTGCACTAGACTAGCATTGCTAGCAGTTCCAAAGGAGATGAACGTCGGTATGAGGAGCACAGAGATGGAGATGTGCATGGAAGAGGGTTTTGTGGAGGATTTCATGGTCATGGTAACCACGGAGGAAGAAGTGAGTTCCCGCATGGGACGTGTTTTAATTATGGAGCCACATAGACCATTATAAGTGTGAATGTCTAGATCTTCTACAATGCTCCTGGTGTGGAAAAATAAATAAATATGAAGAATGCTCTGTGAGTTGTACAAACATATGAGTCAGCAGTACCAGAAGGATAAGGGCACTTCCATGGTGAGTATTAAGAAGACTAGCATGCAATGGCTTCCACGAGTAATACGATAATTAGAACTAGAGCTGTTATGGTAACAACGAGGGTGGAATCCATGTGCACAAAGGAAGCGCCTAGCAGATACTCTGTTTCGAGAGAAGAAGTAGTACATGGGAAGTATCCAAACCCGGCTCACTAGAAAGAAGTCTACCAGGAAACCATGGACGTAATTCAAAGTTTACAAGGGGAGATCCAATGCTTAAAAGAGCAGACTAGAAAAGATGAGCAAAGGAGACAGTAGAAGCACCAAGGGATGACTTGGATGAGGTTAAGGAGGTGTGTAAACTGCTGAGGTAGGAGAATATTATTCCCCTGTTAGGGGCATGGTTGAGAGAAAAGGTTCCACACACTAGGGAAGAACACGAAAGGTAGATCCTGATTGTAAACCTCCCACCTCACAAAGCCTTGATTATGACAAAGAGATTACCTTGAACACAATAGTAGATGGATGGTTGCTTAACAAAATCCTTATTGACATAGGCGTGGAGGTTAATGTTCTCACTCTAGATGCCCGACATAAAATGGGAATTCTGCATTACACACCCATCTTCAAATTTGTTGTATATGGAAAATAAAAAAGGTGATACCCATAGGTGTCTTGACGGATGTAACCATTACAAATCAAAGCGATTAGGTTCTTTGGGGATTTTAAAGTCTTGGTGCTTGCCGAGGCAGATAATTTCTCACTCTACTTGGGTGCCCGTAGTGTTATAAGAATAATACAGATCTCTCCGGCTTAACAAGGGGTACATAAGCTTTGAAAATAAGGAAGAGTGGGTAGTTATACCACTAGTTGATGGGAAGTCCACCCTATACTGAACCCCTTGGGGAGGAATTCTTGGATAGAATATATGTGCGCTCCATAAGAGATCCAGAGACCATCCACCCTACAGAAGGAGTCATCCAGTTTGATGATGCTCAATCTATCAGTGATACTACCAATATAGCATGCGATAATTGGGCGCATGGGACTTATGAATTGATTGGGTGACATCTGAAAGGATCAGTAACCAAGGTAACAACAACGCATATAGTTCGGCACTTGGGAGGGAAGACAATAACAAAGTATTCTGGGGATGCATACCCTAAGGTATTTTTGAGAGAGATGGAAGCTCACTGGAGAGAGGACAAGTGACAAAGTATGCTAGGTTATGTTTTGATAGGTACAGCAGCAAGGTGGTGGGCCACGCATAGTGAGAACTTGTTGGAATGGTGAGAAGTTCAAATTACGCTCACTTTGTTTAATTCTTGAAAAGTAACGTACCCACCGCTATTAAGGATTACAATGGCAATGGACCCACCTCTTCCTATATCCAAGCATGTGAGAGGGTCTCGGAAGAAGGTGTGGAAGATTTTCCACCCTCCCTTTGGGTGCACAAGCTATATTTGACACTATAAGGTTATGCGCACACGTGGTATATCCATTCTGAAACACACCGCCAAATGGGAAGTTGGCAGGAATTAATGGCTAACTTGGTCCACACATTTGAGTACTGAAGTACCAAGCAACCAGTTGATGAGGTGTTGCAGACTATCAAGCACCTCACTCTAGGGGATTGTGCCATGGTGGAAGATAGGTTAGTAAACTTACTCGGTGGACCTAGCTTAGAAGCACGGTTCAAAGAGGAGGAATCAGAAGACATACAATTCGAGTGCGCGTGTGCTAAAAAGGAGAAAGGAAAGATGGTATACCTTGTTGATGGAGAGGAGATAGAAAGCCTAAATGTCGACCATTCGGTTGGAGCGCGTGAAGTAGTTGACAGTGTGGATGCATGTGTGCATGCATATCATGAACCACTCAAAACCAAGAAAGTTAACATCAGCTTGGAAGAGGAGCCCAAGGAGGCTATCATTGGGGACTATTGGTCGACAAGGAAGTATCAAAGATCATCGATCTCTTACACAAATTTGAGGATTTATTCCACGTGGATACCATGAGTTGAAAGGTGTCCACCATTCATTGGGGGAAATGAGGATAAGGTTGAAAGATGGTGCATGCCAGTCAGGAAGAGGCCTTACAGGATGAATCCCAACATGTGCATAAGGGTTAAAGAAGAACTAGACAAGATGATAGCATCTGGTATCATTGAGGCTGTGGAGGAATCAGAGTGGATAAGTCCAATGGTGATCAACATAAAGAAGGATGGGCGGATTAGGATATGTGTGGATTACAGGGAATTAAATGTTGTTTGTATCATAGATCCTTTTCCCACCCCCTTTACTGAAGATATTTTGGAAGGAGTTGTTGGGTGCGAGGTCTATTCCTTTACGGATGGATTCTTAGGATATCACCAAGTAAGGATTGCCAAGGAAGACCAAGATAAGACAACTTTCACCACCGAGTGGGGAAGCTTTGCATATACTGATCATGCCCTTTGGGCTGAAGAATGCGCCCACTGTATTTTCACACATAGTGGTACAAGCATTTAAGGACTTCATCCACAAGTTCCTTCAGGTATATTTGGATGATTGGATAGTGTATGGATTAGTCAGGGACCATTGTGATAACTTAAGGTTGATGTTTGAAAGATGTCGGTAGTTGAGGATCTCCCTCAACATCAAGAAATGTATCTTTACAACTCCTTTTGGGACGTTGTTGGGGCATATCATATGTAAAGAGGGCTTACTAGTGGATCCCGCAAAGGTTGCAGTTATTGTGGGGTTAGGGGAGCCTACCAGCCAAAGCACCGTGTGTAGATTTCTTGGACACACTGGGTACTACAGAAAGTTCATTAAGGGATATGCCAAGATCACCGCGCCTTTGGAAATATTTCTTAGACACAAGAGTGCCTTTCAGTGGGGAGAGGCGCAGCAGAGGGCTTTGACACTCTAAAAGAAAGGCTTATCACCATACCTATTCTATGATTCCCATCATGGGATAAACCTTTCCATGTCCACGTGGATGCCTCACGGTATAGAATAGGATCCATTCTTGCTCAACCAAGAGAGGGGATTATTGATCATCCTTTGTGTTTTGTAAGTAGAAAGTTGACACTAGCAAAATAGAATTATACAATGACCGAGTGCAAGGCATTTTCAATGATCTACGTGCTCCACAAATTTAGGAAATATCTGCTAGCAAATCCTTTCATATTCTACACTGACCATATGGCCTTGAAGTATCTGGTAAACAAGTAGTGTTGCAAGGGTGCATATGTCATTGGGTTCTTCTATTTCAGGAATTTGAATTCAAAGTGGTGGTAAAACTGGGAAAGAACAATTGTGGGCTAGATCATTTATCAAGGATTGATTCAGAGAGGATGCGTAGAGTATCGAGGAAACCATGCCAGATGCACAATTGTTCAAGTTACGGTGTGCGCCCTCAGAACTAGAAGACATTGCTATCTTTCTCAAGGAAGGTGTGGCGCCAAGGGATGAATGCTTTAGAAAGGAAAAGGTTAGCCATACGTGTAACGCCCTTCATGTTGATCAATGGGGATTTGTATAAAATGGGTCACGATGAGGTTTTACACTGGTGTGTACTAGAACATGAATGCATAGCTATAATAGAAGAGGCCCATGGTGGGATTGCCAAAGGACACTATGCAGGGAATGCAACTGCGTGTAAGATCCTAGTCACTGGACTATGGTGGGAGATGATTCACCAGGATTGTATTGAGTTTTGCAAGGCCTGTGACCACTACCAACACCTTGGAAAACTTGGAAAAAGGGACGAGATGCCCTTACGCCCCATCACCAGCGTGGAACCTTTTGAAAAGTGGGCAATAGATTTTATCGAGACCAATCTCACTAGATGTATGAAGCACTAACTTGTAGTATATTATTACCTACATTGATTATCTCGATAAGGTGGGCAGAGGCCGACCGACAAGTAGTATTGCACCGCAACCACGACTACTAGATTTTTGTGGGAGAACATTATCGTAGGTATGGGTGCCCATTAAGTTTAACAAGTGATAGGAGCATTCAATTCTTAAATGAAACAATCAGATTCTATTAGTAAAATTCATGGTAGCCCACCACAAGACTACCCCTTATCACCCTCAGGAAAATGGGACTACATAGGCATTCAACAAAATCCTTAGTCACACATTGACTAAGATATGTGACATGGGTAGGAAGGATTGGGATGACAAGGTGTCAACAGTCATTTGGGCATATAGAACAATGTATAAAAGGTTGAACAAGGCCACACCATTTCAATTGGTGTTTTGGCAGAGGCTGCTTTTTCCGTTGAATTTATGCTACCATTTCATTTGCGTATAGTGCGCAGAGGAGGGTTGGACAATGAACAAGCGCTAGAAGAAAGAATTGATGAATTGATAAAGTTGGATGAAAGGAACTCAATAGCAAGATGGATCCAAACAACTGAAAAATCTAAGCAAAAGGCATGGCACGACCACCACATTAAGAAAAAATAGTTTGAGGTTGGCCAAATGGTATTGTTATATGATTCAAAATTTCTACACCATCCTAGAAAGTTGAAGGTGCATTGTTTGGGTCTTTATGTAATTTCATACATCCTTGATTCGAGCACGTACAGCCTATAAGTGCTAGATGGAACAAAATTACCTGGACACTTCAATGGGAGTAGGTTGAAGCCCTAATATAAATAATGCTTCTTGGTGTTTGTAAATAAGGTAGTTTTTCCAGCTTAGTTTAGAGTTTCCTTTTATGATTTTCCTTTCTTGTTTTTCCTTTTGCGTTGTCTTATTTTACACCTTTGGGTGTTAGAAACCTTATTAATTTTTAAACTTATGATTTCGCAGAGGACCACACATTGATTTAGTGTGGGGTGAGGTGATTAAGAGAGGCATGAAATTATTCTCGTAGGAATATTGAGTTGGTAGACCGTTCAAACTCGGCCCTGTTAAAAAGATGCATTAGGAAGTCGATGGATGAAAAATAGAGTTCCATTGGAAATCCACGTACAAAGGAGAAAAGTGTAAAAACATGAGGTAGGTGAAAGCAAGAATCATGAGGATGGAGGAGGTGCCTTTGGCACTGGTAACACGTGTGCAAAATTCTTCTACCAAGATGGATTGTCTGCATGCCAGAAGGTTGGAAAAGTTTCTACACAAGGATTGGGCGTGGGTGAAAAATGTTTCGTGTAAGGATTGGATGGAGGTGAAAAATCGTTTGCGCAAGGATTGGGTGCACAAGGAAAAGCACTGAAGTCGGGTTTGTTTGAAAATGCCGCATTAAATATTTTCATATGGTGGTAGGTAGCCTAGCCTTTAATGCATAAAAGTGGGAAAAGCTATAAATACAAGGATGGGAAGTTCATTATTTTACTTTGCAAAAACAAGGAGAATAATTTTCTTTCAAGAGCTAGGGTTCGAGAGCTAACTCGTGCGAAGGAGAATCTCAAAAATCATGTGCAATCAGTCCGGTTGATCTACAAACCAGAGTAGAAGTGATTCATGGGTGTGAGGAACGTTGAGAAAGAGTGCCATGATCAAAGGAGGAAAGTCAGAAATTAGGGTTTGAACTCTAGGGCACGGGGCGCATGAAGAAAACTCTTAGACAACTCGAAGGAAACCGGGAATGAAAGAAAAGGGTAAAATGATGGCCACGAAACTAGTTGATAAGCCTACAATACAATCCAAAAAGGGAAAGGGGAAGGGAAAGGGAAAGAAGAAAGAAGATGAAATCCCCTTGGATACCAATGAGGAATGGTACTCAGAGATGCAATACCCAGATGGGGTTTTGCTAGGGCAAGAGTGGGAGTCCCACATCAGACAAATGACCATAATTGATTACAATCATCGATTGAGTATAATTGCGAAGGAAATGGCATTGGAGTTGGTGCGCGATACAAACAAATGAACACCTGACAAGATGCCAATTTATAACGATGTAGTCAAGGTGAAAATGGAGAAGGCAGGGCTTCTCCAGCTTTACGAGTTGCCCTACTTTGGGAAGCCCGAGTGCCTGTACCAATGGTTAATGACACGTGTACACAAAGATTTATTCTACTTCGCAAGGCACAAAATGTGCATAACCCCATAATTAATCTCTCACTTACATGTGCCTAAGTCAGAAGGGGGACGTGATCTTAGATGACCTCCAGGATGAGGAGGCAATTAAGGAAACCATCGCATCCCAGGATTATAAGAAGGGATCAAGGTACTACGACGTCATGGATATCAGTGATCCAGGTGATGAAAATGGCCGTGCACCTTGTTTCCAAGCTAAATGGACAAGAGAGGTGGACCCAGGTGAGCAAGCCCTGGTTGAATGTCTGCAGAAAGGTTGTGGAAGGCACCATGTACAATATCTCCTAGTACATAGTAGACAAGATTATAAGTAAAGCATGGAGAATAGAGGAAAGATATTGTTTGGGAACATTCTATTAACCATTGTGTTCTTAGAAATTGGGGTGCTAGATGCATCTGATAAGTTTGTATGGGAGTACCCCGATGAAGACCCTTCACCCACGGATAGGTTCCAAAAGTATACTTGTGAGTCAATGATGGGGGAAGTGCACAAGGCACACTTGGATAAATGGTATACATGCCTTAGGAACACATTCGGGAAAAATGGCAGATCCCAGCAGCAACTCCTGTGGTGACTAAAGGAGAAGTAGATTTCACAAAGTGTACCAACACTTTTGCATTGGTAGATTTATATTAGTGAACGGCGCTTTGAGTCCTCAGTGCAAAATCCCCTTCTCATTTATTGCCCAATTCTTCCAAGCAGGGGTAAATAGATATAAGGAGTCGAAGAAGTTAAAACTTGACCTGTCCACCCTCGACAGTGAACATAGAGAGATGAGAAAGAAGCTGGTCTACCCAGGGAAGCACACGTACATTGAAAGATATGTGTCGTAGGACGTGCACATCGTAAGGCCACTGACCTTACCAATTCTTTGAGAGCTTTACTGCTACTGTAATATACCTATGCATAAGGCCAAATTTTGAGAGAGGGTGCGTACATAGAAAATGAAATATCCATCCTGACGACCCCATGGGAAGGAATAAGCAAAGCAAAGCGAAAGGAGAAATAAGAAGAAGAGGAAGAACAAGGGGTAGTGGAAAGGAAGAATGTAGGTACCGCAGGGCTGAGTACCTATGTCTGGAAGAAGAGAAGAACGATATTAAAGAAAAAGACATGAAGCCTATGAAGCCACCATCCCCTAAAGAACCTTCAGATGAAGAAAAGACAGCATCCCTGACTCCAGAGTTTTCTGCAAGAGAAGAAGAACAAGGAACAAAGGAACAAGGGTCTAAAGATATAGACGACCTGAATGCCTATGTAGGTAAAAGGGATGACGATGAAGGAGAAGATCTCGGGAGGTGGATCAAGAGTTGATTGATATCCATGAATCGAAGGAGAGGAAGCTGAGAATGTAAATGATGCCTTCATCTTTATAAGGAGGAAAGGCACCCGAAGGGAGGAAGGTGTGCGTAGTGAAGAGGGGAGCGAAGGGGCTAGTACCAAGGAGCCAGATATGCCCAAGCTCACTCAGAAGAGGTGAATGAAAAGTCAAAAAGGGAGGTAGAGAAGATAATTGATGCCTTGGTCAATGAAGAGTTGGGGTGTAGCGTGGAGCTCATACTTGGTGAGTTCAAGAAGGAGCAGAGGGAGAAGAGTGGAAGTAGCATGAAAGGACCAACTCTCTCAGTAACTATTCCCAAGGTGTGCACAGGAAGTAAACGCACGGAAGGGGGAAGAACAATGATGGGTTACATTGATGAAACAAAAAAATTTACGTGCACATTTCCAAAGTAATCGTGCCCACCAAGGAGCTCACCACCATGGAGTCCTTTGACCCTGAGGGTGGATACCTATGAATGAGGAAGATGCTATCTTGGGCATTCGACTCCCACCTCGATGAGCCTGAATTCAAAATTAACCAAGGAGTGGTATTGAAGCTGTCCAAAGGAAAGGGGGACAACCCCATTGTAAACATGCAACAACTATCAGATGAGAAAGTGTGCAACACACATTGAACAAAGTCTCAGTGGAAATTGAGGCTAGGATCTTGGTAGAAATGACAAGGTTAGAGTCTTGGAGGACTGTTGGAGAAGAGGAAGGAAGAAGTGGTGAAGCTAATGAAGGATCTCGGCCTCGAGAAATTAATCAAGTGCTCAATCTGAGAGGGAGCTTCGTGGAGGAAAAGGCCAGGTGTGTGAAGTTTCCAAGAAGGTGGATCTCATCTCCCAATTGATTATCACGAAGCACCTAGACCTTAACCCTCCTACGTAAAAGTATAGATCCTCCCTGGAGTGCCTAGAGGACTTGACTTGATCCTCACCATGGAGAGGAAGCCCTTGGCATTAGAGTCGGCAGAAGAGGTAGTGGCGCACTTGGAGAAAGAAGACAAGTCAAGGTTGTCGCACTTGTGGCCAAATACAAAAAGGTGCTCACCGACGTAGGAACAACTACAAAACTACGAGGGTCACTTACGACCACCGCGCGATTAAGACAAAGTGAAAAGCATACTACTCATTAAATGACGGCTAAGTTGAAGGAATTCAGAGAAAAGAATAAGGGAAATAGAGCTGAGTGGGAAAGGATCATAGTTGAGGTAGAAAATAAATCTGAAGCCATTGAGAACTAGTGAGTCTCAATCAAAACCAATGCTAAAAGAGCTCTACAAGGTCATCACAAGGAAGATGGATGCCCTAGAAGATCATGCTAAAGAACTGGAGACTGTGGTGGAAACCATTACCACACAAGGGGAGGGGCTAACTTACAACGAGGTGAGCACCTTGGTTGGTGACATTTACACTAAAGCGTAGAAGGAAGTTAGTGCTTGGAGTACACTAGAGGCCGACCTCTAGCAAAACTTTCCCCTCCTCCTTCTTTAGGAAATTTTCCCCTATTATTTCTCTTCCCCTTTCTTTATTCTTTCCCCATTCTTTTCCAAGGCAAGGCCTTGCATTCTTTGTAATGCATTCTTTGAGAAGTTTCCGAGGCGAGAACATGTGAAGTGTGGGGTAATGTTGGGCCCCTAATTTAGCTTCCAAATCTTAAGGGTGCGTAGGCGTGCATGGTTAGGGGAAGTGCACAAGTGTAGGCGCGCAAGGTAGAGTTCAAAAGACTTCTTGAAGAACCAGGATGCGTGCGCCACATGAAGAACAATTCAGGACTTAGCCATTTTTGGCCTTTGGGATAGAACACATGAAGAACGTGTTCCATTTGGATAAGGTTCCAGCTTGGTGACAAGGTGTCCTGGAGGGAATATACCTTGTGATAGAAAGATCCAAAAAGTTAATCATGACATGGAGAGGCATGTGCCTGGGGTGACCCACACCTTGACACTTGGGGCCAGATCTGAGGCTACTGAGGAGTTTGTTAGAAATCGAGGCCTATTTATACGCACGCCCTTGACAAAGAAAAGAGGAGAAAAGTGAGGTAGCGGAGCTCTATAGAATTACCTTGTGAGAACTATGGGATAGAAATGGGTACAAAATTCCAAAGTAAGGATGTAATGGGGAAATGGGGAATGGAAGTTTTGTCTGTGAGAATACATGTATGGATCCACACATGGCGCATGACTATGGTCTCGCATCGTAATATTTTATAAGTAAACACTATGAATGAATGTGATAAGGTTTCCATGAGAAATGTATTAAGACTCTTTCTCTGTATTATCTACATATTTCTATTGTACTTCTATTCTTATATAATCATGAATCTTACTTGAATGGTTAAGTATAGTAGTAGATTTACAACTCTTAGTTCTATTATTTCTGTTGCGCGCTTTGGTTCTATTATGACTGAAGGGGTGTAGAAGCCGTCCTGAGCTCTATAGCCCTTCATGTCTGTTAAATCACTAAGTCAGAATCATGAGCTATGCCTTCCACTAGACTCACATAAAAGAGAGACTCGGAGTCCCTCTTGCATGCCTCGGGTGAGTTTCGACCCACCTTTGGGTGATAGGCCGACGCGCATGAGGCTCCCTTGTTCTTAATGGGTGCAAAAGTGACTATAGAATGTAATGAAAACGAGAGAGGGAAGACATGAGTTCCAAAAAACATGATTTTATTACTCAAGGAATGCACAATCATTTACATCCACGACAGGAGGAAAGAATACATTGCAGAGACCATGTCAAGGTCTAAGACTGTGGGAAGTCAGCCACCATTTTGGCATGGTGCCATTACAACAAGGAGGGATCCTTTTACAAAGCTAGAACTCTGTTATTTATAGAAGAAGAAGGAGAGAAGAGAAGGAGAAAGGGAGGGAAAATCATATTCAAATCTTCAACCACCAACAACTAGTGATAAATGCCTATAAATCCACCTGCAAGGCCTGTTAAAAGTGCTTCTCCATCTGCTGCTTTGTGTGTGGAAGAAGTAAGAAGGAAAGATCGATGAAATCTAGTAGTTGAGGTCAATTAGATGTGTATTGATGAACTCGAAAGGCATTTCCCTATTTTCCACCTACTAAATCCTTCCTAAATTTGAATTTGAATATTCTAACATGTAGCTTGTGTCAAGGCATCTTTTCGACAAGTCCGGACATGTGTCAATCTAATCTCTCGTAGCAATAGATATGGCTTTTCCAAAATTTCAAATCCATTAACGCATACGTAAGACACATGGTGCACACGAATTAGATGAAATGATGGCCAAATTTTCATTTGTTTTCTTTCCTACCAAGTGTCATGCATTGGATTATTGCAAGGATTCAAATGCCCTACCGGCACACTTTGATTGGTTGATGTGGCACACTTATAAATGTCAAAAGATGACCTAGAATGTAGGGTGCATGGGAAGGGCGGTGGAGCAAGAAGAGGAGGGTGCAGAGGGGGTACACATGATACACACAAGGAAAATGATGCAAACTAGTGAATAGAGAACACATGGTCAGGTGCAACTATTACAAAGTAATGTGCACATGGTGCATGAGGGGACAATGACCTCTTTAATAGAAGAAAGTATGGGCGCACGAGAATGGTAGAGACTAATAAAGAAGAAGGTGAATGCACATAAGGGGAAAAGGAAGGGGGCTGTAGGTAAAATGTGACCTAGGAATTTTCCAAGTGATTTTGAGCACCTGTATTTCTACAATGAATAACTTAGAGCCAAAATTTGTTATACAAGTTACCCAAATCGCTAGGAGAGATATTTGGATAACATCTACCATGCACTATATGCCTCAATATAACCTATACCATCCACCTATATTTTCTCTATAGCCACATCCATCTCATCTACACTAGTGGTAACTACTTGTGCTCCTCGTAGGTCATGGGCAGCCCTCGCCCCCTTAGCACCCTAGTTTCCAACACCCATATATATGGCTCTAAGGACTCATTATAAGCCATACCAAAAAAATTCGATACATGCTCTTCCTAAAATAGCTTGGTCACTATAAAATACTAGTACTCTAGCCACATAGTACGTCAAATACACCATAGCTCTACTCCATCCTATGGCCACCCTCCATAGGCTCAATATGGCCTCCATATAATGGCCCTTGGTCCCATACGATCAAGCATAGATCTATAGGTAGTAGTATCCCGCCTCCATCTACGCATGCATGTCAACCTCACTACAAATATCTCGAGCCTTTCCCAGTTGGCGTGTGGCCCATTGAGTGGCCTCAATATGGAAATTTTCCCATAGGCCCATATATGTAATAATGTGGTGGCTCCAAGTCCACCCTAATGGTCCTATGTAAACCTATATATATCTCTATACAAGTGCACCAATACATCTCATGCCAATGCATATCTAGTCGCATACTCCTCTATATGCTGACATATATCATGCATATTATACAAGATAACCACTCCACCACCCTCCACTGCTATATATAAAGCAATAAATATTACAATGAACTCTCTACAAGTGTAGAAAACCTGATCTCAATATGACATCTAGGATAATATGGGTCTTTTTCTATACTTGTGTCCTTTGTAAATTATCACCTACCTAATCTCAACTCCTCTAAGTATCCTTTATGGCCATCACAAACTCTCTCCCACAATTGGTAGTTGTAATATGTGATATACATCCTCTAGGGTCACAATCATAACCAAAAAGTACAAGTGTTTGTGTACCACCTCTCACAAAATGTAGTAATCATCGACATATTATGGGTACCTCCCTAGTCTCTCTATGTTCCGGCAGTTGACACGGTCTAAGTATATCCCACTCAGCTGCTAGATAGGCCCAAAGTCAATAATGTGCTCAAGTGTCAAACTCGTAGAACACCTTGAATTAATATCCATCTCGCACAACAAAACCACCAACAAAATAGTGACATTAAGCACCTCATATCCATGCAAAACCACAACTCATACTGAAAAAATTCATCAAATTTAACATATGTTACACTTTCATGGTCAAAACAACCTCTTAGGTTACTAGTTCCTAGGAGCGGGATGCAGGAACATAGGTGTGTAGGTCATCAACATGTAGATCTAGGTGATGGTATCTCAAGGACATTAGAACCTTGACCACTCTTTCCCATGTTAGAAATTGCTTGAAACACAAACATCAAAATTTAGAAAAAATCTAATTCCATGAAATTTTCAAAATCATCACACTTACCAACTCATATGTAATATGTGGGATCAAATTCTCAATCACTCAAGGTTCAAATGAAGTCACTATTCACCTTTTACTATTACTATATATAGCAAGTTTCAATTTTCCATTTAATTATAGTTACCATTTACTCATATTCTTCTAATTAATACATGTCACACATTTTTTCTCATATCATGAAGTTCACTACTCCATTTTCTCCCCGTCTCAGTGCCTTTCGATTTAGAATTTCTCCTATTATCATATTATACAAATTCAGTAGCGCTTATACTTTAATCTAGCACATCTTAAACTCAATATACACACAATTTTGTGACATCTATTGTACTTCATTTTACTCACTACTACATCATTTCACATCTAATTTCATCTCAATGTTTATTCTTACCATCACTCCCATTTTTCCGAAAGGGGGCATATAATCATGATCACCCTACAATCCTTCTCAAAGCTACTATATGATCATTATACATTTCTAAGACACAATTATTGAATATTTTCTCATACAACATGTGACATTTCCTACTACTTTCTATCGATTCCCCCTAATGACCTAATATGGGGGCAACAAGTGAAAAATCTCTCCATGAGTAATCTAGAGTATGTATTCACTCTTGATATTCGAATTAAATCAATTGATCGCAGTACAACACAATGTATTCTACTATCTCTTCCAAATGACCTAACTTTGGAGTTGCATCACTTCATTATCTTTCCCAGATGACCTAACATGGGAAATCACTTTACATTTTCCATCACTTCCAGATGAACTAATATGAAATACATCTAGCACTATACATATTGTAACACTCATGGAGTGGGGAAATGAGACATCATTACCTTTCCTATACTGCTCCTATATGGCTTATTTAACATGGATCAACATGGATCAAAATTTTAAAAAAACCTTCACTGCTCACAACGGTTAGACCATTTGAAGATGTATTTATAGTTGAAAGGTAAAACTAGACCTCTCTCCCTAACACTCTTCCTCCTGGTAGAAGGACACCCAAGTCCTTGCTTTTTCAAACATGAAAATTGAGTTGGGAAACACTCACTACCCTCAAATATTTATCAACCAAAGTTTTAATGTCTACAAATAACTCAAAATTAAATCGTCAATTTCTCCAAGTACTCCTTATAACATTCTACATCTCTATTGATGCCACATGGATCAACACACCTGATCCATGGTTCACCACACTATATGTTCTTATTCTACATGTACTTCTACAATAAGGATTCTCCAGACTTCTCACATGTATGTTCCTTACTTCCTTTACACTACTTGAATTTCATTCAAATAGCATAAAGGGGGGGCAAATGTAGACATAAAATCATGCACATACTACTATTTTATTATACCACTAAGTATGTTGTTTTATATACAAATATTGAGTAAGAAAAGTATTCACTGGTGACACACTTCCTAGTCCATCTCGCTTGCTTTGATTGTTTTTATTATTTTTATCTCTCACATTTGTCACTTCTACACCCATTTTTAGTCAGGTCACAACAATCCCTTTCCATCAGTTGTCTCACATTTGTTGTCAATTCTCTCAGACACTAGCGCTAAGAGCTCCTGTCCAAACTGGGTGCTCTTGTCCTCTTTGTTTTTGTTCACATTTTTGACATTTGTGGTTAGCCTTTTCAGGTTTTCTTACTCTTATCCCGAGGTCCTAGTTGGCATGTCATGTCTCTATTGTCAAAAATCAAACAATAGATCCCTATATAAACATGACATACATACCATACATAGTTACATTCTCAAAGTGCTAAACATAAATTGTATTATATTACACATCATCATAGCAGTAAGTCCGAAATTAGATTTAATAATATATTTTCTGATTTTATTAAAGTAGTTGATGAAACACCTAGATTACCATATGAATTAATGAATTTCTCTTTCTAACCCTAATTTCCCTTTGTTTGAATGAATGCACATAAATGTAAACCCTAGTTTCTAAATCAGTAAATTACAAAGATTATTCAATTATTCCTTAATTAGATCTATAAAATGAATAAAGAAAATTGTTTGTTTCTAGGCATATGTTCCTAATCGACATGGTTTTGAGTTCCACTATCTACTTAATAGTGCATATTATTGAATTGTTTTTATGACTCTAAAAATCCTCAATCAAAAAATTAATCCCACATTGGTTGTTTGGCTTGGTTTATGTTATCATATAAATCCTAAATATCACGATCTTTATGCACGATAGTGATGCTTACGCTATGGAAGTGACCATTTTACTCATATAATGGGTGATTGGTTGAGGGATGAGTATGATTTATTTCTCAACATTCCCTCTCCTCTTTGGGCTTTGAAAATACCAAAAACTAGTAAAATTGTCTCTAAATACACACATCACTAGCTAAGTTGGATATGCCTCTTAAGTGCATTTTGTAATATCTTCCATGACTCTACACATCCTCATCATTTAAAAAATCCTAACCCTAAATATTTAATGATGTTTTGAGAATTAATATTTATTTTGTGAAGTTAATCTATAAAAATCATAAGTGCATTATTTTTAAAACATATACATGTCAAAGATCACCTAAAAATAAGCAAGAGGCTGTGGCGACATTACATAGGTGATTGTTATGAGACTCATGTTTAAAAGGAGATAGATGGGAGAGAGCATATATGATTGTTACAGAGTTCTATTTGAAAATCACCTAAAAATAAATGAATGAATGCGTAGACTGGCGAAAAGAGAGCATATGTGATCTGTTGAAGTGAGTGCGATTAACAAGGCCTTATAAAACCCTATATGAGACAGTTATTTTCCCATTCTTTTATATATTCACTTCATTTTCTTCTATTTTTTTAGTTTTTGGAGTTTGTGAGTTTGCACGGAAATGGTATTTTTAGTCATTTATATCTTTTCTTTTTTTTTTCGAGGAGGTTTTATTCTGTCTATATTTTCAGATTTTTGTGTTCTGTAAGGAGCATGACATGGAAAGTTATGGAGTGGACCAAAAATTAAAAAAGGATGCATCTTCTACATGAATATGGTAGGGTACTCTAAGATTTTATTGTTATAATTTTTTTTTCCCGTTAATTCAAAAATTATTGATTTGGCATTCTCCTTCTACTTTGTAGATGTGATTAGGTCGGTATGGTAAGGGCATGGTCTCATGGAGGGGCTTGGGATCCTATTTTCTTGTATTATAAGGTCCCATGATTATTTTTAAAGCTAGCTATGGGAAATAATAGAATCTAGGACTAAAAAATAGGAGCTCCTCTTTTCTAGCCCCCTAAACTTAAGAGGTGGTTGGAGAGGGGGGCCAGGAGTCCCCCCCTATAGTTTAGGGTTGATAGAATCTAATATACATTCCCACAATTATTTTTTAGTGATTTTAAATAGAAATATGATTTTATTTTCCTACAAATAACCATAAATATCCAATGGGATCCTATAATATCTCAACAGTATTGTTATGAAACTAATAAAAATCATGGGACCTTAAACTGCTAAGATGCTCCTAAATTTTCTTAAGAACACCCGCTAAAATATTTAAGGATCCCCTTTAATGGGACCATGCCCTAAGTGTTAATTGATTGGTCCTTAATATTTTCTCTCTATGAAGTATGATTTCTTAAGTCCTTGGATTTTGAAATTTCATTATGGATTTGTTATTGTTTTCATAGCGCCAACCAATCCTTTTGATATCCGGCTTCCATTCGGAGAAGGACTTGCAAGTAATTTGTGATGGTAAACACACTAACGTTTTATAATTTAGGTAATGTTATAAATGGTTTTTGTTGTAGTTTAGGTTTTTTTGTTTTATTTTTAGTTCTAGTTTGCTTAGTGTTAGTTATGATGAAGGCTAAAGGTGTATTGATTTTCAAGATAAAAATAAGGTTTAAAATTTAATCTAGTAGTAAAAATGGCCAAATTAGGATGTGGTGTACTCTTCGTGGCAAAACATTGGGTATCACATCAATAAAACCATCCTTTAATTGAATGAGAAATATGCATTTTATTTTAATGAATACAAGAAATGTAATTTATCAGTATAGGATAAGTGTTATGTTTCAATGTTATTTGTATTATTTTGATATTTCAAGAGGGGTTTTGTTATTCATCATTTTCATAGTTTACATATTGGTATTTGGGGTTGATGTAATGTTAAAACTTTTAATTAATTAACTAAGGGTCTATTTCATTTTTTTAGTTCTATCTTTAGATTGTAAAATTGGTTTGACTTGTAGGTTGTGGGTTAATGTTTTCCAAATTAAATGCATAGAGTTTGGTTTCTTGATAATTAGTTATCATTAAAGGTTATGCAATATTCTATTAGGTCATTATTTTATCATCATGGTTGAGTCTAGATATTGTAATATTTTTCTAATGGAATGTTGTATATTTTAACCTTGAATCAAAATACACTTTCGTGTTTTTGAGTTCAGCATAAATTCATTCTTAATTGTGTTATTTGTGGTTGTATTTTAGGCATATAATTTTCTAGTTTACCATCTGCTCTTCATTTAGTCTTATTAAATGTTAATTACCTTAAATAATTTGCTTTCATATTTGTCCTACCTATAAAACAAAATTAATGGTTATGGTTACAATTTTTTTAAATTAATTAGTCTATCTTGTTATGGTTTATGTTTTTGGCTAGTCCTTAAAAATACATATTAAGAAATTAATTTTATAATTCCAAAGAGTTTGGAGTTATTAAGCTAAGGATTAATTTTGGTATTTTTCAAATTCGACTATTGTTTCAAAATTCTTAGTTTTGTAGTCACAAAATCATGCACTTTAGACATTATTTAATCTTAGTTTTATAAAACTATTTAAGGTTCTTGAGTTAAGAAATTATTAATTAACCCTCATATTTTGGCCATATTCTCTTATTTTATTTTGTCATTCCCAACCTTTTACACCCATATGTATTGTCGGGTTTCGTCACTTGGCATTATTTTAGCCTCGATCGGGTGCCTAGATTATTACCTGGGCACCCATGAGCACCTTTGGTCCCACCATGGGCACCCCAATCCTTCCTTGAATTTTCCTCCATTTTTGGGATCTTTTAGCTGCATTTCTCCTTATATTTTTGGTGGTCAACAATTTCAGGATTTATTACTTAAATTAGATCAAGAGAACCCTATAAATATAAAGTTATGAGACCATAATGAGGGACCTAGAACTAGTCACTACTATCATTCATCTAGAGTTACATCCATCTATCAATCGATATCACTCACATCCACATAGCTTCATCACAAGGGAAAAGGCTAGGAAGTTTGCATCACACACTTCATCTGGGGGATGATTCTATTCTATTACATTTTTAACTTCTAGTTATTACTCACTACTTCACAACGTATGACTGACACAAGAGCACCTAGAACATTATGCACACACTTCCCGTAACTACATTTGGGTCATAAATGTAGTGCACCGCTTAGTTATTAAGCCCACCGTTGTGGTAGTTGGTGTCATCCGACCTATTCATTTGCATTTACAAGTCTTTCTATTCATCTTGGATTATTGGTAACATCTGGTATGAGGAAACGAATATGATGTGACACACAATGAGGGTTACTGCACCACCTCCCAACCCTGTGAGACTCAGTTCTAGATATTTTACTTGCATTAGGTGCCCATTTTATAAACCAGAGTGCCCAGTAGGTGCCTCGAGTCACTTTCTCAAGCACTCCAATCCAGCCGATACTCCAGATCCATAATTTTTAGGATTCTTCACGATCTGCCTCGCTTCCACATTCTCTAGTTATCCTCGTGACACACCCCATGAGCATCTTCTATTCAACAGAGTTCTTTCCTCTCTCTTACACATTAGGTTAGCATTTTTGCATAGTTTCTTAGTTCATTTTCATACTTAATTATTTCATTTATGTACTTTATTTATAGTTGTTCATAGCTTAGATTAATTATAGGATATTCCCATATGTCCCATTTTTAGCTAACCATTTTGGTGAACCTAATGCTTTCACGCTTACGATCCTCATTTTTCCTCTTTCATGGCTTCCAATGTTGCTCAAGTCTCTTTATTTAATTTAGTTAAAAGGTATCCCAATTCCAAGTTGTTTTAGAAAAATAACTAGACCATGTATCTAGATTGCAATATGCCGCCACACAAAATAAGTCATATATTCGACTTTCTATTGATGACCCTAGTGATCCTCCATCTAATCAACCCCTATTAGACTTAATCCATGATCTATATGCTTTATTTCAAGATAAATTTGAGTCCATGGAATCCATGATTATATCTCTCAAATCTGAAATTCAACAACTTAATAATGTTTATCAATCACATGTTTATGATCCTTCTACATCTTATATGTAATCTATGTCCACTACATGTCATTTAGTTGAACCTCAAGACATGTCATTACTTGAGCTTCTCATATTTGAGCATAATACTACACCACATGACATTCTTATTCAGCTCCTTAGTCATTAGTTGATCACTCATGCGCTACACATTACTATTCTCCTTATCAGCTTAGCAAAATATCAAGTTTTTCCATATTACACTTATCATCGAATTAATGGACATGATGATGATGATTGTTACAATTTTTCATGAATAATCAAACATATTGAGCATCAGGGTTTTATCTCATTTAATGCACAACATTCTGTTGCATGCCCATCTACAACTACTACACCATGTTATACGGCTACTAGTGAGCCTCCTAATATTTCTAAGGAAGTTCTAGATGATTCTCTTATTCATTACATGCTTGATATTGAAAATCACTCACATGTGCATAATGATTATTCTCCTAGTTAGACAAATACTATAGTTCCATCACATGATTCTCCTATTTCTAATATTGCTTCTTCTCCACTTAATGAGCATCACACCACCATTTCTCATGCACCTTCTAAAATAAAATCACCACCTAAGTAACGCATACAAAACCAATATAACATTTCTTCCTCCTAACACTTCTACAACATTACCAATTCAAAGTTTACAAACGCCTCTCAAAATAAATCAACCCTATCCTTCTAGTAGTGTCATCAATACCGCAATACTGTACAGGACACCATTCAAGATTTCTTGCCATCCTACTCCACTTTTGTTTCTAATCATTTTTAAAAAATACCTCTCCACTCGATTTTTTTACGACATTACCACCTCAAAGATCCCATTAATTTTGTTAAGGAAACTCCATCATCGTCATATTGTTCCACTAAGTGGCTTTTGACTAGACTTCCATCACTCACATACTTGGGGGCACATAATATTCCCACCAAGCCTACTAACATCCTTACATACTACTATATCAAACTCTTAGCATATACCGTAGACACTAAATTTGTGTCTTACTTACCCTTGTGACCCGCATCTCATTTCGCAACCTAACCTCATCACCTAAACATTACACAATTATTTATTAATTACCTTATAATTAATAAATCCACATCGCCATACCCGCCACCTCATCATGACCTAGTCCTAACCCTAAACTAACCTAATTAATACCTATAACTTAGTCTACATCCACACCCATGACTAATGACTCCTTACTCGCACCCAAAACCGACCTTGTAGTTACTTGACCAAGCCCGCAACAAATCCCTCGGGAGAAAAGGAGGGAAAGTTGGCTATTTTACTAAAAATAGCCCACTTTGATTCTGACCGATAACCGGTTCCTACCGACTACCGCCTGGTTACGTGAACCGCCATCGGTTCCTCGTAAATGGGCTCCCTAACTGAGAAACAAAGGTCGAAGGATTTTTGATCAATCGGGATCATCAGAAGCGATCGGGAGAATCTGGATTTTACTTGGCCAAGTAGAGACAAGTGAAGAAACAAGAAGAGTTTGCAGAGAAGGAGATCAAGCCCAAGACTGCAACTGAATAACCAGAGCCCTGTGATACTCAGCTGATCATCGGGAGGGAAGATATCTCATTTTCTGATTGTCAGGCCATCCTACCTGAGTTCTGCCTTTGTCATCACAGTTCTTGGACCTGCATCCTTGTCAATAACCAGTAAGTTGTACCTTATATGTCCTCTTTAATAACATTTCTTAGGCTTTTGAATCATAGCCGTCATAAATCTATTCCTAGATCTACTACCCAACAGACATTACATCTAACTATCATTCCTCTACCCTCTCATCACCCCGTTACCTAATCCCACTCATTTATTAGCCTTACAAACAACACAACCACCCTACAACCGACCCTCACCAAAAGTCCCTAAAACATAGCCCCTACCGATATCGGTTCCAGCAGTAAACCGTAGACGCTTATCGTGACTCAAAGCCAAAACCAGCCTTTCCCCTACTGTTTCAATGAGGCAATTAAATTGTTATTTTACAATCTTTTGTGTTAGTTCATAATAAATAGGGAACCGACCACCTTCGAAAGGAAGTTTTATACTTCTCGGGCCCAAGGCGCTCCTCATTTATTGTCTAATCAAAATCTTGTGGTCTTGTATTCTTATTTGCAGGTAGTCCTTCCAAGACAAAAAGGAGTTCTTCGCAATCAACCTGATCTCTCTCTACGGTACGTGCACACCATCTCGACATTCAACATGTATTCCTCCTAGCCCTAACCCTTATCTCTGCTTTTTAAAAGGAATGAAAGGATAGAAGTAACTCTATTCCAAAAAGTTGAAACATTCCGCGCGAAACATTTTGACACTGACAGGTGGGACCCATTTCGGGTTTTCTTTCGCTTGCTTGCTTTCATATAGGGAGCATATTTACTTGTTTTCTTCTTCTAAAGATATTCACAAGGTATTTTTTTAATTTGGTAAAAGAACTTTCTTTGATTTTACATCTTTGCATTAGTGAAATTCATCTCTTTTTCTTCATCGAATATCATTTTTGATTTGGATTTAAAACACGTGCATCACATTCTGCTTGTTATTTTCAATTCTAGTGAACATAGATTAAGTAACAAGTCATACAAGTGGGGTGATATCCATGGTATTGACAAGAAATTAATCTTACTTTCACCGCACAACACATACCAAATCACTTCACAATTAACACAACAGCTCAAACATCCCCCTTTTTTCCGCGGTATTCCTCCACCCGATTGAGGTAACCTTATAAGCCAAAACAAACTTGACATTTCCCCTAAGTCTTTTGTTTAGGATTCTGACATCATTCTACGTCTAAAGGCATAAGCCCACGATAATTAAAATTAACCCTAGGGTTAGTCTCTGGATTTGCGTGTGCATCTTGCTTGTTTTCAGTTCTGTTTTCTCTGTTATACACTGTCTCCTGTCATCACCTTAGAACAAATTGATAAATGTACTAAGCATTGTTAAAGATCAAATCAGCAGCTTCTTATATTTTCTTATACCAGTCTTATTACACCAACATCGGTTAACTGACCGACGTCGGCTATAGTCTGACCGACGTCGGTTATTAGACCGATATCGGTTACTGTCTTTTACAGTTCCTGACAAACCAACAACCTACCAATTTCACCATTCTGAGGCTGTTTCATCGATAGATTGAAGCCTCACTGTACTCTTGTCCATGGTTGTTTCATCACTCAAAGCAAGCCGCCGCTATGGTTTCACATGCCCCGCTCTATGCCTTTACCCAATCACCCCTTCACATTCTATAGGGAACCCTACGAACACCACCTGAAATCCCCAAAGTTCATGTAGGAGATAAGGAATTTGCCAAATTTTTGGATGCTAATCCTAGCGCCCGCACAATACTATTTGTCTCATACCCTCGACCATATGCCCGATGGTCAACTCCTTGTTGGCATGCCTATTAGTATAGCTACTCATCTAGCTCCCACTCCGCCCGATAACACCGCCTTCTTCTCGCATCTTTAGCCTCGTATCCTAATCCGACGGCTTCGCAGGTTCATACGACACGATTAGATTTCCTTTGGTTAATCTTGGACCCCACATATCATTACCGCCGATCGCTCCTACCTCATCTCTCTTGCAGATCGCTCCGTTCATGACTTGCTCGCCACCTATCCACACGAGCTTCCTTCTCAAGCTCCGCCTACCTTTTCATTCCCATACACGTATCCAAAGTGACTCCTCAACATCTTATATAGGACATCCCTATTTGGTCACCTCAACATATTCGCCCTCCATACCTTATCAACACTTAACCCCACCATTGTATAAGCGGAGGCCCTTGGCCCAATTTGCCTCTCGTTTACCACAACCGCACCATCATCTCATCCAACCACGGATTTCATCAAACAAATGATGGACAAAATGCAAAATCTAGAGGCTTCTATTTTCGGGAAGTCGAGCGCTTGACATACGAAGCAAGTTTGTCGGATCCTATTCACCCTTCTCGTCCCCTTCATTCATATCCTCCTCAATGGGAATTGCCAAAATTTACTCGTTTTAATAGTAAAGAGGATCCTCAACAACACTTGCGATCATTTAGACATGCTTGTTATTTGATTGCTCATGATGATGCCTTGCTACTCCGCACCTTTCCCATGTCCTTATCGTGACCTCGCCTTGAGTGGTACAAAGCTTTTAACCCAAAGACTCATTCTTCTCTTTAACCAACTAGCCCAATCTTTCTTGGATCATTTCTCCATTAACATTGCAAGAAAGTATCTATCACCGACCTCTATGCCATCCGACAATTTGAAGATGAATCTATCATAGATTTCGTTGGACGATGGCGGGGCCTTATCAACCAACTTACATATGCCTTGCCTCAGGCTGAACTTATCGAACTTTTACGTGGGCATGCGCTAAGCACATCTCTCCTACCCTTCAAATTCAAACTTTCACACATTTGACGAGGCCTTTACCATGGCTCTAAACTAGAAATTCGAGCCTTAGAAGAAGAGAAATTGTGGTCTGCACAACAAAACCCCAATTTTCGAACTCCGATTCCACCAATAAACCAAACACCACCACTCCTCACACATCCACTTCTTTGAAATCAAAAGGAGTTTTCCACGTGGTGATGGTCAAATCTCAAGCACCGCCTAATACCCCACCAAAAACCACCTATAAATATAAAGCCGAGCCCATCAATTACACTCCTCGGGAGAAACTTATGGTGTCATCTTGGAAAATTGCTCAAAACCGGAGCTACTCACCTTGCCTCCCGTTAAACCTCACTCCGGGCTTGACTCACCCACGCTATACCTTCCTAAGACAAAGAAAATGACTTCAGAATTTCACCGCGTAAAGGACATAGTCATGAAAATCGTAAGATGTTGAAAAACATAGTGCAGAAATGGTTGATGTAGGGGGATATAACCTCGATAATCCTAATGCCCCTCGCTAACCAAAATCTGAAAATCTTCAACAAACCATTCCCGAATCACTCTTCTAACAGTAACATAAACCAAGATATCTTAGCCGAGGAGAGTGTTCATGAGATCCATGCAGTCTTCGACTCCCAGCCAAAAGCCTCTATCGAGAAAATTTTGAATCAAGCTTCTTCACTAACACAGGGGCCCGAACCTCCTTCACCCCCATCAAGACAAGGTGAAATCATTCCTTTACCCATACAGGAGTTAACCGCCCAGAGTTCTCTTCTCATAGATGAGTCTTCTTACACCACATCCCTACAAGACTGCGAACGGATGTTATCTAACTTATCTATTTCCCAAACGTCTCCTTCTACCACTCTTGCTGCACAAGAGGAGGGCTCGCCACTCCTTTTGTCATCCTTAGACGAGAAACCCTTGCACCGACATCACCAAATTCTTTAACCATGACGGATCCTCTCAAACATGCCCTCCTACCTATTAGTTCTTCATCGCCTAAATCTTTTCAGCGACCGGTTGACCTCTTAACACCTATTGATACAGTGCCTCATCTACCCCCTGTATCACACCCACAGTGGACCGTAATCACAACCCACCTTTCTTCCATACAAGAGTTCCAATTCACACTCAAGACTGCCATTCTCCGTGAAGATGACGAGTCCTATGGGAACGTTTGAGTACCCCTATTCTACTCAAATGCAGATGACTCTGATCCGACACACTCTACCATTTACCCGAAGTGTTTACGTAAACTCAAAATGCCTATGTCCTCATCTCCACCCCGCATCTCTACCAAGTATCTCATCCACCTCTATTAGCCTAACCAAATCTTCCCCTACACTGGGACCTCACCAATACCTGGGCCTAACACACCCACCTAAGCGACTAGATTTATCCAAAATAAAGCCGCCTCCACTTAGGAGACAAACTCAATCGTGCCTCTATCACAATTAAAACCATCATCGTCACACCTACCTTCCATATCGGGACCTCATCCCTCCACCTCGCATCAATATATCATACCTCCGCGTTTTCTTTAAAACGACTCTACGCCTTCTGCACACATATAGAGATCTAAGGGTATATCAACACTGCTCACCCCATGTATCCTTCCACCCATCAACCCTAAACAAATTTTATCATCAAAGGACTTGTTTTCCGTCCACTCCTCTTTTCGCTCGCCATTGTTTTCGGATACCACGTTATCCGGAGCCTCATCATCTAACCAGCCTAAACGTAGCTCTCGCACAAAGAAACCACATTTAGTTAAAACCATGTATCAATACCCCTTGGCTAAACCACCACCCATACGAACCAACCATACCCAAACATTACCAAAACCCACCCAATCAATACCTTCATCTTCCTCCGATTTTGACCCACTCAAAGGATCTTACGCCAAAATCCTTGCTATGTTGGTGGAGAATGTGACCATTTCTCTACCCCCACTTAGAACTTATGACCCGTCTAAACCTCGACCTATAGGTTATGATGAGTCTAAAATCTACGCTACCACCGCACACCAGTGATATGATGTAGAGGGATGCAAAGCTTTAAAATCCATCCTTCGCCGACACCTCTCTCGATAGAAGGGTTAAGAAAGACAACTTACGAAGGGAGAGACCTTTAGCTTCAATCTCCTCTCCTATACCACCTGTCCCCACCTCACCAATATCTGGCGTTATTACAACCCCACCTCTCGAAGACCATGATTTATCCCGACCATCTTCCTCCTCTCATGTTCACGAGATCAATATGATTAGTGTTGCTACTCGAGCGCAGAAAAACAATGAGAAAGCGAAAGAAAGCATACCTGCATCCTCTCTTTCTCCGTCCACCATCCCGATCGCACCACCACCTAAAGTGGTTATTCGTGGACCTGCCTACCCCATCTCTAATGGAGTTGCCCATCGAGCCATGATCAAACAAAGGCTTCACCAATCACCTGTAAAATGACACTATATGATCTCATTCAGACTTCTGAATCTCATCGACAAGCTCTCGTTGAAATCCTTCAAGGGATCGAGGTCTTACCTAATGAAACCCTACCTATTACCTCCATTCTAACACCCAATCACGTTGCTTCCCTCACCAAACAACCTACCACCCCAACCACTTCGCCTCTCGACAACAACCACTTTGGCCGCCGGGCTCAAGACGAAATTGTTGACTTTTAGGCATGTAAGATCCTCGACCTCCGGCTCTTTTCATCTTAGCTTACATCCGAGACATTAAGGTACGCCGTGTCTGAAAAGTTATGATCGACGGGGTGCTAATTTTTAAACATCATCTCTTCAAAATCCTTCC